>CM038142.1:49882244-50451543 GCA_021437245.1 Aegilops speltoides
GGATGCGAAAGGTCGACGCAAGCTTAGCTCGTCGTCGAGTTGTGCCGGGAAGAAGGACCGGTAGCACAGCTTAAAAATAGCTCGAT
Source organism: Aegilops speltoides (assembly GCA_021437245.1). NCBI lineage: Eukaryota > Viridiplantae > Streptophyta > Magnoliopsida > Poales > Poaceae > Aegilops > Aegilops speltoides. The sequence continues at coordinate 49,882,331 of CM038142.1, forward strand.
AATGATATAGCCGATCAAAGCTATGAATGAAGTGATGGAGTATCATTCCAATGAGAATTCATAAGAGGTAGTGCAATGACACAATATCCTCGAGATAACAGGGGGCAATACTCGAGGTAGAACAAAATAGAGGTTGCGGAGATGCATTGGTCTGCAGAAGACAAGTGCTTTAACTTGTCCGAGAAAAGGAATCAAAGAATATCAATATGGCCAGGACCATGATTGAAAAAGATCAAATCCCAGAGACCGGATGATATTATATCAAGGAAGTTATTATTGCAAGAAGCTTACATGATAGGATCTACATCGTTTCTGTTGGGGATATTACCACTAGGTGTAAACCGGCCAGCTTGGGCTGGATTAGCTCCATAGTGGTATAAGCAGAGAAAGGCCCAAGGCCTATAGTCGGTTTAGAGCTTGTAGCCGTAAACCGGCCTGGTGTATGACTTGTATTGTAAGTTAGGAATAGAGAGATACCAACCGGGATACGAGTATGAACCGGTTGGGACTCTACGAACCGACGGGCGTCACTCGTATATAAGGGGACGACCCGGCAACGGTTCAAAGGACAGACAACCACAACTCGAGCCTAGGCGAAGCTTGTTTGCTCCCTAGCCATCGAGACTACATCAATTCCATCACAACTAGACGAGGCTTTACCTTCATCGGGGCCGAACTAGTATAAAACCCTTGTCTTTGTGTCCACTTTAACCCCGCAAGTAAACTCAGTAGCGATGGCTCCACGACTAAGTCCTTACGCTTAGGACATCCGCCGTGACAAATCCACGACGCTTGGCGCCACCGTGGGCTATCGCACGATGGTTTGACGATCTTGGAGGGCAAGCTCAAAGGACTTGAAGGCTACGTCGGGCCGGATGACCAAGAGTCGCCGCGGCGGATCTACATCGATGACGCCGGATGGGGTCCCGAGGCCGATTCAATCGAGTATGGATACCGGTCCCTTCGCGCATACACGCTTTCATCGGCAAGATCGGGAGCTCGGCTGAGCCGACATCCGCACCGACCTCGCCGAGACGGCTCAGCGGCGCGACCTGCCCAAAGTTAAACCGCCGTGAAGCATGTCTTTGTTGGAGTCACCCATGGAGGGGAGTACGACGCCGTTCGTAACACGGTAGTGAGACCGCTGCTTATTCCGGGCGATGAATCTTCAACAGACAAACCGAGTCATTGTACCAGCTACAGGATGATATGATCGGGGCTGTTCCGACGGTGACAATATTCCGACCCCCAAGCCGCTTAAACCGGTTGAGTATTCATGGCCGATGACGCAGCAGCGAACCACTCTTCAACCGCGCAGCAATGCTTTCCGGTTCAGCAGCAGCAGGGGGCAGGAGGCCCGTGCGCCCGCCGTTCAAGTTCTCGCAGATCTGTTTGATGCACTAGCAGCGCTTATGACGGAGGACAACCCAGCAGATCAGGAGGCTCATAATGCAGAAATTGCAAAGGTGAAAGAGCAGATCACGCAAGCCAAAGCGGATCTAGCGGCAGAGAAGGAGCGTATGGCCGCAGAGCGGGCCGCTTTAGACGCACAAGCTTACAAACTCATGCTTGACCAGAGTGTGTCGCAGGAGGTGTTGAAGCGGAAGTATAGATCGCGCCTGCCGTCAGGATTTGATCCTAGAAATCTCTTTCAGACCCCGGGAGCCGGACCCAGTAACCCGCCCCAGCACAGGGAGGTAAACCGGATTGAGGCACCAGGAGCAGGAGCGACGGTCCAACCGCGCCTAATGGAGCCTCCGCAGCAGAACATGGTGGTTCCCCCGCCGGTACAGACACCCCCAGGCCATTATTCTAATCCTATGGACAACCTTGTTGCGGCCGCCGCACGATTGGAGGCGATCCCAACAAGGAGATTCCCCAAGCGCTTGAGACACACCGGTTAAGGAGCTTCCCGATCGCACCGATCCAAAGCAGAAGCGATTCATACAGCCGTGATCGGATTCATTCTACGCCCATCCAAGCCGGAGCTACAGCAGACGATGGATGAACCGCCCTATCAAGCAACGCTGGACCATGAAGCGCCCGAGGCAATCACCAGATAGGCGGCATTCGTGATGCTCGTGAGGTAGTGGATCGGCCCGCACGCAGGAGGCCGAAAGTTAGCAAAGACAGATGATGCGGTCAACACACACCGTTCGCCTACCACCTTCGCTGGCCAGAGTCGCATCCGCTTTGGGGTGCCTGCTTAATCCCCGCTTTACGCAATGTGCGCCCGCTTAAGGATTTTAAGGGCCCGCGCAAGGTGCCGAATTACACCGCGGATCTATCCTCAAGCGTGGGTTGAAAGTTATGAGATGGCCATGGAGATGCTAGATGTGGATGAGACCGCATGTGCAAAGTACTTCACCATGATGCCGAAGGCACAGCCCGCATTTGGTTGAAGAGCTTACCGCCCAATTTATCAGCTCATGGGCCCGCCACGGGCCCGGTTTATCCGTAACTTCAAGGATACGTGTAAGCAGCCCAAGTCCATAGTAGACCCGGCGGCTTGCGCCCGTGAAGAAGGGGAGTCAACAACCCGCTGGGTACGCCGTGTGTCCGAGATTCTCGCACTCTTCCGACCGGATCAACGCCGACTCGGCGATCTTAACATTAGAAGGCAATCGCCGTTTGAGCCTTTGAAGTTAAAATTGGGACGATGAAGCGGTTCTGCAATGATATGGGAACCCTCATGGCCGCTTTGGTAAAGTATGCCGATTCGGACAGCATCAAGGATCCCGGTCGATGATGATGAAGCAGGAAGGAAAGAAGAACGACAACCCAAGGGGCAGCAGACAAACCGGCGGGTCATGGAAACGGGGCAAGCGCAAGGCCGATGGCAACCCGGATTTCGTAGCCAACACTAATGCGCAGATGAGGCCGCGCGCGCAGAGGCAAGGCTAATCGGGTCCAAATCCTAATACAAGCCGCTTGAATTACTTGTTGAATCAACCTTGCCCCAAGCATGGGACGAAGGAGTCCCCATCGAACCATCTCTCGAAAGATCTGTTATATTATGCAGAGTTCAAAACCCAATGCTTTCCGGTATGACCAGGGGTCAGGTGGCGGTTCAGGATCCGGTTTCCATGGGCCGGGTCCGGACGGAGCTTCTGGTTCAGGGCCTAATCAAGGCAATCACAATAATCAGAATAATCAGGGTGGCCAGCAGCAGCAAGCAGCAGCAGCCAAAGCTATCAAAGCCAACCAAAGCAATTGAATAGTGGGCGATCATGTTTTCACAACCAGTTTGGACAAGCGGATCGAAGCTTCACAAACGGGCAAGAACTCGTTGAACCGCCTTATCATGTATTTACGCTGGTCCGAGCAGCCTATCGTGTGGAGCAGGAAGACCATCCCCGGGTTGATAATCCGGTCACCGGCATTGGTGGTAGACCTCGTGGGGGGCTATAAGTTCACTAAGGTGCTTATGGACGGAGGAAGCAGATAATATATTATACTATGAAACTTTCCGTCGCATGGGTCTCACAGATAAGGATCTCGCATCGTCCAATACGGTGTTCCATGGTGTAGTACCGTGCAAATCTGCTTATCCTGTTGGTAAGATAGCCCTGGATGTGGCTTTTGGAGACGAGCACGATTCCCGGTCCGAAAAGCTAACTTTTGAAGTGGTGAAAATCCGAGTCCGATTATGCCTTGTTTGGACGGCCGCTTATGCTAAATTCATGGCACGACCTTGTTATATTTACTTGCAGCTCAAAATGCCGGGTTACAAAGGAACGATAACGGTGCATGGAAGCCGCCGAGTTGCTTTGGAATGCGAGGAAGGCGACGCAGCTTATGCAGAGGCGGTCTGCGCCACGGAGGAGTTGAAGTTCTATAAAGACAATGTTGATCCGCAGATATGACCCTTTGAAGAAGCCAACTATGGAGCATGAATCGGATCTGAAGTTTAAATCGGCAATGAGACCAAGCTTGTTGACTTCGTGCCAGCGATTCGCCCAAGCAGTTCATCGTCGCTGCCAACCTCGATCCCAATAGGAAAGCGCCATCGAAGTTCATCCGTGAGAACCGGATATCTTTGCATGGAAGCCATCCGACATGCCCGTGTCCCGAGGGAACTCGCCGAGCACACACTTAATGTGGATCCCAAGTATAAACCGTGAAACAGTTCCTCCGCCGGTTTAACGAAGAAAGGCGCAGCCATTGAGAGGAAGTAGCCAGCTTTTAGCGGCTGGTTTTATCATTGAGGTGTTTCATCCAGAGTGGCTTGCTAATCCGTGCTGGTCCTTAAGAAAATGGCACCGGCGATGTGTGTGGACTACACAGATCTCAACAAAGCTTGTCCGCAGATCCTTTTGCCCTCCCCGCATTGATCGATTATTGATGCCACGGCAGATGTGAGCGCTTAAGTTTTTGGATGCGACTCGGATATCATCGATCAAAATGGCGGTTAAGGACCAGGAGAAGACAGCGCTTATAACTCCCTTTGGAGCCTTCGCTATGTATCTATGCCTTTTGGGCTCAAAAGTGCCTGTGCTACTTATCGGCGTGTGTACAGAATTGCTCGTGATACATAGATCGGCCGCAATGTGCATGCTTATGTAGATGATATTGTGGTGAAATCAAGACAAAAGGAGACACTGGTGGAAGATTTGAAGGAAACCTTCGACAACTTGCGATTTATAAGATGATGCTTAATCCGCCAAGTGTGTTTTTGGTGTTCCGCCGCAAGTTATTGGGGTTTCGTGTCTAACAGAGGAATTGAGGCTAATCCGAGAAAATTAAAGCTATCACTTCCTTGGCTAAACCGGTGTATCAATGATGTTCAGCGTCTCGGCGGGCAGGATCGCCGCGTTGAGCCGGTTTATCACCGCCGAGAGAAGGCCATTCCTTATACCGATGCCGAGGAAGATGATAATTTCGCTCGAGTCCGATCGCCGACGAAGCATTTGAGGATCTAAAGCGCAATTGGCCAATCCGCTTTTTCTTGCGGCCCGCTTGACAAGGAACCATCTGTTGTTATATGTGGCAGCCAATGCTCGAGCAGTAAGCGTGGCCATTGTGGTAGAGCGCAAGGAGGCAGGCAAGGAGTATCCGTTCAACGGCCGGTTTATTATATCAGTGAGGTGCTTATTGAGTCCAAACAGAGGTATCCACATTGGCAGAAGCTAGTCTATGGTGTTTTTATGGCCAGTCGGAAACTGAAGCAATATTTCCAAGGGCACCCTATCACAGTGGTTAGTTCAGCTCCTTTGGGTGATATCATACAGAACCGGAGGCGATCGTCGGATTGCAAATGGGCCATCGAGCTTGGGCCGCATGGACTAAAGTATATACCACGCACAGCAGTGAAGTCACAAGCACTTGTTGATTTCATTAATGACTGGACGGAGTTACAAGCGCCAGAGGAGAAGCCGGATCACACATCGACTATTCATTTCGACGGATCCAGCAGTTGGAAGGCTCGGGGTTGAGTCGCTTTAACTTCCCCACGAGGTGATAAGTTTTGTTATGTTCTCCGCTTAATGTTCCCTTGTACTAATAATGCAGCTGAGTACGAAGCCTTGCTCCATGGTCTCCGGATGGCTAAGGAGATGAACTTAAGCCGGTTAAGTGCTTTGGTGACTCGGACCGTGGCTCAGCAAGTATCCGCACTTGGGATTCTAAGGACCCGCCATGGCCGCATATCGTCGAGAAGTGGATAATATCGCAGGTTGCTTCAAGGGCTATCAAGTGGATCATGTGGATCGCCGAAGAACGGCGGCCGACGCTTTAAGCCGTTGGGTTCTCGCCAGAAACCGTCCCGCCTAATGTCTTTTGGACGCCTTGCACAACCCGTCACCCCCGCCTCCCGGTGAAGCGGATTTGGCTATTCCCGATCCGGAGGCTCAGCTTGGTGGCAGCATTACATGCTATTCGGATTGACGATTCTTTCTTGCGATATGACTCGAGGGAGTTGCCGAAGATGAGGTTCGCCGCATGATAATCCGCGCCCAAATCTATGACGATTCTTAATGGTGAGTTGCATCATTGCAGCAGTATCGTATGCATTTCAACGCTGTGTTTCCGAGGAAGGCTGTGAAATTTTAAGAGAAATCCATGAAGGGATTGCGGACATCACGCCGGTTCAAAGTCCCCGTGGCGGCGCTCCGCCACGGATTTTACCGTTAACCGCCCATGCCGATGCGGAGGACTTGGTCAAACGGTGTGATGGATGTCGAAATTCTCCAGCGCGCTCATGTACCGCACAAGAATTGAGGATGATCCCAATAACGTGGCCGCTTATGCATTTGGGGCTGGATATGGTTGGACCCTTTAAGCGATCCAAGGATAAGAAGACCCACCTGTTGGTGGCAGTGGACAAATTTACCAAGTGGGTCGAAGCAGAGCCTGTCAGCAAGTGTGATGCAGCAACAGCGGTGCAGTTCATCAAAAAGGTGATTTTCCGGTTTGGCTTTCCACACAGTATCATTACTGACAATGGCACTAATCTATCCAAGGGGGCTATGAAAGAGTTCTGTGAACGTGAGCACATCCGGCTTGACGTGTCGTCAGTGGCGCATCCCCAGTCCAACGGGCAGGCAGAACGCGCTAATCAAGAAATCTTACGAGGCATCAAACCCCGACTTCTGGTTCCATTACAGAGAACACCGGGGTGCTGGGTTGAAGAGCTCCCATCGGTGCTATGGAGTATCAATACTACGCCAAACCGATCCACTGGATATACACCTTTCTTCATGGTCTACGGAGCGGAGGCGCTTCTCCCAAAGGATATCCGCACGATTCGCCTGTAGCGGCTTATGTTGAAGCGACAACGAGATGGCGCGACAGACGCTTTGGACCTATTGGATGAGGAGCGGATATGGCAGCCGCCGGTTCGGCGATTTACCAAAGAAGATCTTCGTCGTTATCACAGCTTGCCGGGTTAGAACCGTAACCTTTCAAGAAGGAGATTTGGTGCTTCGCCTCATCCAAGACCGCAGATATGCACAAGTTATCCCCACCTTGGGAAGGACCTTTGTGGTCAGCAAGAATCTACACAACGGATCATACTATCTCGATTGATATTCGAGAGCGCCAAGACTCACGTGACGCCGAGGAGGAGACCAACAGCCGTGGAATATAGCTCATCTTCGCCTTACTACACTTGAGTCATCGACTCGCTTTATGTACATATCATGACAATGTATATATTATCTTCGATATAATAAAAACCGGAGCCTCAGCTAAAGCGGGTCTCTGCTTTTCTTATCATGCGTGGTTACATGGAGTGTTTCTGCTTTTAAAGCGCCTCCGGTTTACCCTTGACATTTATATTTATCACTTGGGGCTTGGTCGTGTCCGAACCAATGCAACACCTCTTGATAGGCGAAAGCCACCAGATCATTTGGGGACACGGTCACGCCTCGAACCGTCACGCCTCTTGGTCGGCCAATAGGGCCAGCGTCATTTGGGGGCTTGGTCGAACCCAACCAATGTCATGCCACTTGGCCGGCGATCGCCAAGAGTCTTTTGGGGACCTGGCCGACTAGCACCATCGCTACGCCTTCGGGGGGCTTGGTTGCGTCTGACCACGGTAATGCCATCTGACCAGCTCCATGAAGCTTTTCTTTTGCAAAGAGTTATTGCCTTTGTTGCCATATTTTCACATAATTGGTATTCGATTTTTTGTTGTTGCGTTTTTTAACCCGACAAATATTTTTATCCGGTTCACCTGTCAGTCACGAATTGACAGGACACGGTTTGGTATTACACCGGAGTTTTATCTGCCCGGTTTACCTTCTTCCTGTTAATCATCATTGAATAACAAGGGGGCTTATGCTGATTCAGCACGGTTTATATGGGAGTTATTCTCTCCCTAGACGGTCATGGTTTTAAAGCCTCCGCTTTAAGTTTGGCTATGCCAGCTTCATGCCCACATACGGCAGGTATTTGTATCACATATTTATTGGAATTCTTATATATCTATTTGAATACCATAAACCGGCTGGTGGTATCACCACCGCCAAGGTTCGACTTTTTCTGGTTGCAGGATAAATGAATCATGCAAAGGTTTTACAACTTATGCACGAAGGCATATTCAAGCACACAAGATTTAACTAAAGTTATTGCAAGGCAACACAGTGCCCAAATGAGATCATTGTTCTTTGGGCAAACCACCCACAACAGATGTTTAACCCGGCTACCGGTTCAAGCCTGTTCTTCATCTTCCGCCGCTTCAGCCTCTTCATCCCTACCCATTGGCTGGAAATCCACAGTGGTCCAGTCGATTCCCATTAGCGCTTGGAAAACAGCCTCTTCGTGGATCAAAGAAGACGGTTCAATATCGGGTGCGTAAGTATGCTTACGGATTGAGGGATCAGGTTTTCCGTTCAAAGGTTGGGGCGACACTCGCTTGTTTTGATCATTATATTGTGCTTGGTAATGCTCCAAGTCGGCTTCTTCGCCAATTGACAAGCCAGCGCGATCGCACGGTTTATCGCCTCAGTAAGTCCTCTTCATTGAAGTCGAGCCATCTTCTTTCACGCTGGATAGCCTTGAGCTGCTTCCACGGGATCAAAGTCTGTACCCATGCCTTGGCTCGGATCAAAGCGCTGATGGCTCGGTTCGTGCATCGATTTCTTCACCTCTTCAATCCGGGAAGGAAGCATTGATAGCCGGTTCAGAGTATCTTGAATCAGGGAAGGCGCTGGATTGTTATGTGACATTGTGGTGATGATGCGCTGGGCTCCGGTATATAACTGCTCAACTAAAGTGTAGACAGCCTTCAGTTTCTTCCGCACATCATTTCCCAAGTGCCCAACGCGTGTGCCTACAAACGGTAAAGGGTTAGTTCTAAACCGGACTAATGATGCAGCAGGTGCAACATATCACAATTATTCACAGGGAGCTTACCAAAGATGGCTGCAGTCATAGAATGTACTTGCCGCTTTACGGCTGTCAGATCATCCACCACCGGTTTAAGGGCAGCTTCAGCATTTTCTGCCCGTTTGATCAAATTGGCCTTTTCAGTGGCCCAGATTGCCTGCTCTTTCTTCATACCTTTCTTCACCTGTTCAGTAGCGGTCAAGGCGCTGGTTAATTCTTTCTTGGCCTTCTCTGTTTCGGCCTGCTGGGTTTTCAAAGCCGCTTGTAAATCGGCAATCCGGTCATCTTTGATTTTCACCTCACCGCGATTGATAGTACGCTCAGCCAGAATTTAAGTCAAAGTCCCAACCATACAACACGCTTATATGCTTGACACTTGGGGCTAATGTACCTTCAATTTTTATATACTACTACTACATGGCAAAGTCCCAAGCTCAATACAAGTATTCAACTTGGCACTTGGGGCTAATGACTATTGATTCTACCAATGTTTTGTCAGCAGTTTTATTGAAGAACCGGTTTAAGTATGCAGAGTTAAACCGCCCTGTGGTTATGTGGGAAGATTCCAAAATGGAACAAGAAGATAATCAAGTCCCGGTTTGATCAAGATTACAAACCGCCCTTGGGGCTACAAGGACTAATATACGGTGATAAGGAAAGGAGTGTTACCTCAAACTTGTCCTCATTAATTTGACCAAGCCAGCTTCATAGTCACGGCCATCGAAGCCGGTTCAAATATCCGTAATGAAGGTCTTGGGCGCTTAAAGCGCATATGTTTCCAGCTCCACATCCCATTTTCCTTTATTAAAAGTGGAAGAATCCTCTTCACAAGATGCCGGGTTAAAGTTGCAGGATTCCCGGCCCAGAGCGCCCATACCAAGAATCACAACGCCATCATCTTTCGACTCGACGGATTGTGTGGCACGGCTGTTTCAGTAGGACTACGAGGCTTCTCAAACCGGACAGTGCTGGCAGGTGGATCAGCAGAGATTGAAGTATTGACAGGCCTCTCTTCAGGAATAACCTCCTCTTGAACCGGAGGGTCATTGGGAATATCTTCAGAGGCAACGCTGAGATCCGTGCTCGCCATGATCCTGCGGCAGCCTCTTCAACTGTTTTGTCCAAGCGGGCCTTCTTGCTGGGTTTCGGTTTGGTTCTAAAGAGACAAAAGTCAGGAAAAAAGCATATCCATTACAGAAGGTATCAGAAAGCATATGGCTGTATTGACTTACCCGGCGGCTATTTTCAATGGCGGTAGCTGAGTGGCTGAGGATTCGCCAGAGGATGAATGGGAAGTAACCTGATAATCGGAGTCGGACGGATTAAGAGGTTGACGGAAGAAACCCGCTTTGGAATTTAAAGCAATAAAAGGGTCGGAAACCTCGGTGTGGCGCTTTCGAACCGGGCTGTTTGGTAAACCGGCAGAGGTAACTACCTGACCGCTGTGCCGGGTTGTGCGGCGAGCTTCATGTTGCTGTGTCTTCATAAGAAGTTTGGGATCCAAGTAAGCAAGAGGGTGAGAAAAGTTAACTTTCCGGTTTGCCTGGCGAAATTTTGGTGAAGGCAAATTTGTTGAATCGGAAGAAAGAATGGTTACCTCAAAGAAATCCTGCGTTGTCGGGCTTCAAAGGTCATCCCGACAAGCATCATCATCAATAAGGCGTGTAAAAAGCAAGCCAAGAGAATCAAGTTCCGGATTACCCACATCATCGTCAATGGCCGGGTCAGATGAAGCAGTGGTCTTTCTCTTGTGGGCTGATTTCTTGACAACTTTTGTTTTGGGCCGGTTTGGCCGCCCAGCTTTATCCGCTTTGTCTTGGGAAAGTTTCTTGCTCCAAAACGGATTATCACCCTGGATCAGAAATAATTAAAAGTTGGATACATGAAAGTAATAACAGGTTTAAATGATAACGCAGTCAGAGACTTACCACAGGTGGTGTGTTGGTGGTGCAGTAAGGAGCCAAGCCGGTTTGAGCACAGAGATGCTCCGGTTCATTCAGCATTCTTCTTACTGAGTCCGTAACTTCATCATCAGAAAGTTCAAGTTTTGTGTGTCGGAGTGGGTCGTCGATGCTGCCAAGATATCGACACATCAAACCGAACGCCGCTCAAAGGCAAGATGCCCCAAGATAACCAGCAGCGTGCAAGATCAATTCCAATCAAACCGCTGGCCATAAAGGCTCGGAGCTTGGACAACAGGGGCATATTTGCTTCTCTTTGGCATTTAATCTTTGAGGAAAGGGATGAGTATTGCTTAGCCACTCGGACGAAAGCCGTAAAGGATTTTCACCTTCAGAGAAGTATCTTTGCAGTACAACCAAGTCGCATTCCACTCTTTGGGGTGAGTATGGAGTTTGACGTGGGGATAGGTGATCTCCTTCCTTTTCTGGATAGCCATACCGCCCAATTCTGTATTGGGGCCGTCGGTGAACTCAGTACGACGGTTTAGATGGAAGAGATATCTAAACAGTTCAACAGAAGGTTCCTCTTGCAGATATGCTTCAGATAGCACTTGAAAGTGGCATAGGTTGGTGACGGAGTTGGGGCCAATGTCTTGGGGACGGAGCTGAAAATTGGCTAACACGTCCCGATAAAATTTTGAACCGGGCGGTTTGAAGCCCCGGGCCAGGTGATCCGCGAAAACCACAACTTCTCCTTCCTGAGGTGTGGGAGGACATTCCTCTCTAGGAACCCTCCACTGGATTGTATTTTTGTCATCTAAAGCGCCAATCGATACCAGTTCATTCAGCTGTGTTTCAGAGACGCGGGAAGGAACCCAGTTGCATTCATACACCTGTTTGGCCATGATAAGACCTACAAAAGTAACGGATCCGGTTCAAGAGCGTGCTTGTTACAAAGTGATTGATCTAAGTTATGATAAACCGGAGGCAGTTTCTATAAATCAGTTCATTGTGATATGATGTCAGATGCGCTATGGCGGTTCAACAAGGGGACTAATGGTGTACCTATGCCGGTTTAGCAGTTTTTTATGGTGAGTTAAACCGCCTAATCTAGGCCTTGGAGATAGTCGAAGCTATGGACAGTTTACAGAAACAAGTTTCACAAGATCTCATGATTACTACGGATCAAATGCGGGTTTTTAGAAAACAGAAAATATTTCGCGGAAGTAAAGAAGAAAGAGAAGTGGACCGTAAGGCGGATATATATGCAGAAGATCCATGGGATTAAAATGAGGAAGTATAGCGGATACGCAGGAGTCACCATTGGTACAGAACAAGATTCACAGCGTGGTTCAAAGTTAAAAGGATAAAGACGCACGAAGAACATGGTATGAAGCTAGAACCCTAAAACAGATCTAAGTACGTAAACAGATTTAAGAAGGGAAGAAGCTTACCGAATGGAGAAGATGCGAAAGAGGCCGCAGTGTTCTCGCACGCTCAGTCGATGCAGCGCCTAGGATGAAGCAGAGTCGATGACGATGGCGGAGCTCCAAGGGCAGCGCGCGAGGAAGACGAAGAAGAGGAAGCGAAGGAGGAAAAGAATGACCTTCGGTCCTATTTATAAGGCAATAAAGCTAGGTCAAGCGCGTGGATCCGTGGACTGCTATTAAAGAAGGCGCATAAAGGATCAAATTTCAAGATGACGCCATGCCGGTTTACAATCGACTGAAGCAACGACGCCATGCCACAGGATCGAAGCAACGCGACATGGCGGTTTACCAAGCAAAAGAAGATGTCCTAGATACAAGCTTTGTGAAGGATTGACATGAACCAGCTCAAATCAACTGGGCCTAATGTTAGATATTACCACTAGGTGTAAACCGGCCAGCTTGGGCCGGATTAGCTCCATAGTGGTATAAGCAGAGAAAGGCCCAAGGCCTATAGTCGGTTTAGAGTTTGTAGCCGTAAACCGGCCTGGTGTATGACTTGTATTGTAAGTTAGGAATAGAGAGATACCAACCGGGATACGAGTATGAACCGGTTGGGACTCTACGAACCGATGGGCGTCACTCGTATATAAGGGGACGACCCGGCAATGGTTCAAAGGACAGACAACCACAACTCGAGCCTAGGCGAAGCTTGTTTGCTCCCTAGCCATCGAGACTACATCAATTCCATCACAACTAGACGTAGGCTTTTACCTTCATCGAAGGGGCCGAACTAGTATAAAACCCTTGTCTTTGTGTCCGCTTTAACCCCTGCAAGTAAACCCGTAGCGATGGCTCCACGACTAAGTCCTTACGCTAGGACATCTGCCCTGACAAATCCACGACAGTTTCCATGGGCATGAACATAAAGTTCAAGGTCGACTTCCCACTTCTTCAATGCATAACCTCTCATTTACTTCTCACTTTTGATGAAGTTGTAGTGTAGAAAATCTTTATCCGGCGTAACACCAGTAGAGTATGACCCATAGAAATTTCCGGGTTCACACAAATTAGGGAAAGCATTAGTTCAACCCATCGGGGCATCTTAGGAACATTTGCAAAAACTTTAGAGGTAATTAACTCAAGCTCTGAAGCAGAGAGCAGAGAATACAATTTACCAAAGGCAATATGTATCAGGGGAAGAGCGCACAAAATTTTGAATATGAAGGAAATTGCCGGATAATAATCCAACAAAGGATTCAACGGTCCTCAATTGATCTGATTTGAGTATCAGTACTCAATCAGAAGAAGCAAAGAATGTAAAGGCATTGGAATATAGAAACATCTGAATAATTCGATGCTTAATGCAAGGAAATTATTATTTCCAAATTAGAAGATCAGAAGCAGACACTCTGATCAAAAAGACAAGTAAGTTGAATAAATATAGATCGATAATCAATTAAGGTTGGTTTCCCGAGAACCAGCTCATGTCCGGAGTGACGTCTGAGCCGGAAAGATCATTTAAAAGGATCAACTGATGATTGCGCGCATTCGCTCACATGTTGAATCAATAGGAACAAAAATGACGGTATCAAATGATACTAATGAATATTGCTAGACATATGAGAAGAATCCATCATGTAAGCAGACAAGTAATTGTTGAGCCATAGTTTGAAGAGGATTCTCGGAAGATTGAATAGTATTTCAGAGAATCTTATGAAGCATACGAACAACTGGGGATGAACGGATACCCGATAAGTGCGAGTAATTATCCGTAGGGGTATTCATGTGGTAAAGAACTGCAAGGCAGTAAGCTCAAAGGATTATCGGGGCAACGGAGTGTATTTTATGGCATCTTGAAATAACAAGAGCAACAAGGAATGATTGTATGAATGACAAGTGTATGTAGTTATCCATAAAGATATATCGGTGGTAGGGAATTGCAAAAGCGACAGGCACAAATTCTCAAGAGAACATCGTAGAGTATCTTCGAAGTCTTCTAGCAAAGCAAGCGATCATCGATAATGTCGGGGCTCTCCGGGAGGAAGTGGGTACGAGAGCCTAATGTCAGAGTTAGTAAAATTTTTAACCTGAATAGACGAGAGATCAGAGTCCTAGAGTATAGACGAGGAATAAAAGATCCTAATACCACCCAATGGCGACGTGGGCCCGTAAGCCACACATCCATGTTAGTAAAAGTTTTTAAAGTGACTAGACTCAACTTCGGCCAAGGAGTTGGAAAGGGGGCTACCTACAGGCAGTCGGCTCTGATACCAACTTGTTACGCCCTCGATTCAATCGTACACTAATCATACACGCAAATGTGTACGATCAAGATCAAGGACTCACGGGAAGATATCACAACACAACTCTAGACACAAATTAAAATAATACAAGCTTTATATTACAAGCCAGGGGCCTCGAGGGCTCGAATACATCAGCTCGAATACACAAGAGTCGTGAAGCAACAATATCTGAGTACGACATCGGTTTAGACAAGTTTGCCTTAAGAAGGCTAGCACAAAAGCATCTACGATCGAAAAGGCAAGGCCTCTGCTGGAGCCTCCTAACTACTCACCGGTCGTCGGCGGCCTTCACGTAGTAGTAGGCACCCTCGGGTAGTAGTAGTCGTCGGTGGTGTCGTGCGATCCTGGCTCCACCATCTGGTTGCGACAACCGAGAAAGAAGAAGGAAGGGGAAAAGGGAAGCAAAGCAACCGTGAGTACTCATCCAAAGTACTACAAGCAAGGATATACACTACATATGCAACATTATCAAAGGAAGGTCAGATATGTGGATCGGGCTGCAGAAATGCCGAATAGAGAGAAGGCCTAGTCCTATCGAAGACTAGCATCTTCCGAAACCACCATCTTGCAAAGAACCGGAGGGAGTAGAGTAGCATAAAGTAAAGTAGTAGAAGTGTTATCAACCTCGGCCAGAGATCCTTTCTCGACTCCCTGCGAGAAAGGCATCCCAGAGCCATACTATCCAGTTATCATCACAATCCATTTCTCATCACCATCCAGTTCCCATCACAAGTATTCAGTTCTAGTTGTATCGATCGGGATACAACTCCGAGTGTCCGTTACCGTAGGACAGGCTATCGATAGATGTTTTCTTCCCTGCAGGGGTGCACCAACTTACAGAGGCGGGCTTGCCTGGTTGCTCAGACAAGGAGGGTCGTCGGTGACGTAGTCGAACATAGTGGCATCGACAGCCGTCTCGGGATCTACCGGAAAGAAGAGGGGGGAGAAATAGTAAATACATAGCAATCAAGTGCATAACAGGACAACATGCAGAGCTAGACGTGTTCTAACGCGGTGCTACACGATACCGGCGAAGGGGGAAGTCAACCGGGAATGTTTTCCCGGTTCCGGACCTGTGTCAGATAGATGACCAGAGGGGGAAAGTTCCATGTTCAGCATGCTAGGGGCATGTGACAGAGGAACGGACCACATATTCGGATTCGTTGGATTTTTCTGAGGAACTTTCATGTAGAAAACATTTCCATCCGAGTTACGGTTTATTTTCTATGATTATTCAAAGATTAAACCATTTTCTGGGTTTATTTAAATTAACAGAAACGGAAAATGACGTCAAGATGACCTACGTGTGACGTCGGCAGTCAATGCACCAATTGACCGGTCAAAATCGACATGGGGGCCCACCATCATAGACGATGGGTTAAACAGATTTCAAACTAATCTAAATTTAGTTAGTAAAACTTCTGGGCCCACCTGTCAGTGTCTAATTAACTACACTAATTAGTTTTAATGATTAAATTGTTTTAGTTAGAGGATTAAGCGGTGGGGCCAGCGTCGCTGGCCGGGCTTGCCCGGTCGATAGTCGACCAGTCAATCGGTCAACAGGGGGCCGAGGCCCCACCGATGACCGACCTGGGCCGAGCCCGCCACATCGGCGTGGTGGCGATGATGCTCGGCGACGCAGATCGCGGGCGGCGCTGCTCGACTTCGCCGAGAAGCGCCACAAGGCCGTTCGAGCTCGGCGGGCTCGTTCGGACGCGATAGGAGTGGCGATCCAAGCGCGGGCCTTGGCTCGGGCGGGTGCGGGCTGCAACGACGACGGCGTCGAGCGGGGCGGACGGCCGAAACGGGCGTTGGCGGGGATCGGGCTACGGGGCATCGGCGAGAGCAGCGGACGCGCGTGTTGGGCCCCTGGGAACCCCAGGAGCACGATGCGGCGCTCGGCCGTATGTGAAGGCGACCATGGCCACGGCGTCGAGCTCGTCGGCGGCAACGCGCTCGGGCGACGGCGGGCGAGCTAGCTAGGAGGCGCGCGAGAGCGAAAGGAGAGGGGGAGGAGGGGGAGAAGCTCACGTAGAGGCTGTAGGAGGACGGCAGCGTGCTCGGGGAAGACCGACGGCAACGAATCGGCGACGAAGGCGAAGACGGCCGTAGGGGAAGAAGAGGTTGCCGGGCTCGTTGCGGTGGCTCCCTTCTCGCTCCGGTTGGTGCAGAGGGAGTAGTCGACGAAGGCGCGTCATTGTGGCACGGTGTGGCAGCGGAGAGGTGACGGTGGCCGCGGGATCGAGCGGGGGACGGCGGCGACCGCGTTCATGCTTCGATGGGGAACGAGGGGGAGAACGAGGAGGGATCTGGGGGAGAGGAAAAATATCTCTGGCGGGGGGGGGCTGACGAGGACGAGGTCGAGGGGAGGGTTTGTCCTTATCCCGGCGTTGCTGCGGCGTGGGGCGGCGAGCGGTCGGGCGGCGACCACGGGCACGGGCGCTCGGTCGCCCGCACAAAGGAAGATGACGCGGGAGGGGGAGCTGGTCGGCCAGGGTCGCTCATGTGGGCTGAGGCCCAAGGGGGGTGGCTGTGGGCCAATCGCCCAGCTTGAGGGGGTTTTTTTTTAAAACTTCTTTGTTTTCTTTTAAAAATCAAAGGGCAAAATAGTTTTATAAAATACAAAGCTTGAACCTACATTATTATTATAATGTAGACTACTGCCACAATTAGTTTGGTAGTTAACTAAATTAGCTTAGCATTTTTATAAAACAAAAAAAGGCATTTAAACAATGTTTTAACCATTGTTTTAATTAGCTTAGGGCATTTAAACACTTTTTAAAAATGTTGGTTCACCACCAATATTGTCAAAAGGATATTTGCCACATGATGCACATTTTAGTTTTCATGTTTGAGAAATTTAGAATTTTGACTTTAATTTGAAACTGAGATTTGGACTGGAATAGAATCAAAGTGAGATTAGCAACAGTAACAATGATGACAAGGCATCATTTAGAGGGGATTACTGTAGCATGATTCTCGGGGTGTTACACCGGCTAAGAGACTCGATTGGGGTTCGGACAGTACCTCGGGAAGCAAGTGGCGTGGAGGGAAGGGAAAATACGTTGAAAACTTTGGTGGTAGGAACAACAAGTCTTGTGGAAGTGATAGCAGATCATGGAAGAAAGATAATAACCAGGACAAGGAAATGATGAGCAAGAAGGGGGGTGTGGGGAAGGTCACTAACCCACTGAAGATCACTGATGGAAATGAAGGGGAAAAGACTTCTGAAGCGGATAAAGGAAGTGCAGCCGGTTTAGAACATAATATTGGTGGAAGTGCTTCAGTGTTAGGAGAGATGCTGCCAAAACTTAATACACCTGATGCTACTACTGGGTTGGAGGGGGATTCTGGTGATGGAGACCGTGAGGGGGCCACGACCATGCAGGGGAACACCCCCATGCATGTCGATCATGGATTGTTACCAAATGTGTAAGTGGGCCAGAACAAAACCAAACAGGATGAGGGAGATAAGCGTAGACGGAGGCCGAGGAAGAATGGTGACGGGAATAGGCGTTTGCCAGCTGGTACTGATGGGGAAGGTGAGGTGAAGGATAGAAAGCGTAGTATGATAGAGGCTAATTTGGTGGAAGAAAGTGAGATAAAGAAGCAAAAAATGGACATGGATGGAAAGGAGGCCGTTGAGGAATCAACTACCGTGGATGCGGGGCTGCATGAACAGCTCCGCAAGTTCAAATGAGAATAGTGGCATGGAATTGCCGGGGGCTCGGGAACAGGCCGGCAGTTCGAGGACTTCTGGAGCTCTAGAAGAAGAAGGATCCCGATGTTTTATTTCTTTCTGAGACTAGGATGAATAAAAATAAAGTGGAGAAGCTGAGGTATACACTGGGCATGCCGCACCTTGTCTACAAGGCATGTGAGGGCAAGAGAGGAGGGTTGGCGATGTTGTGGAAGAGAGAAGTGAATCTTAGCTTGAGATAGCTAGGAAGGATGCACATTGATGTGATAATTGAGGAAGATGATGGTTACAAGTGGAGACTCACGGGCATCTATGGCGAGCCACGAACTGAACACAGAGAGGAGACATGGTGTTTGCTCCGGACTCTTCACCAACAAGAAAGGCTCCCATGGGTGTGCATGGGAGACTTCAATGAAATCCTCTACAATTTTGAGAACCAGGGTGGAGTGCCTCGTGCACAAATTCCGATGGATAGATTTCGTGATGCTTTAAACTTTTGTAATTTGAGTGACCTCGGTTTTGAGGGTGATGTTTTTACTTGGCGTAATAATAACTATCGTTTGGATGGGTATATTCGTGAGCGTCTTGATAGAGCAGTTGCTAATCCTCAGTGGTGTATGCGTTTCCCTAGTTTTAAGGTAAAGAATGGTTGTCCAGAACACTCGGATCACCGTCCCATCATTCTAGATGTACATGGTGCAGTCCGGAGGAATAGGCCAAAAGAAAACAACCTAAATAAGAGGTTTAAGGCTCGCTGGCTACTTGAAGAGGACTATGAATAGGTGGTTGTGGAGGCATGGGAGGGTGCGGCTCATCGAGGAGAAGGAAGGGTGATGGAGAGGATTAGGGCGGTTTCAAAAGATCTTGATGTATGGAGTAAAGAGGTGTTGGGTGACCTATAGAAGAGAATCAAACATCTTCGGCTTGAGCTGGAAGATTGTTGTAGAGGTGATTTGTCGGAGGCTGGAGTAAGGAGAGAGCAAGTTGTTTTGTTTCAAACTAGGTCGCCTAGAGGAGCAGCTGGAGGTGTTCTGGAAACAGCGTGCCCATGTTGGCTGGCTAACAAAAGGGGACCGCAACACAGATTACTTCCATGGTTTTGCTTCAAAGAGGAAGAGAGCCAACCAAATCACCAAGTTAAGGGGAGATGATGGGGTGGAGGTGGAGGGGGAAGAGGCCTTGAAGGCTCTTATATCTAATCATTTCTTTGGCTTGTTTACCCCCATGACAGGTACCAACATTGAGCGGGTGCTACAAAATGTTATGCCTCGTGTAACAACCGAAATGAACACCTTTCTTTGCAAGGAATACAAGGCTCAAGAAATAAAAAAGGCACTAGATGATATGGGTGACCTGAAGGCTCCAGGTGCGGATGGTATGCCGGCTGTGTTCTATAAGAGATTTTGGGGCACGGTTGGTGAGGTTGTGCTGCAAGAGGTGTTGCATGTATTGCAAGACGGCAGTATACCGGAGGGATGGAATGAAACTATTGTTGTACTCATCCCAAAGGTTCGGAATCCAGATCGTATCAAAGATCTTCGCCCTATTAGCCTATGCAATGTAGTGTACAAGCTTGTCTCCAAAGTCCTCGCTAACCGTCTCAAGATGATTCTGGATGAACTCATTTCTGCGAACCAAAGTGCCTTTGTCCCGGGGCGCTTAATCTCAGATAATACAATTTTGGCATATGAGATGAGTCACTTTATGAAGAGGAAGCGTACTAGAAAGGATGCTTATATGGCACTAAAACTTGACATGAGTAAGGCATATGATATAGTAGAGTGGCCTTTTTTGGAGGGCATGATGAAGCGGATGGGGTTTGCGGAAGAGTTCATTCAGCTAATTATGAAGT
Source organism: Aegilops speltoides (assembly GCA_021437245.1). Lineage (NCBI taxonomy): Eukaryota > Viridiplantae > Streptophyta > Magnoliopsida > Poales > Poaceae > Aegilops > Aegilops speltoides. The sequence continues at coordinate 49,902,346 of CM038142.1, forward strand.
GTGTCACAACCGTCACATACCGGTTCAGGGTAAATGGCGATCTCACGGATGTCATAGTTTCGGGGCGTGGGCTGAGACAGGGTGATCCTATTTTGCCTTACTTATTTCTTCTATGTGCTGAGGGATTCTCAGCATTGTTGCACCAAGCTGAAAGGGAGGGACACATCCAAGGCATCCAGTTGGCCCCAATGGCACCCAGGGTCAATCATCTTCTTTTCGCGGATGACTCTCTTCTGGTCATGTAGGCTACTGTTCAAGGAGTGCAGGCAATTAAATCTATTTTGCAGGCATATGAGGAAAGCTCAGGACAAGTTATTAACAGAGAAAAGTCCTCGGTGATGTTTAGTGCTAATGCAAAACAAGGGATTAAAAATCTTGCTGCAGGAATTACAATTGGGGGCTGAGACCAATGGTGGAAAATATTTGGGACTGCCCACTTACATTGGTAAGTCGGTGAAGAAGTGCTTTGCATATTTGAAGGATAGTATTTTGAGCAGATTGTAGGGAGGGATGGAAAGATGCTTGTCCATGTTAGGTAAAGAAGTCTATGTTAAAGCTATCTCTCAAGCTATCCCGACATACGCAATGACTTGTTTTGATCTATCTAAGTCTCTATGTGATTCGATCGGCCGATTTATTTGCCGATATTGGTGGAGTCAGCAAGCCGATGAAAGGAAGATGCATTGGATTGGATGGGAGAAAATGAAGTTATCAAAAGAGGAAGGTGGACTGGGCTTTCGTGATCTGCACTCTTTCAATATGGCCATGTTAGCACGGTAGGGGTGGAGACTCATACAAGCCCCGGATTCACTTTGTGCACAAGTGCTACGAGCCAAGTATTACCCTTCTGGCAATATTCTAGCTGCTGAACCTATAATTGGAATGAGTTACGTGTGGCGCAATATTCTCAAAGGTTTAGAGGTGCTGAAGGAAGGGATAATCTGGCGTATCGGTGACGGGACGAAGGTGAGGATCTGGGAGGATCCGTGGATCCCCAGAGGTGCAACTCGTATGCCTGTATCAAACCAAGGTGCAAATCTTCTATCAAGGGCTTCAGAATTGATGGACCCGGACACTGGAAGCTGGGACCACGGCCTAGTTGAGGGATGTTTTCATGCTGATGATGTCCAGGCAATCTTAAGCATACCAATGTGTGACCAAGCTGAGGATTTTGTGGCGTGGCATTTCAATAGTAAATGTTGTTTTTCAGTTAAATCTGCTTATAAAGTACATGTACAGATGCTGCAAAATGAAGCTAACTGGCAGCGGGGACAGAGTTCAGGAAATACGGAACACAATTCTCAAATTTTCAGACTATTTGGAAGATCCACTGCCCACCCAGAGTTCATCATTTTCTCTGGAGATTTTCTCATAATAGTCACCCAATGTATATGAATATCAACAGGCGCGGCGTGGAGCTCGACACCCGATGTGCAGTCTGCGGCAAGTACTTTGAGGATGGGGGCCATTTGTTTATCAAATGCAAGAGTGTCAAGCAACGATGGCGTGCTCTACTTCTAGAGGACGTCCGAGTCAAGCTGCTAGATTGCGCTTCACCCAACGAGTGCTTGTCAGTGATCTTTAGCCTCCCGAAGGAATGTATGCTTCTAGCAGTGGCGTTCTTGTGGTGCTGGTGGACGGAGCGAAACAAAGGTAACCATGGCGAGAAGAGACTCGAGGTTGAGGCCTTCAGGTATACTGTCAAGCACCATGTTGATGAATGGTTTGAATTCCTGGTGCCAAAACCCAAACCAGGAATAGTGCAGCAATGTAGATGGGAGAAACCATCGAATGATATGGTCAAGATCAACACGGATGCATCCTTTTGTGAAAAAATAGTAGCAGGTGGCTGGGGTATTATCTGCAGAGATGAAATGCCGGATGTCCGGTTTGCAGCAGCTGGCGGGAAACATGACTGCTCGGATGCTCTTCACACTGAAACTTATGCTCTTCTACAGGCCATCTCTCTGGCTGATCATTTGTGTGTTGGACGTGTTGTTTTTGAAACAGACTGCCTCGTGCTCAAACAAGCTGTGACATCTACAACCTATGACCTGGTACCCTTAGGAATCATGTGCAGCGATATTAAGTTCAAGCTTAGCACTCTTTTTATAGAGGCCTCTGTAGTCTATGTTCCAAGATCTTGTAACAAGCCAGCACATGTGTTGGCTTCTATGGGTGCAGGTCTAGCTCATGATGAACATTGTGAATGGTTCACAAGCTACCCTGAAGATGTAATCAGTGCGATGACCGGCGATTTGGCCGTGTCGTAATGGAATACAAGTGTTCCATTTCAAAAAGAAACAGTACGTCGTTGGAGCAGCAGGCCCTCCCCGGATGGCAGTGCAGTGCTGCCGTTCGCCGGAGTAATGATTCGGGTTGCACCAGCCCCGTCGTCGTACAACCACAAATATTCCAATGCAACATCCCGCGGTCCGCCGACGCTCCGACGCAGCAACGCCACACAACACCGAGCGTGCGACAACTTCAAGGCAGCATCTCCAGCATCCAACGAAGCTCCATGGCAGCCTCGGCGGAGCTCCATTACACCGTCACAATTCCACAGCCCCGGCTAAGCTTCATTGCAATGCCGGCGGTGCGTCAAAAGCTCCAACGCAGCCCGGGGAAGCTCCATTGAAGCGGCGGCAAAGCTCCAATGCAGCATCGACGGTGCGGCAAAAGCTCCACCGCAGCCCGACGAAGTTCCATTGCAGCGCCGACGGTGCTTCAAATGCTCCAACGCAGCCCGAGGAAGCTCCATTGCAGCGGCAGCAAAGCTCCAATGCAGCACCGGCGGCGCTTCGTTGTTGGGCTTTGCATCATCTGTTGCCGGTGAGACCTCTCGATTGCAGTGCCAACAAGCTTTAATGCCTTATCCAGTAGCAGCAGCCGAGCCCCAACCTTGCAGAGACCACGGCCAGCGCAGGCGCCTCTACCGGCAGCATCGAAGCGGCACACGACGGAAGCTTCACAGCAGGACGCGACAACACAAATGAAGCTGGCTTCCTCGATGAAACATATAACCATGGGGAGAAGTGGAGATGGGAACGATGGGAAGAAAGGAAGAGGAAGAATTGGGAAGGAGGGGACAAGGTTTCAGAGATGGGAGACGAGGGACAAACGACGAGGAAGGCGTGCGAGTTGCTGGGTCCATGCGGGACATGCTTCGCTAGGAGGAGGCGATTTACAAGCTGCGTGGATCAGTCGGTTGAAAATAAATGATTTCCTATATTTATTGCATAACACAGTTCAATAGTAGGTTCATAGAGGAAACGGTCACACTTAAAGGATGTTTGGAATGTAAAATAAAGAAGTTGCATGGGCCCATATGGATGCAAAAAATAGATGATTCGGAAGTACCTAAAACCTTCAAAGTGCACGCGCACTAACTAACAGAACCGGGCGGCCGCGTCCTGGCCGCACGATCGCGCCACAGATCGCGCCCCCGTCCGCCAGGTGCCACCTGGTCTGATTGGCCCCGCCTGCGGTCGTGGGGCGGTTTTGTCCCCATCGGGACGTGATGGAGGCCGACCTGTAAGTGATAGAAGAGAGAGGAGAGGGGTCGTGGGCGGTGGTTTTGAAATTGGTGCCTGAAATCACTCGCGTCGGTGCTCTCTCCCCATTGTCCCCATTCAATCTTCGTCCTCGCCTGGCCTCTCAACCGAATGGGCCGCGATACAGGGGAGGCACGACGGAGTCTTCAAGTCGGCAGGGGGCTTGCGGGTGGCTCTCCGCGGAGGGAATCATTGGTGCTGGTCAGCGTTGAAGGTGTGCTCTGCTTCTCCTTGCTTGTCCTTCCTCTCTCCGTCTCGCTAGGTCGCGGATTCGCCGGAATGTGAAGGGAATGCTTCCTAGGGTTCGAACGACATGAACTGCTCCAACTTATGGTCAATTTAGCACATCTCTCCCTTTGATGCGGTTGAGCCTTTTCTCTGGTAGCACGCCCCCAACTGTGGTCGGGATCTACGACACAGTGGTGTAGTTGGGTAGGACAGGTACTCGTTCTGCTATGGTGTTCAAAAGCTAGCAGGGGATGCACGTCCAGGGCGCCCGTTGTGCGATTTTAGGGCGATGGAGAGCGGTTGTTCGTTGTCCAGGTTGTTGCGGTTAAGGGGCAGGGGTTTGAGATCTGTTCATGATTTTTCATAGTCCTTCTCCAAGTTCTATGTCCAGTTTTATGTTGTTGTTGTTAGATGTGCGCAATGCTGTGTGCAATGCAATGGCTGATTAAACATGTTGTATAGGTAGAGATTTTTGATTAGTTGCACAAAATTCTCCCCAGTTGGCTGCATCCATATAGTAGTTGTCTGTCCATATGCTCTGCAGTTGCATCAGTTGTCTTGTTCAGTTGGCTTACTGTTTATACTAGTTGGTTGTCTACACGCTGCTTAGTTGCACAAGTTGCCTGCCGAGTTGGCTGCATCACTGTACTAGTTGGCTGTCCATGTGTTCTACACTTGGCACTAGTTGCCCTGCTTTAGTTGGCTTGCTGTTTTTGTGTTAGGTTGGCTGTCTATATGTTGTTTAGTTGCACAAGTTGCCTGATTAGTTGGCTGCATCCATATACTAGTTGGCTGTCCACATGTTTTGCATTTTTGCACTAGTTGTCATGCTTAGGTTGCTTCCTGTTTTGTACTAGGTTGGCTGTCTATATGCTGTTGAGTTGCACAAAGTTGCTCTGCTTCCGTGTTTGAGTTGCCCCTGTAGGCGCCCTGCTGGTGCATCTACTTGTCCATATATTCTAGTTGGCTATGCATTCTTTTGTCCTAGTCCTTCTTTTGTTTGTCCCAGGTGCACAAGTTATCATACTCAGCTGGCTGCCTTTAGTTAATGATTTTTCTGCCTAGTTATTACTTGCCTTAGTGAAACTAGTTGGCTTATGTGCTGTCCAGTTGCACAAGGTTTATTGCCCAGTTGTCTGCATCACTGTAGTAGTTGGCTGTCCACATGTTCTACAGTTTTTGCAATAGGTGTGCTGCTTATGTGTAGAGGGCTGCAGATCAAAGCAACCTTTTATGTTTTTTCTAGTTTGTTTCCGCATCTTCTAAATATGTTTTCTTTTCTTGTATTTCCCCCGCAGGCTAAAAATGGTTATAATAGGAGGAGATGCGGATGGCAATGAAGAAGATGTAATTTTTTCATTTTTTCTGTGTCTTTGAGTTGTTTTCTTCTTATCTATGTAGGCTTATATCCTTTTTTTTATGTTTTTGGTTGCTTAACTAGGGTTCTGGAAGTCAGTCTCATCGCCGGAACTCAAAGCGTGCTGCTAATCGCCAGCCACGCTCTGCGCATAGTGTTCAGCAGGGAGAGGAAGTTGAGGTAAGTGGCATGCTGACGACACAAGCACCTTATTTTGGTTTTGTTTGGGTCATATAATATTTTTTTGTTTTTTCCCATGCCCATGTTTTTTTATTTTTTTAGGATGTTGATTAGTTTCGGGTTGTAAAGCGGACTAGACGTGCATCAGTTGCAAGGGGAGCTGAATCATCTACTAGGGTAAATAAATCCTTGAATACGAGTCTTTCTTGCTTTTTAGACGCCGATGAAATTATGCAGTCATTGGCACCACTATTTGTTGTAGTTGCCCAATAACCATCTTGTAGTTGACATCACAGGTCATCTTGATCTAAATAGAGTTTTCCCAGAAGTTGACATGAGTTGGCATCTTGTAGTTGACATCACTGGTTACCATTTGTGTAGGCAGGAGTTGCTGGAGGAGCTGCCTCATCTTCAACAGCAGATGTTGAGGTATGTGGTTTTTGTGTGTGTTTATGAGCTATTGAACAATTTCTTGCAAACCTTTTTTTAGTTGCTATTATCTTCTTGCAATATAACGCTTATCGTTGCACATCCCCTAGAACTTTTTGTACTTGTCAGGTCTAGTATATTTCTTCGTTTTTATGCAGGTTGCACACTGGTAGTCTTCAGTTGTCATCATGAGCTTTCATAGTTGCATAAGAACATGATATTAGTTGGCATGATCCATTTTATGTTTATATAGTTTTAGCAAAGCAGTTGGCCCTCCCTTTTTTTGCTATACTGATCCAAATGATCATCCCTAGTTTTTTTCAGTCCAGTTTTTTGTCTTGTGTTTAATGTTTTTATTTTTCTCATCAACATGGTAGTATAGAAGGAGTTGAGGTGGGTGTAGGGGAAGATGTGGAGCGACCATCACAAGCGGGCAGGATAAGGGCATCACCAGGGTGATTTGCGAAGTTCAACAACTTGCTATCCCCATCACAGAAGTCTGAGTTAGTGTCAAGGTAGTTTGGGGGCCTCTTGAACTTACCAGAGACACTTCCAGCGGACCTCACTAAATTCCTGGTTTAGTCCTACCAGCTAGAGAGCTCTGAAATGGTCTTCCCAGGTAGGGGAAGGATCCGTGTCGATGCTGACAGTGTTCACAGGGTATTTGATCTCCTAAACAGGGGTCAAAAAGTCAGATATGTAGTAGACAAGGATGCAACTGGGAGATTTAAAGAGGCCTTCAACATAACTGGAAATTCTCATCCCCAGATCAGTACATGGTGCAAGATGATTAAGGATATGGTGGGAAAAATGGATGACACATTCTTTATGGCTTGGCTTGCGGTTGCGTTCAACACTTTTCTAGCACCAACCACGGCCCTGAAGCTGAGCCCAAAGTGCTACAGACTGTGCTAGATCATGAAATGCTCAAGAACACAAACATCTGCCTCTTTGTAGCAGAACACATAAATGAAGCTTTCTGGAACATGGACCAGGAGAAGAAAACCGTTTGCTGCTGCTTGTATCACTTGATGGTGAGTGAAAACTAGCACTTCCATGTGTTTTTCTTGTTTGTGCAGTTATAGTTTCTGAAATAACCCTCACAATAACTGAAGTTTGGTTTCATTTTTTGGTTATGTGGCAGATCCTGTACCTTGATGCACTTGTTCATGATATCCTAGTAAGCAACTGCGCCATACGAGCGAATGCATGGGATAGTAGCCTAATTGCCAAGGTGATCAAGAAGGACTCGATCTGTCCTAGTGTGTTCGGCAAATTACAAGTGTGTTCTCTTTGTTTTTTCCAACAATGGCTCTTTTTATGTTCTATTCATGTCTGCTTAGTTTTCAATTCCTTGGTAGCTGCACATATGCTTTTGAGATCAGCTTTTGACACTTTTTGGTAGTCGAACAAAATTGTAATCAGTTGGCACAACAATGCATGTAGTTGCACAAGTTGCAGCTTTTATTTGGCATCTACACACGTGTTTATTTTTAATTGACACATATGTTTCAAGTTGCACAGTTTTACTTATCATGTTGCACAGATGTGTGACATAAGTTGGCAGAAATATTTTTAGGTGTCCTGTGGGTTGCACAGTTTTTCTGTTTTGCGCAATTGCATATATGTAGAATCCAGTCCGCCCAACATTTTGTTGTAGTTGCACAGGTTATAACATTTGGTTTTTGTTCAACACAAAATCTGTTTGATAACGTTGTTCTTTTCTTTTTCTCTTTTTTCACATCAGCTTAAAGAGGAGTATAGGGGCACAGAGCAGACACCACTGTTTGGTGGTCTTTTGCAAGCTGAAGCATTTGTGGCATCCAAGTTATCACTAACCTACAATCCACATGTAAGTCTTTGCATAAAGGAGTTTGGATCAGTTACCAATATTTTCTTTTAAAATGTTTTCTAATTGAAATCAGTATTGAATCTTTTTTTGTGCTGATGCAGAAAAAGGCAAAGATTGCCAAAGTGGTTAATGACCTGTGCAAGGCTGTAACTGAACAGGTTGGCACCTTCATTGAAGCAGTTTCCAAGATCGATGACAAGGAGCCAGATATTGATCCCTATGTACAACAGCCATCAGTGGGAACCGGCACGTCATGCCGTGCTCCAAAAATAAAGAGACGAGTTTCACGTATAAAGAAGAAAAAGAGTTTGTTGAGGAGGAGTCAGAAGAAGATGATGAAATGGAAGTAGAGCAACATGTTGGAGATGGCGAGGACACAGATGAGGATGAATCATAGGAGGAGGACAAAGAGGAGGATGACAAAGAAGAAGATGAGAAGGAAGTGGAGGAGGAGGAGGAGGAAGAAGAGGAGAAAGAAGACGAGGAGGACAAAGAAGAAGAGGACAAAGGAGAGGAGGAGGACAAGGAAGAAGATAATGAGGCAGAGGAGGAGGAAGAAGAAGATGTGGCCAAAGAGGGGGATGGAGACAAAGGTGCAGCAGTTGATGGAAGTGAGGGGGGAAGGTAAAGACGAGGAAGAAGATATGATGTTGATCGTGATGATCAAGGGGGATCCAATGGAGACAGTGACAACAACAATGACGATGATGACAAGGGACCTGGTTCTGGGGGTACATGCGGCAACACAACTAGGGGGACTACCAGCACTGTCAACCCTAGCAGCAGCAACAACTCAATGAGCAGCAAGAGCACACTACAGATGTGGATGGAGAAAAGTTGCTGGAAAGATGAGCATTTTCCAAAGTCAAAGAAAAAGGACGAATTGGTATCTCAGGGGAGCATTGATATGCTCAAGCTGTGCAACTTGAAGCCAGCTTTATCAACCACTTTCCCCGTGCCAGATGATAACCCACAAGTGTAGGGGATCGCAACAGCTTTCGAGGGTAAAGTATTCAACCCAAATTTATTGATTTGACACATGGGGAGCCAAAGAACATTCTTGAGTATTAGCAGTTGAGTTGTCAATTCAACCACACCTGGATAACTTAGTATCTGCAGCAAAGTATTTAGTAGCAAAAGTGGTATGATAATAAAAGTAACAGTAGCAAAAGTAATGTTTTTGGGTTTTGTAGTGATTGTAACAATAGCAACAGAAAAGTAAATAAGCGAAGAACAATATGTGAAAAGCTCGTAGGCAATGGATCAGTGATGGATAATTATGCCGGATGCGATTCCTCATGCAATAGTTATAACATAGGGTGACACAGAACTAGCTCCAATTCATCAATGTAATGTAGGCATGTATTCCGTAAATAGTCATACATGCTTATGGAAAAGAACTTGCATGACATCTTTTGTCCTACCCTCCCGTGGCAGCGGGGTCCTAGCGGAAACTAAGGGATATTAAGGCCTCCTTTTAATAGAGAACCGGAACAAAGCATTAGCACATAGTGAATACATGAACTCCTCAAACTACGGTCATCACCGAGAAGTATCCCGATTATTGTCACTTCAGGGTTGTCGGATCATAACACATAATAGGTGACTATAGACTTGCAAGATAGGATCAAGAACACACATATATTCATGAAAACATAATAGGTTCAGATCTGAAATCATGGCACTCGGGCCCTAGTGACAAGCATTAAGCATAGCAAAGTCATAGCAACATCAATCTCAGAACATAGTGGATACTAGGGATCAAACCCTAACAAAACTAACTTGATTACATGGTAAATCTCATCCAACCCATCACCGTCCAGCAAGCCTACGATGGAATTACTCACGCACGACAGTAAGCATCATGAAATTGGTGATGGAGGATGGTTGATGATGACAACGGCGACGAATCCCCCTCTCCGGAGCCCCGAACAGACTCCAGATCAGCCCTCCCGAGAGAGATTAGGGCTTGGCGGCGGCTCCATATCATAAAACGCGATGAAACTTTCTCTCTGATTTTCCCCCCCGCGAACATGAATATATGGAGTTGGAGTTGAGGTCGGTGGAGGTACAGGGGGGCCACGAGATAGGGGGCGTGCCCAGGGGGAGGGGGCGCGCCCCCACCCTCATGGACAGGGTGTGGGCCCCCTGGTCTTGATTCTTTCGCCAGTATTTTTTATATTTTCCAAAAAGTGCCTCCGTGGATTTTCAGGACATTCTGAGAACTTTTCTTTTCTACACATAAAACAACATCATGGCAGTTCTGCTGAAAACAGCGTCAGTCCGGGTTAGTTTCATTCAAATCATGCAAGTTAGAGTCCAAAACAAGGGCAAAAGTGTTTGGAAAAGTAGATACGTTGGAGACGTATCAACTCCCCCAAGCTTAAACCTTTGCTTGCCCTCAAGCAATTCAGTTGATAAACTGAAAGTGATAAAGAAAAACTTTTACAAACTCTGTTTGCTCTTGTTGTTGTAAACATGCAAAGCCATCATTCAGGTTTCAGCAAATATTATGAACTAAACATACTCACAATAACACTTAGGTCTCACAATTACTCATATCAATAGCATAATCAGCTAGCGAGCCATAATAATAAAGCGCGGATGACAACACATGCTCAAAACAATCATAACATGATATAACAAAATGGTATCTCGCTAGCCCTTTCCGAGACCGCAAAACATAAATGCAGAGCACCTTTAAAGATCAAGGACTGACTAAACATTGTAATTCATGGTAAAAGAGATCCAGTCAAGTCATACCCAATATAAACCAATAATAATGAATGCAAATGATAGTGTGCTCTCCAGCGGGTGCTTTTTAATAAGAAGGGTGATGACTCAACATAAAAGTAAATAGATAGGCCCTTCGCAGAGGGAAGCAAAGATTTGTAGAGGTGCCAGAGCTCGATTTTAAAATAGAGATTGAATAACATTTTGAGCGGCATACTTTCACTGTCAATGCAACAACTATGAGATGGTTGTATCTTCCATACGACATGCATTATAGGTAGTTCCCAAACAGAATGGTAAAGGTTTATACTACCCCATCCACCAACAAGCATCAATCCATGGCTTGCTCGAAACAACGAGTGCCTCCAACTAACAACAGCCCTGGGGGAGTTTTGTTTAATTATTTTGATTTGCTTTGATCTTTTTGGATCATGGGACTGGGCATCCCGGTTACCGGCCCTTTCTCGTGAATGAGGAGCGGAGTCCACTCCTCGTGAGAATAACCCACCTAGCATGGAAGATATAGGCAGCCCTAGTTGAAACATGAGCTGCTCGAGCATACAAAATAGAATTTCATTTGAAGGTTTGGAGTTTGGCACATACAAATTTACTTGGAACAGCAGGTAAATACCGCATATAGGAAGGTAGGGTGGACTCATATGGAACAACTTTGGGGTTTAAGGAGTTTGGATGCACAAGCAGTATTCCCACTTAGTACATGTGAAGGCTAGCAAAAGACTGGGAAGCGACCAACTGAGAGAGCGAGAACAGTCATAAACATGCATTAAAATTAATTCACACCGAGTACAAGCATGAGTAGGATATAATCCACCATGAACATAAATATCATGAAGGCTATGTTGATTTGTTTCAACTACATGCGTGAACATGTGCCAAGTCGAGTCACTCAATTCATTCAAAGGAGGATACCATCCCATCATACCACATCATAATCATTCTAATAGCATGTTGGCACACAAGGTAAACCATTATAACTCATAGCTAATCAAGCATGGCACAAGCAACTATAATCTCTAAATGTCATTGCAAATATGTTTACTTCATAATAAGCTGAATCAAAAACGATGAACTCATCATATTTACAAAAACAAGAGAGGTCGAGTTCATACCAGCTTTTCTCATCTCAATAAGTCCATCATATATCGTCATTATTGCCTTTCACTTGCACGACCGAACGATGTCTATAATAATAATAGTGCACATGCATTGGACTAAGCTGGAATCTGCAAGCATTCAACTCAAAAGAGAAGACAAGGTAATATGGGCTCTACGCTAAATAAACAATCATGCATATGAGATCCACTAAACATTTTCAATACGGTCTTCTCGACCCCCAAAGGAAAGAAAAGAAAATAAAACTATTTACACTGGAAAGCTCCCAACAAGTAAAAGAAGAACGAGAAATCTTTTTGGGTTTTCATTTTAATTTCTACTGCAAGCATGGAAATTAAACTAACTAATTTTTTTGGTTTTTCTTAAGGTTTATCAAACACACAAGAAGAAAGCTAGAAAAAGAAAATTAAACTAGCATGGATAATACAATGAAAGAGTATGAGCACCGACGACTAGTGTGTGAACATGAATGTAAAGTCGGTGAGAAATACGTACTCCCCCAAGCTTAGGCTTTTGGCCTAAGTTGGTCTAATACCAAGGACCGCCTGGCTGATATCCGTAGTTGTAGCTGGGGTCGTACTGAGATGCAGCAGCAACCGCCTCCTGAGCTGCGGCATGTTGGCGAGCTGCCTCCGCTCTCCCCTCGTGTTCAGCTGCTTCCTCCCTGGTAACAACATATCTTCCTTTTGCGTGATAATCAAAAAGGAGAGGAGCAGGAAGAGTAACATGGACGGCGTTGCGCCTGTTATAGATTAGTCGATAATGGAGGAATTGTTCATTCCTCCTAAGAAATTGATGATTGACCATAGCGTCATAATCTAAATAAGTAGGAGGTATCATCATATCCCCCTCTCGTGGGGCTATACCAAGATAATTAGCCACACGGGTTGCATAAATTCCTCCAAATAAATTACCCTTTCTACTATTATTCTGCAACCTACGTGCAACTATTGCCCCCAAGTTATAACCTTTATAACCTAACACCTCTTGAGGACACACAGATCAGGGACACACATGTGACATGCTTCATCTTTACCGTTAATGCATGTACCAATGAATAGAGCAAAATAATGTATAGCAGGAAAATGAATGCTCCCTATGGTAGCTTGTGCTATGTCCCTGGATTCTCCCATAGTAATACTAGCAAGGAAATCTCTAAATTCAGATTTGTGAGGATCATTAATATTACCCCACTGCGGGAGTTTGCAAGCAGTTGTAAAATCCTCTAAGTCCATGGTATAAGATGTATCATAAATATCAAATAGGACACTAGGAGAATTACGCGTACAGTTATATTTAAACCTCCGCACAAACGAATCAGTCAATTGATAGTACCGAGGACACTTATCTTGTAAGAAGTCCTCCAGCTCAGTATTATGCACATACGCGTCAAATTCCTCCTTAAAGCCTGCTTCGACCATAAAATCATCGGATGGCCACTCACAAGCTCGTACATCCGGCGTCCCTCGGCAATTCAACATCTTGCTCACCTATAGCAATCTTGGGCCCTTTCTTCACCGAGGAACCACCTTGGTACATTCTCCTAGACATAATTCCTTTTTCTGAAAAATTTCTGAAATTTTAGTAACTTCAAAATAAAAAAAATAAAAGTGAATAAAACTAAGCAAGATTGATAGCAACTACTCCTACAAGTGCCTAGAGCCTATATCATGCATTAGAATTGCTTGGGACCTCATAAATTTAACATGCAAGCTCAAGAACATGGTCACCTATGCAGCAAAAATTTGCAATGAATAAAGCACTAGAACAAAAACTAATTGGACCAATGGAGGAGTCACATACCAAGCAACAATCTCCCAAAGCAGTTTTGTGAATGGAGCTTTGAGCAAGGAGATTGAAAATCGCAGCAAAATGAGATAGAACTCGTGCTTGAGCTGGATGGGGATTTTTTTGGGAAGAAGATGGAGTGTGTGGGTGCTGGCATAAGTGGAGGGGGGCCACCAGGGGCCCACGAGACAGGGGGCGCGCCCGGGGAAGGTGGGCGCGCCCTCCACTCTCGTGGCCTGGTGCTTGCCCCTCCTGCAGTGATTTCAGTGCCTAAAATTCTGAAATATTCCATAAAAAATCATACTAAATTTGCTGGGCATTTGGAGCACTTTTATTTTCGGGATATTTTTTAATGCACGGATAATTCAGAAAACAGACAGATAATACTATTTTTGCTTTATTTGTTCTAAATAACAGAAAGTAAAAAGAGGGTACAGAAGGTTGTGCCTTCTAGTTTCATCCGTCTCATGATCATCAAAATGAATCCACTAACAAGGTTGATCAAGTCTTGTTAACAAACTCATTCCGAATAACACAGAACCGGAGAAATTTTGAATAACACTAGGTTACCTCAATGGGGATATGAACATCCCCAATAATAAGAATATCATATTTTTTCTTGAAAGTAGGAAGAGGAAATTCAAAACCTCCAATAATGATAGTTGGAACTTGTCCAATAGAATTGATGCTATGAACTTGAGATTGTTTCCTCAGAAAGTGTACCGTATGCTCCTTACCATTAACATGAAAAGTGACATTGCCTTTGTTGCAATCAATAACAGCCCCTGCAGTATTCAAAAAGGGTCTACCAAGGATAATCGACATACTATCGTCCTCGGTAATATCAAGAATAACAAAGTCCGTTAAAATAGCGACATTTGCAACCACAACAGGCACATCCTCACAAATACCGACAGGTATGGTAGTTGATTTATCAGCCATTTGCAAAGATATTTCAGTAGGTGTCAACTTATTCAATTCAAGTCTACGATATAAAGAGAGAGGCATAACACTAACACCGGCTCCAAGATCACATAAAGCAGTTCTAACATAATTTCTTTTAATGGAGCATGGTATAGTTGGTACACCCGGATCTCCAAGTTTCTTTGTTATTCCACCCTTAAAAGTGTAATTAGCAAGCATGGTGGAAATTTCAGCTTCCGGTATCTTTCTTTTGTTTGTGATGATATCCTTCATATATTTAGCATAAGGGTTTACTTTAAGCATATCAGTTAAGCGCATACGTAAGAAAATAGGTCTAATCATTTCAGCAAAGCGCTCAAAATCCTCATCATCCTTTGTCTTGGATGGTTTAGGAGGAAAGGGCATGGGTTTCTGAACCCATGGTTCTCTTTCTCTACCGTGCTTCCTAGCAACAAAATCTCTCTTATCATAACATTGATTCTTTGATTGTGGGTTATCAAGATCAACAGTAGGTTCAATCTCTACATCATTACTTTTGCTAGGTTGAGCATCAACATGAACATTATTATTAACATTATCACTAGGTTCATGTTCATCACCTGATTGTGTTTCAGCATCAGAGATAGAAATATCATTGGGATTCTCAGGTGTGTCTACAACAGGTTCACTAGAAGCATGCAAAGTTCTATCATTTTTTCTTTTTCTTCTTTTTAGAAGAACTAGGTGCCTCTAAATTATTTCTCTGAGAATCTTGCTCGATTCTCTTAGGGTGGCCTTCAGGATACAAAGGTTCCTGAGTCATTCTACCAGTCCTAGTAGCCACTCTAACAGCAAAATCAGGTTTATTATTTAATTCATCAAGCAAATCATTTTGAGCTTTAAATACTTGCTCAGCTTGAGTAGCAACCATAGAAGCATATTTGCTAATGAGTTTAAGTTCACCACTCTAGCCATATTACCGCTCACACGTCCTATCTCGAAAGCATTATCCTTTAACTCTCTACCAACATAAGCATTAAAACTTTCTTGTCTAGCCTCAAAGTCATCAAATTCATCTATGCATGGGCTATGAAATTTAGTAGAGGGGATTTCAACTTTATCATATCTATAGAGAGAATTTACCTTTACTACCTGTGTCGGGTTATCAAGACAATGTGGTTCTTCACAGGCGGTATATTAAGACCATGTATTTCTTCAATAGGAGGTAAATTCTTAACATCTTCAGCTTTAACACCTTTTTATTTCATTGATTTCTTTGCCTCTTGCATATCTTCAGGAATGAGAAATAAAACACCTCTCTTCTTTGGAGTGGGTTTAGGAATAGGCTCAGGAGTTGGCTCAATTGGTTTAGGAATTGCCTCAGGAATTGGCTCAGGAAGAGTCCAATTATTTTCATTAGTCAACATATTATTCAATAGTAATTTGGGTTCGTCGACTGTTCTTTCCCTGAAAATACAACCAGCACAACTATCCAAGTAGTACTTGGAAGCATCGGTTAGTCCATTATAAAAGAGATCAAGTATTTCATTTTTCTTAAGAGGATGATCAGGCAAAGCATTAAGTAACCGGAAAAGCCTCCCCAAGCTTATGGGAGACTCTCTTCTTTGATTTGCACAAAGTTGTATATTTCCCGCAAGGCAGCTTGTTTCTTATGAGCAAGGAAATATTTAGCAGAGAAGTAATAAATCATATCCTGGGGACTACGCACACAACCAGGAGCAAGAGAATTATACCAAGTCTTAGCATCACCCTTTAATGAGAACGGAAATATCTTAAGGATATAAAAATAGCGAGATTTATCATCATGAGTAAATAGGGTAGCTATATCATTCAACTTGGTAAGATGTGCCACAACAGTTTCAGATTCAAGGCCATAAAAAGGATTAGATTCAACTAAAGTAATAATTTCAGGATCAACAGAGAATTCATAATCCTTATCAGTAACACAGATAGGTGAAGTAGCAAAAGTAGGGTCATGTTTCATTCTAGCATTAAGAGACTGCTGCTTACATTTAGCTAATAATTTCTTAAGATCATATCTATCATTGCAAGCAAAGATAGCTCTAGCAGCTTCTTCATTCATAACATAACCCTCAGGAACAACAGGCAATTCATAATCATTGGGAGAATTTTCATCATCACTATCATCAATAATAGCATCTTCAATAATTTCATTCCCCCTAACTCTAGCAAGTTGTTCATCAATAAATTCACCTAATGGCAAAGTAGTAGTACGCACAGAAGTAGTTTCATCATAAGTATCATGCATAACAGAAGTAGCATCATCAATAACATGTGACATATCAGAATTCATAGCAGTAGCAGGTTTAGGTGTAGCAAGCTTACTCAAAACAGAAGGAGAATCTAGTGCAGAGCTAGATGGCAGTTCCTTAACTCCCCTCGTAGTTGAGGGATAGATCGTAGTTTTCGCGTCTTTCAAGTTCTTCATAGTGATCAACAGATATAAATCCCAAGTGACTAAGAGAATAGAGCTATGCTCCCCGGCAATGGCGCCAGAAATTAGTCTTGATAACCCAAAAGTGTAGGGGATCGCAATAGCTTTCGAGGGTAAATTATTCAACCCAAATTTATTGATTCGACACAAGGGGAGCCAAAGAATATTCTTGAGTATTAGGGTATCTCCAGCCATTGGCCCCCCAGGAGGGGCCAAAAATCGCCCCTGGGGGCGCACCGGCACTAAACCGCGCATTGGGGGCGTGATGCCCCCCAGTCGCGGCGCCCACGGTTCGAGCAAAAAAGTCAATCACGGCGCAAAACAACTCAAATTTAACGCAAACACGGTGAGTTCGTTCAAACTTAAACATATTTTACAAAAAAAACTGCCGCGGGCTACCCCCGCCGTCTCCCTCGCCGCCCGGCTCGCCGCCCGCCCACGCGGTTCTACATGCCGAGGAGGCTGTAGAACCGCGTGTAGTCGCCGCCGCCGCCGCTGCCGCCGTCGTCGTCGTCGTCGTCGCCGCCGCCCCCGCCTAAGCCTCCGCCGTCCCTGCTGCACCCCTCCCTTGGTTGTTGCGGCGGGTTGGAAGGTCCGGGGGCGTCGTCATCGTCACTGTCGAGGATCATGATGCCGTGCTCGTCCTCGCGCCCATGCTTGCGGGCGGCGATCTCCTCCAGGGCCCGGCGCTGCCGGACCGTCTCGTCGCGGAGGTAGTCGTCCCGCGCCCACTGCATGGCGCCGGCCGGCGGAGTTGAGCCTGCCGGAAGGCACGACGTCGTTGGTGGCCTCAAGCTGCTGGGCATGACGGCGGCGGAAGTACGGTTCCCAGAGCCGGCTGTCGGGGACGTACCGTGGCCCTCCTCGCCGCGCCGCTGCAGGTTCAGCGGATCGTCGCGATCTCCGCCGCCGCGCCGCGCCGGTGGTATCGGGGCACCGCACGCCGCCCGCTGATCCTCCATGCCGGGCACCCGCATGTCCGGCGGGACCGGGTACTCGGCCTCGTAAAGGAGGCGAGCCTCGTCTTCATGAAGATGGCGGCGGCCGAAGCCGTTCGCCGCCACGCCGTCGCCTGGGAAGCGCTCGGCCATTGGTTTTGAACTGGAGACGGCGAAACGGAGGATAGGAGAGGGAGGAACGACGGCGGCGGGAAGTGTGAGTCGCCAAGTGCGCAGGGGCGCGTCATATATAGGCCGAGGTGCCGCCCACATGCGTGGCACCGTCGCGTCTGCGGGCGGTGAGGCGAGGGCGAGGGACGCGCGTCGTCCGGCCTTCTGGCGCCACCGTGAGGCATCAATGGCGCAGGCTGACCGGCGCGCAGCAGCGGCAGCTTTGGCATTGATTCGCCACGGAAACAAAGCGATGAGGACGACAAAGGCGAGAAGAGAGCCGTGTCGCGCCGCTGTCAGACCCGCGGTTTCTTCGCGCCAAAAAGTTCGCCGGCGCCCGCGCCCCAGTAGCGCGGTTTGGGCTGGGTCCGCTGGCGCTGTTTTCGCCCAAGCCGGGCGAAAATCGGGCTCTGAAGCGCGATCGGGCGTTTTTTGCGCCGGCGCGAAAAACGCTGGGAGGCCTTCTTTGGGGCGCGGCTGGAGATGCCCTTAGCAGTTGAGTTCTCAATTCAACCACACCTGGATAACTTAGTATCTGCAGCAAAGTATTTAGTAGCAAAGTAGTATGATAATAAAGGTAACGGTAACAAAAGTACTGTTTTTGGGTTTTGTAGTAGTTGTAACAGTAGAAACGGAAAAGTAAATAAGCGAAGAACAATATGTGAAAAGCTCTTAGGCAATGGATCAGTGATGGATAATTACGCCGGATGCGATTCCTCCTGCAATAGTTATAACATAGGGTGACAGAGAACTAGCTCCAATTCATCAATGTAATGTAGGCATGTATTCCGTAAATAGTCATACGTGCTTATGGAAAAGAACTTGCATGACATCTTTTGTCCTACCGTCCCGTGGCAGCGGGGTCCTAGCGGAAACTAAGGGTTATTAAGGCCTCATTTTAATAGAGAACCGGAATAAAGCATTAGCACATAGTGAATACATGAACTCCTCAAACTACGGTCATCACCGAGAAGTATCCCAATTATTGTCACTTCGGGGTTGTCGGATCATAACACATAATAGGTGACTATAGACTTGCAAGATAGGATCAAGAACACACATATATTCATGAAAACATAATAGGTTCAGATCTAAAATCATGGCACTCGGGCCCTAGTGACAAGCATTAAGCATAGCAAAGTCATAGCAACATCAATCTCAGAACATAGTGGATACTAGGGATCAAACCCTAACAAAACTAACTTGATTACATGGTAAATCTCATCCAACCGATCACTGTCCAGCAAGCCTACGATGGAATTACTCACGCACGGCGGTGAGCATCATGAAATTGGTGATGGAGGATGGTTGATGATGACGACGGCGATGAATCCCCCTCTCTGGAGCCCAGAACGGACTCCAGATCAGCCCTCTCGAGAGAGATTAGGGCTTGGCGGCGGCTCCGTATCTTAAAACCCGATGAAACTTTCTCTCTGATTTTTTTCTCCGCGACGTGAATAAATGGAGTTGGAGTTGAGGTCGGTGGAGGTCCAGGGGGCCCACGAGACAGGGGGGCGCGCCCAGGGGGAGGGGGCACGCCCCCCACCCTCGTGGACAGGGTGTGGGCCCCCTGGTCTTGATTCTTTCGCTAGTATTTTTTATATTTTCCAAAAAGTGCCTCTGTGAATTTTCAGGACATTCCGAGAACTTTTCTTTTCTACACATAAAACAACATCATGGCAGTTCTGCTGAAAACAGCGTCAGTCCGGGTTAGTTTCATTCAAATCATGCAAGTTAGAGTCCAAAACAAGGGCAAAGTTGTTTGGAAAAGTAGATACGTTGGAGACGTATCACGGCGCCAGAAATTAGTCTTGATAACCCACAAGTGTAGGGGATCGCAACAGTTTTCGAGGGTAGAGTATTCAACCCAAATTTATTGATTCGACACAAGGGGAGCCAAAGAATATTCTTGAGTATTAGCAGCTGAGTTGTCAATTCAACCACACCTGGAAACTTAGTATCTGCAGCAAAGTGTTTAGTAGCAAAGTAATATGATAGTGGTGGTAACGGTAACAAAAGTAAAGACAGCAAAGTAATGTTTTTGGTATTTTTGTAGTGATTGTAACAGTAACAACGGAAAAGTAAATAAGTGTAAACCAGTATATGAAAAACTCGTAGGCACCGGATCAGTGATGGATAATTATGCCGGATGTGGTTCGTCATGTAACAGTCATAACATAGGGTGACACAGAACTAGCTCCAGTTCATCAATGTAATGTAGGCATGTATTCCGTATATAGTCATACGTGCTTATGGAAAAGAACTTGCACGACATCTTTTGTCCTACCCTCCCGTGGTAGTGGGGTCCTATTGGAAACTAAGGGATATTAAGGCCTCATTTTAATAGAGAACCGGAACAAAGCATTAGCACATAGTGAATACATGAAGTCCTGAAACTATGGTCATCACCAGGAGTGGTCCCGATTATTGTCACTTCGGGGTTGTCGGATCATAACACATAGTAGGTGACTATAGACTTGCAAGATAGGATCAAGAACACACATATATTCATGAAAACATAAAAGGTTCAGATCTGAAATCATGGCACTCGGGCCCTAGTGACATGCATTAAGCATAGCAAAGTCATAGCAACATCAATCTCAGAACATAATGGATACTAGGGACCAAACCCTAACAAAACTAACTCGATTACATGATAAATCTCATCCAACCCATCACCGTCCAGCAAGCCTACGATGCAATTACTCACGCACGACGGTGAGCATCATGAAATTGGTGATGGAGGATGGTTGATGATGACGACGGCGACGAATCCCCTCTCCGGAGCCCCGAACGGACTCCAGATCAGCCCTCCCGAGAGAGATTAGGGCTTGGCGGCGGCTCCTTATCGTAAAACATGATGAAACTTTCTCTCTGATTTTTTTCTCCCTGAAAGCCAATATATGGAGTTGGAGTTGGCGTCGGAGGGCCACCAGGGGGCCAACGAGGTAGGGGGGCGCGCCCAGGGGGGAGGGGCGCGACCCCCACCCTCGTGGACAGGGTGTGGGCCCCCTGGTCTTCATCTTTGGCGAGGATTTTTTATTATTTATTCTAAGATAGTCTGTGGAGTTTCGGTCATTCGAGAACTTTTGTTTTCGCACATAAAACAACATCATGGCAATTCTCTGAAAACAAAGATCGATCCGGTTAGTTCCATTCAAATCATACAAGTTAGAGTCCAAAACAAGGGCAAAAGTGTTTGGAAAAGTAGATACGACGGAGACGTATCAACTCCCCCAAGCTTAAACCCTTGCTTGTCCTCAAGCAATTCAGTTGACAAACTGAAAGAGAAAAAGAAAAACCTTTACAAACTCTGTTTGCTCTTGTTGTTGTAAACATGAAAAGCCAGCATTCAAGTTTCATCAATTATTATGAACTAACCATACTCTCAATAACACGTAGGTCTCACAATTACTCATATCAATAGCATAATCAGCTAGCGAGCCATAATAATAAAACTCGGATGACAACACTTTCTCAAAATAACCATAACATGATATAACAAAATGGTATCTCGCTAGCCCTTTCTGAGACCGCAAAACATAAATGCAGAGCACCTTTAAAGATCAAGGACTGACTAAACATTGTAATTCATGGTAAAAGAGATCCAGTCAAGTCATACCCAATATAAACCAATCATAATGAATGCAAACGACAGTGTGCTCTCCAACGGGTGCTTTTTAATAAGAAGGGTGATGACTCAACATAAAAGTAAATAGATAGGCCCTTCGCAGAGGGAAGCAGGGATTTGTAGAGGTGCCAGAGCTCGATTTTGAAATAGAGATAAATTATATTTTGAGCGGCATACTTTCACTGTCAACGCAACAACTATGAGATGGCTGTATCTTCCATACTACATGCATTATAGGCAGTTCCCAAACAGAATGGTAAAGGTTTATACTCCCCCTCCTCCACAAGCATCAATCCATGGCTTGCTCGAAACAACGAGTGCCTCCAACATTCAACGGGTCCCCAGGGGAGTTTTGTTTAATTATTTTGATTTGCTTTGATCTTTTTGGATCATGGGACTGGGCATCCCGGTTACCGGCCCTTTCTCGTGAATGAGGAGCAGAGTCCACTCCTCTTGAGAATAACCCACCTAGCATGTAAGATATAGGCAGCCCTAGTTGCACATGAGCTGCTCGAGCATACAAAACAGAATTTCATTTGAAGATTTAGAGTTTGGCACATACAAATTTACTTGGAACGGCAGGTAGATACCGCATATAGGAAGGTATAGTGGACTCATATGGAACAACTTTGGGGTTTAAGGAGTTTGAATGCACAAGCAGATTCCGCTTAGTGCAGTGAAGGCTAGCAAAAGACCGAAGCGACCAACTAAGAGAGCGACAACAGTCGTAAACATGCATTAAAATTAATTCATACCGAGTGCAAGCATGAGTAGGATATAATCCACCATGAACATAAATATTATGAAGGCTATGTTGATTCGATTCAACTACATGCATGAACATGTGCCAAGTCAAGTCACTCAATTCATTCAAAGGAGGATACCATCCTATCATACCACATCATAATCATCTCAATAGCATGTTGGCACGCAAGGTAAACCATTATAACTCATAGCTAATCAAGCATGGCACAAGCAACTATAATCTCTAAATGTCATTGCAAATATGTTTACTTCATAATAGCTGAATCAGGAACGATGAATCATCATATTTACAAAAACAAGAGAGGTCGAGTTCATACCAGCTTTTCTCATCCCAATAAGTCCATCATATATCATCATTATTGCCTTTCACTTGCACGACCGAACGGTGTGTATAATAATAAGAGTGCGTGTGCATTGGACTAAGCTGGAATCTGCAAGCATTCAACTCAAGAGAGAAGACAAGTAATATGGGCTCTAAGTTAGATAAACAGTCATGCATATGAGAGCCACTAAGCATTTTCAATATAGTTTTCTCGACCCCCAAAGAAAGGAAAAGAAATAAAAACTATTTACACGGGAAAGCTCCCAACAAGCAAAAGAAGGACGGGAAATATTTTTGGGTTTTCTTTTTAATTATTACTACTACAGTAGGAAAAATAAACTAATACTAATTTTTTTGGTTTTTCTAAGGGTTTATTAAACACACAAGAAGAAGGCTAGAAAAAGAAATTTAAACTAACATGGATATTACAGTGAAAGAGTATGAGCACCGACATCTAGCAATGAGTGTGTGTGAACATGAATGTAATGTCGGTGGGAATACATACTCCCCCAAGCTTAGGCTTTTGGCCTAAGTTGGTCTATTGCCAGGGATAGCCTGGCGGATACCCATAGGTGTAGCTGGGGTCGTACTGCGATGAAGAATAGTTGGGATCATAATGTGATGAAGAGGACTCTGACTGCCACTGGCTGGCAACCGCCTCAGGATCCCAAGAATAAACAGACATTCGTGGAGGCTCCGGTTCCGGGGCTGGTGCAGGATTCCGGTAGGCTTGAACAGCCGCCCACGGAACAATGTAAGTACTTGCAGAAAATGTAAACAAAGAGGGAGCGGGCAAGGTAATAGTCTTGGGGTGATGTTTATCAAAGTACAATTTATATTTAAGCGCCCCTTCGCGATTCTTAACAAGAAAATCATGCGCTACTATACTCTTATTATCTAAATAAGCACGGGGCAGCGCTGTTTCTTCTTTCTCCTCATGCCTAATAGGTATCTCAAAATATTCAGCTAGGCGCGAAGCATAAATGCCTCCAAAGATGGGGCCCTTAGTACGGTTCGTACTTAACCGTCTAGCAACAATTCCACCCATACTGACAGAGTTATTGCGGTATAAACCGTGGAGCAAAATAATAACATCAGGAATACTAAGGTTCCCACAGTTCCCGCGACCAATCAAGCAACGACTAGCAAATAAGGCAAAGTAGCGTAAAGCAGGAAAATGTATGCTAGTAATTCTTGCATCAGAAACCTTCCTGGTTTCTCCCACAGTGATAGTGTCAATATAATCTTCCACTTCATTACGGTGTGGTTCATATAAAGAACCCTCGAAAGGTATTTTGCAAACCTCGCAAAATGCAGCTAATGTCATCTCCCTAGCAACATCATATAAATGGAACTCTACTGTTGGAGGTGATTTCTTAGGGAAAAAGTAGAAGTTCTGCACAAAAGTATTTGTGAGTAAGAGATACTGATGACGTTGGTCGCGGAGGAAGTTGGTGAGGCCGACGTTCTCAATTAATAGATAGAAATCCTCATAAATCCCGGCACTCCTCAAGAAGTCATCGGAAGGCCATTCACACGGCCGAACCTCCGCGATATGAGGCAAATTAAATTTGGGCTTCTGTTCTTCTTCCTTTTGTTTCTCCTTAGAGCTTCGGCTCGACGAGCCCCTCAAAAGTCTCTTCATTATTTCTGAAACAATCTGAATTTTTTAGTAACTTCAAACAAAAGTGAACCAACTTCAATAAAATTGATAGCAACTACTCATACAAGTGCCTAGAGCATATATCAAGCATTAGAACTACTTGGAACCATATAAATTTGACATGCAAGCTCAAGAACATGGTCACCTATGCAGCACAAATTTGCAATGAGTAAATCAATAGAACAAAAACTAATTGGACCAATGGAGGAGTCACATACCAAGGAACAATCTCCCCAAGCAGTTTTGCGAGAGGTGCTTTGAGCAAGGAGATCGAAAATTGCAGCAAAAGTTGCTGGAACACGAGCTTGAGTTGGTTTTTCGGGTTTGTGTGAGACAAAGGAAGAAGATGGGTGCAGGGATAAGTGGAGGAGGGCCACCGTGGGCCCACGAGGTAGGGGGGCGCGCCCAGGGGGTAGGGCGCGCCCTCCACCCTCGTGGACAGGTGGCTGCTCCCCCCGCGGTAATTTTTGCACTAAAAATCCTCAAATATTCCCAAAAAATCATATTAAATTGGCATGGCATTCTGAGGACTTTTATTTTCGGGATATTTTTATATTGCACAGATAAATCAGGAAACAGACAGAAAAATACTAGTTTACTTTATTTCTACTAAGTAACAGAAAATATAAAGAGGCTACAGAAGGTCGTGCTTCTAGTTTCATCCGTCTCATGCTCATCAAAAAGAATCCACTAACAAGGTTGATCAAGTCTTGTTAACAAACTCATTCCGATTAACATGGAACCGGAGAAATTCCGAATAACACTATGTTACCTCAACAGGGATATGGACGTCCCCAATAATAAGTATATCATATTTCTTCTTAACAGTAGGGACAGGAAATTCAAAATCTCCAAATATAATCGATGGGATTTTTCCAATAGAGTTGATACTATAAACTTGAGGTTGTTTCCTCAGAAAGTGTACCGTATGCTCATTACCATTAACATGAAAAGTGACATTGCCTTTGTTGCAATCAATAACAGCTCCTGCAGTATTAAGGAAAGGTCTTCCAAGAATAATAGACATACTATCATCCTCGGGAATATCAAGAATAACAAAGTCCGTTAAAATAGTAACGTTCGCAACCACAACAGGCACATCCTCACAAATACCGACAGGTATAGCAGTTGATTTATCAGCCATTTGCAAAGATATTTCAGTAGGTGTCAACTTGTTCAAGTCAAGTCTACGATATAAAGAGAGAGCCATAACACTAACACCGGCTCCAAGATCACATAAAGCAGTTTTAACATAATTTCTTTTAATGGAGCATGGTATAGTAGGTACTCCTGGATCTCCAAGTTTCTTTGGTATTCCACCCTTAAAAGTATAATTAGCAAGCATGGTGGAAATTTCAGCTTCAGGTATCTTTCTTTTATTAGTAATGATACCCTTCATATACTTAGCATAAGGATTTGTTTTGAGCACATCAGTTAATCGCATACACAAAAAGATGGGTCTAATCATTTCAGCAAAGCGCTCAAAATCCTCATCATCCTTTTTCTTGGATGGTTTGGGAGGAAAAGGCATGGGTTTATGAACCCATGGTTCTCTTTCTTTACCATGTTTCCTAGCAACAAAGTCTCTTTTATCATAACGTTGATTCTTTGATTGTGGGTTATCAAGATCAACAGCAGGTTCAACTTCTACATCATTATCATTACTAGGTTGAGCATTGTCATGAACATCATCATTAACATTTTCACTAGGTTCATGTTCATTACCAGATTCTGTTTCAGCATCAGACATAGAGATATCATTTGGATTATCAGGTGGTTCAGCAATAGGTTCACTAGAAGTTTGCATAGTTCTATCATTTTTCCTTTTCTTCCTCTTAGAAGAACTAGGCATATCAATATTATTTCTCTGAGAATCTTGCTCGATTCTCTTAGGGTGCCTTCAGGATACAAAGGTTCCTGAGTCATTCTACCAGTTCTAGTAGCCACTCTAACAGCATAATCATTTTTCTTACTATTCATTTCATCTAGCATTTCTTTCTGAGCTTTAAGTACTTGTTCTACTTTAGTGGTAACCATAGAAGCATGTTTGCTAACAAGTTTAAGTTCACCTCTAATATCAGCCAGATAATCACCCAAGCGTTTAATCATGAAGGTATTCTATTTTAATTGTCTACCAAAATAAGCATTAAAGTCATCTTGCTTAAACATAAAGTCATCAAACTCATCCAAGCACTGACTAGCAATTTTAGTAGGAGGGACTTCAGCTTTATCATACCTATAGAGAGAATTTACCTTTACTACGTGTCGGGATATCGGGAGGTTCTTGATAAATAAGTAATTGAGATCATATACTTCTTCAACAAAGTGTAAATTAAGACCATGTATTTCTTCAATAGGAGGTAAATTCTTAACATCTTGAGCTTTAATACCTTTTTCTTTCATAGATTTCTTTGCCTCTTGCATATCTTCGGATGAGAAATAGAACACCTCTCTTCTTGGAGTTGGTTTAGGAATAGGCTCGATGGTTGGCTCAGAGATGGTTCAGAGTTGGCTCGGGAGGTGCCCAATTATTTTCATTTGCCAACATATTATTCAATAGAATTTCAGCGTCATCCGGTGTTCTTTCCTGAAAAGAGAACCAGCACAACTATCCGTAATCTCTGGAAGCATCGGTTAGTCCATTATAAAAGATATCAAATATTTCAGGTTTCAGAAGAGGATGATCGAGCAAAGCATTAAGTAACTTGAGAAGCCTCCCCAAGCTTGTGGGAGACTCTCTTCTTCATTTGCACAAAATTGTATATTTCCCTCAAAGCAGCTTGTTTCTTATGAGCAGGGAAATATTTAGCAGAGAAGTAATAAATCATATCCTGGGGACTTTGCACATAGGCAGGATCAAGAGAATTAAACCTTTTCTTAGCATCACCCTTTAATGAGAACGGAAATATTTTGAGTATATAAAAGTGGCGCGATCTCAGATTATTAGTAAACAGGGCAGCTATATCATCTAGCTTACGAAGATGTGCCACAACAGTTTCAGTTTCATAGCCATAAAAAGGATCAGATTCAACCAAAGTAATTATATCTGGATCAACAGACATATCATAATAATCCTGATCAGGAACACAGATAGGTGAAGTAGCAAAAGCAGGGTCGGGTCTCATCCTACCTCTAAAAGATTCTTTACTCCACTTAATTAATAACGTCTTACGTTCAGGTTTATCCGGACAAGCAAGAATAGCTTCATAAGATTCATTATTAAAAAGATAACCCTCAGGAATAACAGGCATAGGTTCATCATCACTCACATTATCGTGTTCAGGTTCACTAATTTCTCTTTCTCTAGACCTAGCAGTTTGCTCATCAAGATATTCACCAAGTGGCACAGTAGTATCAAGCATAGAAGTAGTTTCATCATAAGTATCATGCATAGCAGAAGTGGCATCTTCAATAACATGCGACATATCGGAATTCATAGCGGTAGTAGGTTTAGGTGTCGCTAGCTTACTCATAACAGAAGGTGAATCAAGTGCAGAGCTAGATGGCAGTTCCTTACCTCCCCTCGTAGTTGAGGGATAAATTTTTGTCTTAGCGTCTTTCAAGTTCTTCATAGTGTCCAGCAGATATAAATCCCAAGTGACTCAAAGAATAGAGCTATGCTCCCCGGCAACGGCGCCAGAAAAAGGTCTTGATAACCCACAAGTATAGGGGATCGCAACAGTTTTCGAGGGTAGAGTATTCAACCCAAATTTATTGATTCGACACAAGGGGATCCAAAGAATATTCTCAAGTATTAGCAGTTGAGTTGTCAATTCAACCACACCTGGAAACTTAGTATCTGCAGCAAAGTGTTTAGTAGCAAAGTAATATGATAGTGGTGGTAACATTAACAAAAGTAAAGACAGCAAAGTAATGTTTTTGGTATTTTTGTAGTGATTGTAACAGTAACAACGGAAAAGTAAATAAGCGTAAACCAGTATATGGAAAACTCGTAGGCACCGGATCAGTGATGGATAATTATGCCGGATGTGGTTCGTCATGTAACAGTCATAACATAGGGTGACACAGAACTAGCTCCAGTTCATAAATGTAATGTAGGCATGTATTCCGTATATAGTCATACGTGCTTATGGAAAAGAACTTGCACGACATCTTTTGTCCTACCCTCCCGTGGCAGCGGGGTCCTATTGGAAACTAAGGGATATTAAGGCCTCCTTTTAATAGAGAACCGGAACAAAGCATTAGCACATAGTGAATACATGAACTCCTCAAACTATGGTCATCATCGGGAGTGGTCCCGATTATTGTCACTTCGGGGTTGCCGGATCATAACACATAGTAGGTGACTATAGACTTGCAAGATAGGATCAAGAACACACATATATTCATGAAAACATAATAGGTTCAGATCTGAGATCATGGCACTCGGGCCTTAGTGACAAGCATTAACCATAGCAAAGTCATAGCAACATCAATCTCAGAACATAGTGGATACTAGGGATCAAACCCTAACAAAACTAACTCGATTACATGATAAATCTCATCCAACCCATCACCGTCCAGCAAGCCTATGATGCAATTACTCACGCACGGCGGTGAGCATCATGAAATTGGTGATGGAGGATGGTTGATGATGACGACGGCGACGAATCCCCCTCTCCGGAGCCTCGAACGGACTCCAGATCAGCCCTCCCGAGAGAGATTAGGGCTTGGCGGTGGCTCTGTATCGTAAAACGCTATGAAACTTTCTCTCTGATTTTTTTCTCCCCGAAAGCCAAAATATGGAGTTGGAGTTGGCGTCGGAGGGCGACCAGGGGGCCCACGAGGTAGGGGGCGCGCCCAGGGGGGAGGGGCGCGCCCCCCACCCTCGTGGATAGGGTGTGGGCCCCCTGGTCTTCATCTTTGGCGAGGATTTTTTATTATTTATTCTAAGATATTCCGTGGAGTTCAGGTCATTCCGAGAACTTTTGTTTTCTGCACATAAAACAACATCATGGCAATTCTGCTGAAAACAACATCAGTCCGGGTTAGTTCCATTCTAATCATACAAGTTAGAGTCCAAAACAAGGGCAAAAGTGTTTGGAAAAGTAGATACGACGGAGACGTATCAGTAGACCGGACTTGTTTGACAGTGTCCGGGGGCTTTACTGCCGATGTAGTATGTGGCTTGATAAGGCCACCTTGTACTTCTGCTGCGAGGGCCACGGTGTGTTCCTCAGTACGGAGGGAGCGCTCCACGTTTCCATTGACTATTATAACATCGCGTGGTCTTGGCATCTTGAGTTTTAGATACGCATTGTGCAGAACTGCATTGAAGCGAGCAAACGCGGTTCATCCGAGCAATGCATGATAACCACTACGGAAAGGGACGATGTCGAAGATCAAGTCTTCACTTTGAAAGTTGTCCGGCGAACCAAAGAAGACCTCCAATGTGATTGAGCCCGTGCAACGGGCCTCTACACCAGGCATTACTCCTTCGAAGGTAGTTTTGGTGGGCTTGATTCTTGACGAATAAATACCCATTTTGCGGATAGTGTCCTGATAGAGCAGCTTAAGACTGCTGCCGCCATCCATGAGGACTCTCGTGAGGTGGAATCCATCGATAATTGGGCCGAGGACCAACGCGGCCGAACCTCCGTGACGGATACTGGTTGGATGGTCTCTACGATTGAAAGTGATCGGACATGCTGACCATGGGTTGAATTTTGGGGCGACTAGCTCTATCGCATAGACATCCCTCAACGCGCGCTTGCATTCCCTCTTGGGGATGTGAGTAACGTATGTTATGTTTACCGTTTTGACCTCGGGGGGAAATTTCTTCTGTCTCCCTGTGTTCGGTGGGCGAGGCTCTTCATCGTCGTCCTCGCTGGGCGACCCTTTCCCTTTGTGTTCGGTATTTAACTTACCGGCCTATTTGAAGACCCAAAAGTTCTGTTGGTGTGGTTGGCAGGCTTGTCAGGGGTGCCATGAATCTGCCAAGGTCGGTCAAGTATTCGGTCCAAGCTAGATGAATCGTCTTTGTTTCTTTTGAATGGCTTCTTCCGCTGACCGGATTTGGAGCCATTGAATCCGGCGTTGACCGTCGTGTCTTCAGTATTGTCATTGTTGCTTCGACGCTTATTTTTGTTGCGTCGGGGCCTGCCGTTGGCATTTTTGGCTTCAGAAGTGCCTGCGTCGCTGGTACTGTTGCTGCTACGGGCTAGCCAGCTATCTTCACCCGTGCAAAAGCGGGTCATGAGTGTTGTAAGGGCTGCCATGGACTTCGGCCTCTCTTGGCCGAGGTGTCGGGCGAGCCCTTCGTCGCGGATGCTATGTTTAAAGGCCGCTAAGGCTTCGGCGTCCGGATAGTCGACAATTTGGTTCTTTTTAATTAGGAACCTGGTCCAGAATTTTTTGGTTGACTCTCCGGGTTGCTGGACTATGTGGCTGAGGTCATCGGCTTCTAGGCGCCAGATATAAGTGCCTTGGAAGTTGTCTCTAAGGGCATCTTCCAAGTCTTCCCAGCTTCCAATAGAGTTTTCTGGGAGGCTGTTTAACCAGTGCCGAGATGGTCCCTTAAGTTTTAGGGGGAGGCATTTGATGGCATGTAGGTCGTCACCGCGAGCCATGTGAATGTGGAGGAGAAAATCTTCAATCCATACCACGGGATCTGTTGTGCCATCGTATGATTCAATGTTCATGGGTAACCCTTCTGGGAATTGGTCCTCCATTACTTCATCGGTGAAGCATAGGGGGTGTGCGGCACCTCTGTATCAGGCAACGTCACGACGCAGTTCATATGAAGTCCGTATGCGGTTTTTGTCTCGGGTGAGTTTGTGCTTGTCGCGCCAGGCCTGATGGCCGTCTTCTTGCGCTGGGGCACGCCCCCTTGATCCATAGATTGATCTGGTCTGACCGGCTCTATTGTCCAGGTTTTGTCGTAGGTCATAAGTGTATCCTGCAGCCGCTGTCTCTCTTCCTCTACGGCGAGGTGGTGCGGGCTGGTGTTCGGCTTGAGTTGCCGCTCTGTCCTGGCCACATGGTGGTCAGTCTGGTCCATCAGCTGTGTTACACGTTGGCTTTATAGGCTCCAGGGCCTCATCATCGAATTGGGGTAGCAGCTTGCGCTTCGGGTAACTCTTAGTTGGGCGCTCGTGGCCGTATTCCTCGGCTACCAGGACATTAGTCCATATGTCATTGAGTAAATACTGATCAGCTTGAAGCTGCTGCTGCTTATTTTTCAAGCTTCTTGCAATGGCTATTAGCTGGCGCTTAAAGCGCACTTGTTCGAGGGGTTCCTCCGGCATGATGAAATCTTTGTCGCCGGGGCTCACATCCTCTTCAGAGATTGGTAGGTAGTTACTATCCTCCGAGCCCTCGTTCCCGACAGGATCGTCGGGGTTAACTTGCCCATCCTCCCAATCATCCTGATCGGATGTTGGCTCGACAGGGGCTTCGTGGTCTTCGGCATTCTCCGAAGTGTTATTATCTCCAGGGCTGGTATTGCTGTCTTTTTCACGACGCGATTTTGAGCGGCACCACTGACGTTGATGTTTTAGAGGTGCCTCAGTAGGCTTGTCCTCAATCAGATCCTTCCTGCTGTCTCCGTCATGTTCTTTGGGTGTGTCCACCATATACATGTCATATGTGGAAGTGGCCGTCCAGCTCCGGTGAACGGCGGGTTCTGGCTTTGCTCATCTCCAGCATCGCCGTCCATGCCGTTGATGTCTTCGGAAGCGTAGTCGAGCATGTCGGTTAAGTCCTCGACAGTGGCTATGAAGTGGGTGGTGGGTGGGACGTAAAATTCCCTGCCCTCAGCCCCTAGTATGGGCTGGGCGTAGTTCGGCCGTGATTCTTCTGCAATGGCGAGAAATCACATTAAGTCGAGGGCCTCGTTTAAGAGCGAGGTTTGGACGGGGAAGCGAGAGTCCGTAGAGTTGGGCGGGATAGAAGTTCCCTAGCCAAGCTTATATGACGTGGACCTCGAGAGTTCGGAGCTAGTGTTCGGAGGCGACTCCGGCTTCATGATGATAGAGGAAGTCTGGCATAACTCCGGGCCTGCCGGTGAGGCGCTTCCCTCCGGTTCTCCGGCGACAAGATCTTTAGCTGTAGAGAGTCCGGCGGGCTCTAAACTCCCGTCCTCGGACCTGGTGATGTGCTCCGGATCTAAGGCCAGAGCGGCGGTTGGGGCCATGAACCCTTGTAAGATCAAGTCTCCTCGGATATCAGCGACATAGTTCAGATTTCCAAAACTGATCTGATGACCAGGGGTGTAGCTGTCGATCTGCTCTAGGTGGCCAATCGAGTTGGTGCGAAGTGCGAAGCCGCTGAATACAAAAACTTGGCCGCGGAGGAAAGTCTCCCTCAAGGCAGTATGGTTGTAGATGATCGATGGATCCATCGAGCCTTCTAGTGACGGCACAGTGGAACTCTCAATGAAAGCACCAATGTCGGTGTCAAAACCAACAGATCTCGGGTAGGGGGTCCTGAACTGTGCGTCTAAGGATCAAAGGTAACATGAGGCAGGGGACACGATGTTTACCCAGGTTCGGGCCCTCTTAATGGAGATTATACCCTACTTCATGCTTGATTGACTTCAATGAGTATAGGGGTTACAAGAGTTGATCTACCTCGAGATCGTAATAGCTAAACCCTAGATGTCTAGGATGTATGATTATGATTGCCTCTACGGACTAAACCCTCCAGTTTATATAGACACCGGAGGGGCCTAGGGTTATGCAGAGTCGGTTTACAGAGAAAGGAAAATACATTATCCGAACGCCAAGCTTGCCATTCATGCAAAGGAGTGTCCCATACAGACACGAGGGAAGGTCTT
This sequence comes from Aegilops speltoides, assembly GCA_021437245.1. NCBI lineage: Eukaryota > Viridiplantae > Streptophyta > Magnoliopsida > Poales > Poaceae > Aegilops > Aegilops speltoides. The sequence continues at coordinate 49,935,246 of CM038142.1, forward strand.
TGATCCTATATCTTCGCGGCCCATTAGTCCGGCCCATATCACATAGCCCGGACGCCCAAGGACCCCCTAGTCCAGGACTCTCTCAAATATATAGGAGGAGGAAGGAAGGCCTTAGACTCCCTTCTTTCGTCGAGAAGAAGACATGCAGCATGGGTTCGTGGGGGCGAGCGGGCGTGGGAGGCGTTGGGTAGGTATAGCTGGGGTGTGGGGGCGAGCGGGTGTGGGGGGGGGCAGGCTAGCCACGTGGGGGCGCGGGTGTATCGGGACTGGCCGATCAATCAGATCAGTTTTGTTGGCTGCCTGTCCTTCCTTTTCTAGAGTGTGGGGGGACAGGGCCTTACCTTTTCAGGCCGGCCGCTCGATCGCACTAGTGGGAAGCCGACCGCCTACTAGACACGTCCAAAAATGAATGACCGAGGCTTTGGTGGGCCGATAATTTGGTTCATTCCTTGGTAACAACCAAAGAGCACTAAGATATTCGTTATGTAGCAAGAATCAACATTCAATTCCTCAAAAAGGAAAATAAAATCAAGAGTCAAAAGAAACAACGAACAACAAGCTAATATTGTGGTGGGAATCCTCGGTATAACCGCCGACTATGAAGGACTGAGGGTGCTTGGTTTGCTGCCGCATTCGAGCCTTGACGTCGTCGGCCTCCGTTGTGTGGGATCCATGGGTGCCGGCACCGCCGTCACGTGCGATACATCGGCGCTGCCGTCGCCGTCGCGTGGGAACATGGGTGTTCTCACCGTCGTCGAGTGGGCCCCATGTGCATCTTTGGCTGCCGCCACGTGGTAGTATGGGTGTTGCCACCGTTCCAACTCGGGGCCATGGGACATCGAAACAGCCAGTCACCGTTGGGACTGGCAGTAAAATGGAGGCGGTGGCGCTGGATATGCATGCCCGAAGCCTGGAGCTTGTTTGGGGGATAAGGTGCGGTACGAGGTTGTGTTGTTTCGATGGAGAAAAAGGCTAGAAAAGCTTTGTCTGGATGGACTGTTGGGATTTGTTGTGACGGGCTGTGTATAATTTTCGGTTAGTTCGGTGAAGTCGGTCAACCTGGTCGAATGAACGAACGCACCGAAGTAATTTCGGTTTCTTATTTTTGCCAACCGAGTAAACAAATGCATTTTTAGTCCTCGATGAACCTCAGGGTTTCCTTATCACCCAACTAGTGAACGATGTAATTATTTCATGATTTAGTAAAGCTAGCCATGATGGTCTCCCCCTCCCCCAAAGTGCAGTTTCAGTCCTCGAGTTTTTCGGCTTTGGTCCCGGTTTTTCGGTTCCAATCTTCGGTTCTTGGTTTTTCTACCCACCCCTAGTTGCCAACCACACTAGCTATTGAGCAGTCCTGAAGTATATGTCAAGTCTTTGGAGCTTTCCATCTTGGCCGTGCCGAAGTGTATAGCTTCCGGAGTCCTTCCTTATATTGATCAGTGGGCCATGAACTTGATCCGTGGTCTGTGAGCCGTATAGGTTAGTACCCCTTAGTCCAGGACACCATTAGCACCCATGGGGAAGCCCTTAATTGACCATTTGTGATAACCGGCATGGGGAAGCAACAGTTGGTGGCGTGTGTGTCATGAAGTCTACATTAGAGTAGAACATGTTTTGCACTGGGGACCGCCCACGTATGCATATGAATAGTGGATAAAGGATAAGCTAGAGAGCATTTTCTCTACACTAGTTGCATGGGTCATATTTGTGGTTATGACTCCGGAGTCCTAGAGAACACTTTGCTACTCAAGCACCTTCATCACTAACGTTGTATATTTCTATCACTATTCTTACCTTCTTGTTCTTAGTATAGTTAAACACTCTTTTTATCTACTTTCCCTAGCAACTTATAGAGTAGAATATTTCCAAACTTCAGTTTTGGTGCGTACGTAGCTGTGTAAAGTGATACATAGTTGCGGGGTTTGTGGTGCCTCCCTATCAACTCCCTATGGGTTCAACACTTACTTATGGAGAAAGTGCTACAACAGCCCTGTGCACTTGCAGGACATCAGCATGCAGAGGAGGGAGTGGTAGGTGGGGGGGGGAGGTGGTGGCATCAGTGCGGTCAAGTGGAGCCTTTGTTTTTTTCGTTCTGGATTTGTGCAGCGATGGGGAACAGAGTTGCGTGCGTCGACACAGTCGTGGGGGCTAATCGTGTGTCTATTAAGACTAAAGTGGCAACTATGCCACTAGCCAAAAACTAGGTTGGTCGGTAGGTGCCTAGTGCCTCCTATACTTAATTGTAAGTGGAATGTTTTGTACTAAGAGTCTTGATGTTCTTAATTCTCCTCATTTTCATATTAGTACAAAATAAGTCAAATCACAAGGATCCAACACCAAACTCTTGTATTAATAACATGGGATACTTCAATGCTACATCATGCAATGCATGGAGTTCATATTTTATTCATGCTACTAAAGATTCTTACCATGTGGAGAGATACAATGGGATACTCATCAGTACATTACATTGAAAGGCGATTCACAATGTTTCTTTGAAGCCTCTATGCCTAATGAAGAATGCTTTACACATTCACTCTTGCATATATCTATTGCAACATAGCACAAGTTGGTCACCAAACAACAGAAACAAAATGACTTGTCTTTGCATCCCACATTTTTTTCTTCATAGACACATAATCCAGTTGGTAAATTTATTTTCTCATTTTCTTGTCCTTCCATGATTTGGCCTACATAATAAAAGAAAATCAGTAATATATTTAGAAAGCTATTGCCCGATGTGTTCTAAAGAAATGTCCATAATCACATAGAAAAAATACTATGACATGGGAATCCATTAGTACCTCGAGATGAGAAAGGTTATGCAGAACGTATGTACTATCAATTTTATTATAGAAAAACTATTCAAAAAAGAATAAATAAATCTCATATACCACCGTACTTTTATGGCCACTTACACTGTGTATGGATCATAGAGCACAGGAGAAGACTACAAAGTATGCTCCTTGCAGAGAAGGAGTTCATGTATTTTTCCATCTAGTTAGCGCAGTGATATGGAAGGACCTTATTTAGTTCTACTCACGGTATTTATTGTATATATGTTTTCTTATAAACAATAGCAATGGAAGATGATTGGTGTGACCTAGAACCCCCTATATATACACAACTGCAACCCACATAAAAAACAATATTGAGAACATATCCATTATTATATGCTTCCAAATTTAGTATTTCATTAAGAATGAAGTCATTACCATATTAAATTGCCCCTATATTTAGCCCATTTACCAACTATTGATACCAAATTTCAATGCGGGCGAAAGAATTATATCATTCGTTCACACATTTTTATTTCTAGTGTTTAATTTGTAAATTATATAGTGATCTCTATGGCATGATGTCTATAGCCATGTGCAACTATCTAAGAAACATATCGACACAAACAAATGACACCAACAATTCTACAACCATACAAATCCATTATCACATAAGTAGTTGAAATGTCGCGATTTCAATAGTTGAACTTCTACACACTTTAGAAAGTTGGGACACGGTAATCTTTACTACATAGAATATTTTGAAAATTCCTTATGGTTAAGAATAGTATCTAAAACAATATTTTTTCAAGTAAAAATACCTGATTCATATTTTTTCAGTTTCAAACAATTTTTCAGAACGACATGAATGATACGGCATTGTAAAGCTACCACGAATGCCACATTGGAACTACTTAAAGGGTGAAAGACAGTGAGGACATACATGGTTAGGGAGGCCACAAGCCAGGACTGTGTGGGCCCGAGATGCATCGCTCCAGGGTGTGCACGCAACCCTGGCTTTTTATTAACCTAAAACAGCTTATCATATTTACCAATGAGTTTTTGTACCTACTTTCCTCTCTGTTTAGTCGTGATCCGATATGAAGGTTGATGACCCACAAGGGTAGGGGATCAATCATAGTGCTGTCGATAAGTAAGGTCGAACCCAACAAGGAGCAGAAGGAAATGACAAGCGGTTTTCAGCAAGCACTGAAATTGTCGGTAATAGATAGTTTGATAACAAGATAATTTGTAAAGAGCAATAGATAGTAACGGTAACAGAAGTGCATCAAGGTAGCCCAATCCTTTTTGTAGCAAATGATATGTTGGAACGGTCTCTTATAATAAGCAAATCTTTCTTGAGGACACACGGGAATTTCATCTAGTTACTTTCATCATATTTGTTTGATTTCCGTTCATCACTTTGATAATTTGATATGTGGGTGGACCGGTGCTTGCTGCTATTCTTACTTGAACAAGTCTCCCAGTTATGATTAACCCCTCTCAGAAGCATCCGCAACTACAAAAGAAAAAATAAGATAAATCTAACCATAGCATGAAACATATGTATCCAAACCAGCCCCATACAGAACATCGCATGAATTAGGGTTTAAGCTTCTGTCACTTTAGCAACCCATCATCTAATAACGACTCCATAATGTCTTCCATTAGGACCGAAGATGGTGAAGTGTCATGTGGTCGACGTTCACATGACACCACTAAAGGAAGCAACAACATATACATATCATCAAAATATCGAATGAATACCAAATTCACATGATTACTTATGAAAAGACTTCTCCCATGTCCTCAAGAACAAAAGTAACTAGTCACCAATCATATTCATATTCAAGATCAGAGGTGTATTGAATAGCATCATGGATTTGAACATATAATCTTCCACCAAATAAACCAACTAGCATCAACTACAAGATGTAATAAACACTACTAGCAACCCACAGGTACCAATCTGAGGTTTTGATACAAAGATTGAATACAAGAGATGAACTAGGGTTTGAGATGAGATGGTGCTGGTGACTGATGACCCAAAAGTATAGGGTATCAATCGTAGTCCTTTATATAAGTAAGAGTGTCGAACCCAACGAGGAGCAGAAGGTAATGACAAGCGGTTTTTCAGTAAGGTATTTTCTGCAAGCACTGAAATTGTCAGTAACAGGTTGTTTGATAGCAAGAAAATGTGTAACGAGCAAGTAATAGTAATGGTAACAAAAGTTCATCAAGGTATCCCAATCTTTCCGGGCGAAGGATAGGCTAGAACGGTCTCTTATAATAAGCAAAGCGTTCTTGAGGACACGTGGGAGTTTCACCTAGTCACTTTCATCATGTTTGTTTGATTTGTGTTCGTCACTTTGATAATTTGATATGTGGTGGACCGGTGCTTGGGTGCTGTTCTTACTTGAACAAGCCTCCCAGTTATGATTAATCCCTCTCGCAAGCATCCACAACTATGAAAGAGTAAGATAAATCTAGCCATAGCATGAAACATATGGATCAAATCAGCCCTATATGGAATAGCGCATAAACTAGGGTTTAAGCTTCTGTCACTCTAGCAATCATCATCTAGTAACTACTCCACAAGGCCTTCCCTTAGGACCGAAGATGGTGAAGTGTCATGTAGTCGATGTTCACATGACACCACTAAAGGAAGCAACAACACACATATCATACAAATATCGAACGAATACAAAATTCACATGATTACTTATGAAAAGACTTCTCCCATGTCTTCAAGAACAAAAGTAACTAACCACAAATCATATTCATGTTGAAGATCAGAGTGTTATTGAATAGCATCGTGGATCTAGACATATAATCTTCCACCAAATAAACCAACTAGCATCAACTACAAGATGTAATCAACACTACTAGCAACCCACATGCACTACTGGAATCAGGGATCTTGCTGTCTGTCAGTTCTTTGTCGTCTGCTAGCAGACGACAAAGAAGGTCTTTGCCATCAGCTACCAAAAAGCAGACGGCAAAAAACAGGCAGACGATAAAGAAGGTCTTTGCCCTCTGCCATTTCTTTGCCGTCTGGTGGCGGACGGCAAAGATTCTTTGCCATCTGCCAGCAGACGGCAAAGTGGTGCTGGTGGGGTCCACTGGATGCCAGTACACTACAACGGTCAACCCCACCTCTTTGTTGTTTGCCAGCAGACGGCAAAGAAAGAAATAGTTAACGGCTCTAACGGCCCACCCCCAATTCCTCTCTCTCTTCTCTCCCTCTCCCTCTCTCTCCTCTCCCCCGACACCAAAACCTGTCGGCCGCCGCCCCCGACCCCACCGCCCCTACCGCCCTGAACCCCACCGCACCCACCGCCGCCCCCCAAACTACCACATCGCCCGCCGCCCGCCAAGGCTGCCCGTCGCCCGCTCACCCCCCTGCCCGCCCGCTCAAATCGATAGCCCCCTCGTGAGGTTCTTCATTTTTTTTCTTGCTGTTGTTTGATTTAGGTTGTACTGTTAGTAGAATTTAGGTTAGTAGTTTTTAGGTTAGTTGATTTAATTGCTTTTTTAGGTTGTACTGTTAGTGCATTTTAGGTTAGGAGATTTTTGGTTAGTAGATTTTAGGTTAATTTTTTATATTTAGTCATATTTTAGGGTAGTAGATTTTAGGTTAGTCATATTTTAGGTTATTAGTACATTTTGTGAGATGAAAAAAATAAGAAAAGAAGAAAAAGTAGAAGTGGAGAGGAAAAGGAAAATAAGGAAAATGAAGAAGAAAAAGAAGACAAGAGGAAGAAGGAAAAGAAGGAAGAAGAAGAAAAAGAAGGAGAGGAAAAAGGAAAATGAAGAAGAAGAAGAGGCAGGAGGAGGATCAGGAGAATAGAAGAAGAAGAAGACATGACCGGCACCCCGACACGTCCACCCCGACACCCTGACCCCCTGACCCCGACACGACACCCCGACATCCCGACCCCGACACGGCACCCCGACACCCCGACCTCGACACAGCACCCCGATCCCGACCCCGACATGACACCACTGACACCCTGACCCCCGACCCCGACACGACACCCCAACACCCCGGCACAGCACCCCCGACCCCTACACAGCACCCCGACCCCGACACGACACCCCGACCCCCGACACCTACCAAAAAGGTGCTCTTCGGCCTTCTAGAGGCCGACGGGGTCATATATTTGTGAATTAGGAGTTAGGTCATATATTTTTTATTTTTTTTTATAAAAAAACATCATATTTGTGTTGATTAGGTGGTTTTAAATTTGCAGTTGTTTCATCGCTGCGAGGGTCTGGTCTTCTACGAACTCCCAGTGCGTTTGACGAGCTCCGCCCCTGCGTTCGTGGGTAAGCACAAATGACATCTCCTCCTCCCCCTTCATTTGCTCGGTTCCGGTCTTCGAGCCGATGAAACTTGCTAGCTATAGGTGTCTTCAATCATCAGTATGCGTGACCACTATGCGTCTCCCGTTAGAAAGGGTTAATTCTATAAATATGCATGCATTTGCATATTTATAACTATGATTCTTTCGAATTGTTCAACATTATCCATGGATAGCCCGAGTATGTGTTGATTGGGTTCGTTTACCCATATGCTCTGCTTCGGATCTGATGCAGAATTTTGTTAGTGCCTCCCTGTTGTTCTCCGGGTGCACATCCTCTCTGCTTATTGCCGAAACATGTATCAGGAGAATAGCGGGAAGGTGCTGCCGAAATTTTGTGTCGGATCCGGAGCAGAGCATGGGAAAACGAACCCAATCTACACATACTCGGGTGGGATTAGGACCTATCTTTACCTATTAGCGTCTAGGTAGCGTGGACGTAATAAAAGTGACAAACTCCATTAACTAATGGATATGGTTTGCTGAATATGTATACATTCCTTGTGTGTCAAGTAGCTATGCAATATGACTGATCGTACGTGGATGTATAATGGTCACACTAGTCAGAAAGACATGACAGATGAATGGTTTACAAAAACTAGGGGGTTTGTGAGAGCCGCATTTGCAAATGGCCAGACAATAAGCTGGTGCCCATGTGCCTGGTGCTACAACTATCATAGGAGGGATGAGCTTGTAATGAGTAAACACCTGCAGAAGTTTGGTTTTACGCCTAGTTATACAGTCTGGACATTTCATGGTGAGTCTGCCCAACATGCCATGGTGAGGTGGTTCGTCGTCGCACCGACGAGCATGGTACCGGGATGGAAGACATGGTGCAAAACTTTGATGATGCTCGGGACTCGGACGATGAAATGGAGGAATCTACAATGGCCTTCAATGAAATGTTGGAGCCTTCGAAACATCCTCTCCACGAGCACAATGAGCTTTGTCAGCTGGATGCCATCTCATAAATAATGGCTCTGAAGGCTCAGTTCAACTTGGACAGAGAATGCTATGACGCGATGATGACAGGTATTAGGATGTTTTCTACCCAAAGGCCGTGTACTACCTGCAAACCTGTACTAGCCGGACAAAATCCTCCGTGCTCTTAAGATGCCCTACGAGAAGATACATGCATGTGAGAAATGATGTGCCTTATTTAGGCTTCAGTATGCGGACTTGAACTATTGTCCCATTTGCAAGTCATCCAGATATGTTGTGGTAGACAACGGTATGGGTGAGAAGATGCAGACCAAAATCCCCGTTAATGTTCTTTGGTATATGCCAATCGTACCAAGACTTCAACGTCTTTTCATGGTCAAAGAGACGGCCAGACAGATGACATGGCAAAAAACGGGCAAAAGAACCCAACTAGATGCAGATGGGAAGCTGATGATGGTGCACACATCGGACGGTAAAGCGTGGAAGCGCTTCGATGTGTTACATGAGGACAAAGCGGCAGATCCGAGGCATCCTCCAGTCGCCATCAGCACAAATGGGTTCAGTGTGTTTGGTCTGATGCCAGTCCAATATAGTTGTTGGCCCGTATTTGTCATTCCACTCAATCTCGTCCCGGACAGATTATGCAAAGAAAGGACATTTTCCTGGTGTTGATAATTCCAGGGCCAACTATCTGGGGAGAATATGAATGTGTACATGCAGCCGCTGAAGGATGAATTGCAAGAAGCCTGGGATAATGGGTTCAAGATACACGACGCCTTTAGCAAACAGAACTTCATAATGCGTGTCTGGTACACGTACTCGACGCATGACTTGCCGGCGTATGCGCTATTTTTGGCTGGTGTGTGCATGGAAGGTTCCCGTGCCCCACATGCAAGGGAGCTCTTGAGTTTCGTTGGCTTCAGGCCGGTCCCAAGTTTTCTTGCTTCGACTTGCATAGACAGTTCCTGGATCCTTGCCATAAGTTAAGAAAAGACAAGAAGAACTTCATCAAAGGTAGAGTTGTCAAAAACTCTGCACCACCTGTGTTGACAGGCCAAGAGACCCTGGATCAGTTAAACGCTCTCGAGCCAGATCGAGAGCATCCAGGGTATTTCAAGGGGTATAATTTGAAACACGCTTGGACTCACAAGACATGCTTGTGGGATCTGCCTTACTTCAAAGTGCTCCTTTTCCCACACAACATCGACGTGATGCACACTGAAAAGATTATTGCTGATACTTTTTGGTACATTGTTCGGCATAGAGGGGAAGACAAAGGATAATACTAAGGCTAGAGTCAATCTGGAGGCACTATGTGATAGACCGTTACAAAACATGCAAGTACCGAAAGGAAAGCATAACTGGACAAAGCCAAAGGCGTGGTTCAATCTTGGAAGGCCAGCTATGAGGGAAATTATCTTGTGGGTGAAAATGCAGTTGATGTTCCCCGATGGGTATACAATGAATCTAAAGAGGGGAGCGAGTCTTGATAAATTGAAGATATTTGGTCTCAAGAGTCATGATGGGCACATATGGATTTAGCGGGTAATGTCGTTGATGTTGCGTGGCGTCATCCCTGAGGATAAATGGCTAGTACTGGCAGAGCTGAGCTATTTGTTTCGTGTTCTTTGTGTGAAAGAACTATTGCCTGACCTGCTAGAAGAAATGGAAGAGTTGGCGCCAGAGTTGATCTGCAAGTTAGAGAAAATCTTTCCGCCGGGCTTCTTTAATCCAATGCATCACTATATTTTGCATCTCCCGATCGGGGCAAGATTGGGGGGGGGGGTCGTGCAAAATTGTCGGTGCTACGCAACTGATAGGATGCAGAAGACGCTTCGAGAAAAGTGTAAAAATAAACGTAGAATTGAAGTATCGATGGCCGAGGCATTCATTACAGAGGAGGCGACAAACTTCGTGACAGCATAGTACAAAGCCAAAAATCGTCATTTGCATAATTTGAAGCCTCGGTACAATGCTGGCGGCCCTAAAAAGGGTGGATCCAACCTTAGCCTATTCAAAGGGAATCTCGCACCAGCCAGTGCTTCTAATTCCTTAATGTTGGATGTCGAAGAATGGCGGACCATTTCATTGTATATCTTCGACAACCTAACAGAAGTGCGACCGTACATCGAGTAAGTTCTCGGTACATTGTTTCACAACTTCTAATTCCTTTGAACTGCTCTTATTCCCAGATATGTTTGATACAGTCGATACATCGCCAAATTCTCGTATGGAGCGGTGATCCAAAAGGACTCCATCGAAGAGTATAAGCTTCTGGCAAAGCATGGAGGCGGCTATCCCGGTTTCATCTCTTGGTTCAAACAAACGGTAATTTCCATTAGACCATTTCATTTCTTCATCTAATTTGCGGCAAATGCAACAATCCTTCCGTATTAAACTTGTAGGCTAATTCAGAGTTTACGGACGCTGAATTGAGACAAGTCGCTAAATGTTTTGACTTTAAGGTCCGTTCATTTGGCAAATACGACATCAACGGGTATCGCTTTCGTACCTATGGCAAAGAGCTTCTATGTCCGACCGAAATTCTACAAATTATTGTGTCTATGCTATCGGAGAAGGAGATACCAAGTATTATGGAAGAGTTGAAGCAATTTATGAACTTCAATTCTATGGTGCAAACCCACCAAATGTCGTAGTCTTCAAATGTTATTGGATCCAGCCGAAGGAGACTAGAAGGACTCATGAACATATAGAGCTAGTGGAAATCAAACAAAGCACCCATTCGGATGTTCCCGATGTCTATATTATGGCTCAACAAGAAACCCAAGTTTTCTATCTACCGTGGGCCTGCCAAAGTGATCCAAATCTCAAAGGTTGGGATGTCATTTATGAAGTGCCGTCACGTGTTAGACCACTTCCCCCAATGAAGAGGATTATGAACCTCACATTAACCCAGACACATATGAAGGAGAATTCTTCCAAGAAACACGTCTTTCCAAAAAATGTTTCAAGAACCGCCCTACTTCACCCTAGAACATTGAAGTAGACAGCGACAATGAGTCCGACTTCACCCTTGAGCCGGAACAAGAAGAGCCAGAACTAGAAGAGGTTACTGCTGTGGATGACCTGTCAATGCTTGACCGATTACGTAAAGGAGGCCTTCCACATGTTGATGCATTTATTGATGATGATGATGATGATGAGCACGTCATTACTGATAGTGATGATGATGATGCATTTATTGACCCTAGAGCATATATAGATGATGAAGAGTAATAATAGTAATGTCAGGTATTCAATTATTATTATGTACATATATATATATATATATATATTATTAGTTAGTTCATCTTATTAGGTATTCAATTTTCTATTATGTTCATGATGATGATTCACTTAAATTTTTATTATGTTCATGTTGTACTAATTTCGTTTACTCTTTGTCATTGCAAGTGTTAACAGATGGTGGGCGCGGGTCAAGAGCGCTCCGAGCCTCCTTCCTCGACGCGTGCTGGGAGGGGTGTTTCCATTCCACCCCAGCACCACCAGAGAGCGCTGCTAGACAGTATGCAGACACCACCGGTAGTCTATTTTTCTTCGGCCAGGAGAGGTTGGGGGAAGACGAAGAGGGGTGCTCGAGGTGGACGTGGCGGCGGGACAGGTAGGAAGGCCCCTACGCCTTCCTTGGCGCCACCCCCAACTGATTCTTCCGACCACAGGACTGCTCCATCTAAGGTGGACCCGTCTGACTTGGACCCGTCTCGGACTCTGGTCCAGGAGCCTCGGCTCGCCAAGCCTTTGTCCCACGAGACTCGGGTCCCAGAGTCTTCATCCCATGAGACTCCGGTACATGAGTCTTCATCCCACGTGACTCCAGAGGCTAGTGGCCATGCTGATGGTGGCGAGGACAACTTTTCTGAGGATAGCTATAGTGAGGGCGAGCTGGTTGAGGGGGGGGCAAGAAGGTCTACCAGTGTGGTGGTACAAAGCTCCCGCCCGTGCCGGCGACCCGCGATCAGAGGTGGTTGATTGCGCCTAATGGGGAGAAGTAAGTGCATTTACTCTTTTAACCTTTTGCCTCCATGTTTCTTCAAATTAATATCTAATGTGTTGGTCTTGTCATACTGCAGGGGTTGGAAACACGCCCCTGGTGTACGCAGGCCCAACCAGGTCCTTGGTGTGCTTTCCCGACAGAACTTCCCGGGGCCGGTCATGTTGCCCGGTGAGGGCGAGGTTCCACAGCTAGCACTGAGCTGGGAGCTGTACTTGGCTGCCCCGGCCCCGCGAAGGAGAGGGTCGGCGGTGTCTTCTGTGAGATGGTGGCCGACATTGTGATCCGGAGGTTTTGGGCAATTTCTCCTTTATAGAATTAAAAATCAACAATACCTAGTGATTGTACTAATCAGTGTTGTCTTGTTTGATTGCATACTTTCTACAGGTGTCTTGAGGAACACGAGGCAGACACGGCTATGGTTGTCGAAGCCGAGTGCAAGCGCCTACTTCAGAACTTACGGCACGAGGCTCGGGTGCAGGCTGTTCGAGACTACTACGCCTCTACTAACATTAAGAGGTCCAAGACAAGTGCCACGCCAAGTTTCTGAGTAAGGAGAAGTACATGAAGGTAATTACCTATTCTTAAGGCCTTGTACTTAGTTTCCTTGATTCGATTCGTAGGCGTAGCACTGAAATTTCTCTTGTCTAACTTAGCTGCCCCCGAGATGGTGTGCGCATAGGATGGACTGTTCGGAGGCGTTGCTGGATGAGTGCTGCTCTCCCCAATGGCTAGCCATCCACAGCAAGGCCAAGGATAAGCGTGACCAAATGCAAGGTGTGCCACACCATCAAGGGAGCTCCAACCTGTTTGAGTACGGGGATAACTGGGTTTGTGGTTTGCTTCACGATTCATGCAATTTCATTCTTCATGCTAGCTTGAGCCCTTAACTAATATTTTTTCCCTCTCTTTTAGGTGCGACACAACAAGAAGGAGGTGCCACCGGTGTTCGACCTCTATGCCATGGCCTGTACTGCCCCGTATAAGAAGGCCAAGGCATTCTCTGAGTCTGACCTCGATCATCCGTAGAGCTTCACCAACATCTCCTCCCACAAGAAGCTCGTGAGGTACAAAGACATTGGGAAAACGAGGAAAGGGGAGGACTTCAACCCGAGCCAGAGTCCTTTTGATCCAGAGAACATGATGCTATCTGGTGGCGGAGGTACCATGGCTCGGTAGCTATTGGGGATGGACTGATACGTTGTCCTAGAACTCTCTCAAAGATAAAGAAGCACCAGACGAGCTCCGATCCTGAGATAAGGCCTCGTCCACGGCCAATGGAGCTCGGCATCGAGGCTAGGGCCCAGGAGCTTCTGGCGGAGGCAAACAGGAAGGCGGCAGGAGAGGGAGAGGGACATGGAGGAGAGGACAGCTAGGCTGTTGGAGTAGGAGAGGAACCAAAATGACGCGTCTCACCGGGCCCTATATATGAGCTCCTCGTGGTAAGTTTCTCCTGCATATTAGCCAAATCATGCACGTAATGTTCGTTTCATTACTAACTAATATGAGTGACTCATGAAAAAAATGTGTAGACCATGTACCAGAGCAACGGCCAGACCCCTCCGCCGATGCCCCAGATTGGTACAGCACCCACGGTGAGTTTCATTTGAATGGTCATTAGTTTACTAGTATTCACATTTGAGTTGCATCATGCTAACGAGACATTGAAAATGATCTTTGGTGCAGCATGCCTCCTGACAAGCATCAACCAATCCTTCTCCGTTTGGCACTGGCGCAACCCTGACCGGTCCTTCACATGGTAAGTTTTCCCAAGTGTTTTGCTGAACAAATGCATACTTAGCTTAATAAATGACCTATTTAGCTCCAAAATGACCTATACTTAGCTTATTTTCCTTGAAAATGACATAATAACCTTACTTAGCTCCAAAATGACATACTTTACCTAGGATTGCTATAAAATGACCTATACTCACCATTTTTTCCTCCTAAATGACTTAATATGCTTAGTTAGCTAAAAAATGGCATAACTACCAAGGATAGCTCAATAATGACCTATACTTAGCTTAGCTAGTTCATTTATGACATAATTAGCTTACTTAGGTAAAAAATGGCATAATAACCTTGGTTTAGTTCCAAACTGTCATATAATTATTTTATTTTCCTCCAAAATGACAAAATAACCTTACCTAGCTCGAAAATGAGGGATTTTAACTAGGATAGCTCTAAAATGACCTACACTTACCATTTAGTCCTCCAAAGTGAATAAATATGCTTAGTTAGCTCAAAAGTAACATAACTACCAAGGTTAGCTCAAAAATGACCTATACTTAGCTTCTTTAGTTCATTTATGACGTACTTAGCATACTTAGGTCAAAAATGGCATAATAACCTTGGTTTATCTCCAAACTGTCATATCATTAGTTTATTTTCCCCCAAAATGACAAAATAACCTTAGCTACCTCCAAAATGATCGATTTTAACTAGGATAGCTATGAAATGACCTACACTTACCATTTTGTCCTCCAAAATGAATAAATATGCTCAGTTAGCTCAAAATGGCATAACTACCTAGGTTAGCTCAAAAATGACCTATACTTAGCTTCTTTAGTTCATTTATGACATACTTAGCATACTTAGGTAAAAAATGCCATGATAATCTTGGTTACCTCCAAAATTACATAGACTTAGCTTACTTTCCTCCAAAATGACATAATAACCTTACTAAGCTCGAAAATGACCTATTTACCTAGCTTAGCTGTAAAATGACCTACACTTAGCATTTTTTACCTAGCTTAGCTAAAAAATGACATAATTACCTAGCTTACCTTAGTTAGAAGAAGAAGAAAATAAAGAAGAGGAGAGGAGAAAAGGAAAGAGAAGAAAAATTCTTCTTCTTCTTCTTCTAACTTTTTTCTTTGCCAATTTGCAGATTTGCTTTAGATCACGGAAGCTTGCGTTGATGGAGTCTACTCTTCTCCTTGTCCTTCCTTTTTGTTTTGATTTTGTAGGATGAACAATGTGAAACTTGCTACCTATATGTATATATGGATGAAACCATTGTATGCTTGTTGTTGGATATATGTTGGCTATATATATGTTGGATATGGACTTTTGAGTTGGTATGTATATGTGTTGGATGATCATATCCATATGTAAGGAATATGTATGCTTGTTGAAAGTATTTTCAAATGTATATATTGTTGGGGAATGTAGTAATTTCAAAAAAATTCCTACACACATGCAAGGTCATGGTGATGCATAGCAACGACAGGGGAGAGTGTTGTCCACGTACCCTCGTAGACAGAAAGCGAAAGTGTTATGACAACG
The DNA here is from genome assembly GCA_021437245.1 of Aegilops speltoides. Classification (NCBI taxonomy): domain Eukaryota; kingdom Viridiplantae; phylum Streptophyta; class Magnoliopsida; order Poales; family Poaceae; genus Aegilops; species Aegilops speltoides. The sequence continues at coordinate 49,950,629 of CM038142.1, forward strand.
CGGTTGATGTAGTCGTATGTCTTCACAATCGACCGATCCTAGTACCGAACATACGACACCTCCGCGATCTGCACATGTTCAGCTCGGTGACGTCCCACGAACTCACGAACTCATAATACCGTCATCGAACGTTAAGCGTGCAGACCCTACACTACTACAAAAACGGCTATAGCTAATATGGACATTAATGGCACACCATGTATGTGGTGCGCCACTGCTATATAACAGTGGCGCACCAGAATCAGGTGCGCCATTGGTATGTTTTTACTAATGGTGCACCACATGAGCAGTGCGCCATTGCTATTTTTTTTGGTCCACCCCCACCCCACCAGACATAGCAATGGCGCACCACACCTAGGTGCGCCATTGCTATGTCACCACTGCTATGCTACATAGTAGTGGCGCACCTAGGTGTGGTGCGCCATTGCTAAATTTTTAGGTCCACCCCCACCCCACGAGACATAGCAATGGCGCACCACACCTAGATGCGCCACTACTATGTATACTATGATACATAGTAGTGGCGCACCTAGGTGTGGTGCGCCATTGCTATGTCTCACACACACAACCCCCCCCCCCCCCTGTGGACCGCCTTTTCGGTTTCAAAAAAATAAAAGAAAAAATGATAGAAATGTCAAAAAAATAAAAGAAAATAAGATTCCCATGTGATATGTGGTCTAGTTCTTAGCAAAATTTACAAACATGAATTTTCGAATTTTTTGCAAAATCTCTCGAGAATTTCTAAAATGGGCATAACTTTTGCATACGAACTCTGATGAAAAAGTTTTTTATATGCAAAATCATCTACTCGAAAAGTTATATCTGAATTCAATGGGGGAACCCCGTTGAAGATTTTTAGAATCCACAAAAACCTAATAGAAAAAAGGTTACGGGGATTTCAAAATTTGGAGAGGCAAAAATGTTCAAAAAAAATCAAACTCAGTAATGGCGCACCTGCCCATGGTGCGCCATTACTATCTTCCCGCCTTCAAAATTCAAACTATATCAAAAAAAATAATTAAAAAAAGTTAGTAATGGCGCACCGGCCCAAGGTGCGCCATTACTATCTTCCCGCCTTCAAAATTCAAAATAAATAAAAAAAAGTTAGTAATGGCGCACCTGCCCACGGTGCGCCATTACTATGCCGTATATATGGCTGGGCGGGGTCCTCTCCTCCTTACCTCTTCATTTTTCTCCTCCACTCCACCTCTCCTCCACTCCATCTTCTCCTCTCCTTCACTCCATCTCCCCTCCTCTCCTCCACCATACTCCCCTCCTCCTCTCCGGTGACCTCTTCCTCCTCCTCCTCCTCCCTAGTGACCTCCTCCTCCTCCTCCTCTTCGGTGACCTCCTCCTCCCTCCTCTCCTCCCCTCCCCTCATAGTTTCTCCTCCTCCCTCCTCTCCGGTGAGCTCCTCCTCCCTCCTCTCCGGTGATCTCCTCCTCCCTTCTCTCCGGTGAGCTCCTCCTCCCTCCTCTCCTCCCCTCCACTCACGGTTTCTCCTCCCTCCTCTCCGGTGAACTCCTCTCCGGCGACCTCCTTCTCCTCTCCGGCGATGTAGGCGAGCTCCTCTCCCGTGACCTCCTCCTCCTCTCCGATGATGTAGGTGAGCTCCTCTCCAGTGACCTCCTCCTCCTCCTCCCTCCTATCCTCCTCACGGTCTCTCCTCGGCCCTCCTCTCCGGCGAACTCCTCTCCGGTAAAAGAACGTACAAGATCCAAAAACGAGAACAAAATTTGAGAAAATATCATGCAAAAAAAATGAGCAAAAAAAAACGAGCAAAAAAAAGGGCAAAAAAATCGCGATCGAGATCCAGATTCAAAATTCAAAATAGTAATGGCGCACCGTTGGGGTTAGAATGTGCGCCATTACTATTTTCCCGCTTCCAAAATAAAAAAAAATCTACAAAAATAATAAAAAAAGTTACTAGTGGCGCACCTGAAAAGGTAGTAATGGCGCACTACCAGGTGCGCCACTATTATCTGGTATACTAATGGCGCACCAGAGGTGCACCATTAGTACTTGTTACTAGTGGCGTGGTGATAGTGGCGCACCTATAGTGCGCCATTAATGGCAAAAATAGGTGCGCCACTAACAAGCCTTTTCCTAGTAGTGCTACGGGTTCGAGAACTATGTAGACATGACCGAGACTCATCTCCGGTCAATAAACAACAGCGGAACCTGGATGCTTATATTGGCTCCTACATATTCTATGAAGATCTTTATCAGTCAAACCGCATAACAACATACATTGTTCCCTTTGTCATCGGTATGTTACTTGCCCGAGATTCGATCGTCGGTATCTCAATACCTAGTATCTCAATACCTAGTTCAATCTCGTTACCGGCAAGTCTCTTTACTCGTTCGGTAATGCATCATCCCGCAACTAACTCATTAGTTACATTGCTTGCAAGGCTTATAGTGATGTGCATTACCGAGAGGGCCCAGAGGTACCTCTCCGACAATCGGAGTGACAAATCCTAATCTTGATCTATGCCAACTCAACAAGTACCATCGGAGACACCTGTAGAGCACCTTTATAATCACCCAGTTACGTTGTGTAGTTTGGTAGCACACAAAGTGTTCCTTCGGTATTCGGGAGTTGCATAATCTCATAGTCAGAGGAGCATGTATAAGTCATGAAGAAAGCAATAACAATATACTAAACAATCAAATGCTAAGCTAACGGAATGGGTCAAGTCAATCACATCATTCTCTAATGATGTGATCCCATTAATCAAATGACAACTCATGTCTATGGCTAGGAAACTTAACCATCTTTGATTCAACGAGCTAGTCAAGTAGAGGCATATTAGTGACACTCTGTTTTTCTATGTATTCACACATGTACTAAGTTTCCGGTTAATACAATTCTAGCATGAATAATAAACATTTATCATGAAGCAAGGAAATAAATAATGACTTTATTATTGCCTCTAGGGCATATTTCCTTCAGTCTCCCACTTGCACTAGAGTCAATAATCTAGTTCACATCGCCATGTGATTTAACACTAATAGTTCAAATCACCATGTGATTAACACCCATAGTTCACATCGCCATGTGACCAACACTCAAAGGGTTTAGTAGATTCAGTAATCTAGTTCACATCGCCATGTGATTAACACTCAAAGAGTACTAAGGTGTGATCATGTTTTGCTTTTGAGAGAATTTTAGTCAATGGGTCTGTCAAATTCAGATCCGTATGTATTTTGCAAATTTCTATGTCTAAAATGCTCTGCATGGAGCTACTTTAGCTAATTGCTCCCACTTTCAATATGTATCTGGATTGTGACTTAGAGTCATCTAGATCGGTGTCAAAGCTTGCAACGACCAAACTCTTTACGATGAATTTTTGATCACCTCATACCCGAGAAATATTTCCTTAGTCTTCTAAGGATAATTTTGACCGCTGTCCAGCGATCTACTCCTAGATCACTATTGTACTCCTTTGCCAAACTCAGGGCAGGGTATACAAATAGGTCTGGTACATAGCATGACATACTTTATAGAACCTATGGCTGACGCAAAGGGAATGACTTTCATTCTCTCTCTATCTTCTACCGTGGTCGGGTTTTGAGTCTTACTCAACTTCACACTTTGCAATACAGGCAAGAACTCCTTCTGTGACTGTTCCATTTTGAACTTACTTCAAAAACTAGTCGAGGTGTGCACTCATTGAAAAAAAGCTTATCAAGTGTCTTGACCTATCTATATACATCTTTTGATGCTCAATATGTATGCAGCTTCACCGTGGTCTTTCTTTGAAAAACTCCTTTCAAACACTCCTTTATGCTTTCCAAAAAATTCTACATCATTTCCGATCAACAATATGTCATTCACATATACTTATCAGAAAGGCTATAGTGCTCCCACTCACTTTCTTGTCAATACAGGCTTCACCGCAAGTCTGTATAAAACTATATGCTTTGATCAACTTATCAAAGCGTATATTCCAACTCCGAGATGCTTGTACCAGTCCATAGATGAATCACTGGAGCTTGCACATTTTGTTAGCACCTTTAGGATTGACAAAACCTTCTGGTTTCATCATATACAACTCTTCTTTAATAAATCCATTAACGAATGTAGTTTTGACATCCATTTGCCAGATTTCGTAAAATGTGGCAAGTGCTAACATGATTCTGACAGACTTTAAGCATCGCTACGAGTGAGAAAATCTCATCATAGTCAACACCTTGAACTTGTCGAAAACCTTTTGCAACAAGTCGAGCTTTTGTAGATAGTAATACTACTATCAGTGTCCGTCTTCCTCTCGAAGATCCATTTATTCTCAATGGCTCACCGATCATCGGGCAAGTAAATCAAAGTCCATACTTTATTCTAATACATGGATCTCATCTCAGATTTCATGGCTGAGGGAGTCCTGGATTAGGGGGTATCCGGACAACCAGACTATATACTTTGGCCGGACTGTTGGACCGTGAAGATACAAGACTCAAGACTTCGTCCCGTGTCCGGATGGGACTCTCCTTTGCGTGGAAGACAAGCTTGGCGATCCAGATGTTAGATCTCCTTCTTTGTAACCGACTCTGTGTAAACCCTAGCCCCCTCCTGTATCTATATAAACCGGAGGGTTTAGTCCGTAGAAGGAGAATCATAATCATCATAGGCTAGCTTCTAGGGTTTAGCCTCTACGATCTCGTGGTAGATAAACTCTTGTAATACTCATATCATCAAGATCAATCAAGTAGGAAGTAGAGTTTTACCTCCACCGAGAGGGCCCGAACCTGGGTAAAACATTTGTCCCTTGCCTCCTGTTATCATTAGCCTTAGACGCACAGATCGGGACCCCCTACCCGAGATCCACCGGTTTTGACACCGACATTAGTGCTTTCATTGAGAGTTCCTCTGTGTCGTCACTGCAAGGCTCGATGGCTCCTTCAATCATCAACAACAACACGGTCCAGGGTGAGACTTTTCTCCCCGAACAGATCTTCGTGTTGGCGGCCGCCTTCATGGGCCAATTAAGCAGCCATCCGGAGCAGATCGACAGCTCGCCCGCCATCGTGTCAGGTTCGGAAACTTGAACTACACGGTCGATATCCGCGGAGACTTGATCTTTGACGGATTCGGGCCTACGCCAGGAGCGCCGAACAGTCACGACGAGCACGACTTAGACCTGCTGTCGGACAATACTCGGGATATTGCACCGGCAGGAGCTCCGGACCTAAATCCGGGGCAGATTGCGTCGTCCGAGGACGGGTGGATGGACCCCGCCTCGGAGGCTGCACACACATCAGCGGTAGGGCCGAACACAGACTCCACCCCCAAGGAAGCCTGTGCCACCGGGCCCCCGGACTCATGTTTGGCTGTAGGTTCCGGATTGCGCGCCCCCGAGCCCACTGAATTTGGTTGGCCTCCGGTAATGGAGTTCACCGCTGCGGATATCTTCCAGCACTCGCCCTTTGGCGACATGCTGAACTCATTAAAGTCTCTCTCTTTGTCAGGAGACTCTTGGCCGAACTATGTCCGGCTCGAGTAGGAAGTAGGCGACGAGGAAATTCGTTGCCCACCCACCACCCACTTCATTGCGACTGTCAATGATTTGACCGACGTGCTTGACTTCGACTCTGAAGACAACAACAGTGTGGACGATGATGTAGGACAAGAACAGGAACCACCGCCCATGGGGCACTGGATAGCCACCTCCTCGTATGATATATGTATATGGTGGACACTTCGAAAGAAACCAATGGCGATGAGGCAATGGAGGATAACCCCTCAAGGAAGAAAGCAAAGCATGGGTGTCATCGGCGCCGCTCCAAGCCCCGCCACAGCAATACCGGCACAGGAGACGAAACCAATCCGGATGGTGCCGAAGATGAATACAACCCCGATCAGCCTGCCATCGAGCAGGCCGAACAGGAAGACGGGCAGGTCAGCCCAGACGAACAGGCGGCGGACGGATACCCGGAGGAGGACAACTACATGCCCCCCTCCGAAGATGAGATGAGCCTCGGCGAGGATGAACTCGGCGTGCCTGAGGATCCCATAGAGAAGGTTCGCTTCCAGCGACGGCTTATGGCCACTGCAAGAAGCCTAAAAAAGAAGCAGCAGCAGCTCCATGCTGACCAAGATCTGCTCACAGACAGATGGACTAAGGTCCTGGCAGCCGAGGAATACAGACTCGACCGCCCCACCAAAGGGTACACAAAGTACAATTTGCTACCTCAACTTGAGAAGAAGGTCCTAAGTCCCACACCCCAACCCCAATACATCACAGTCCGGGGCAATACGCAGGAAATGCGAGGCAGCATCCATAAACCTCAACGCAACAGACATAAGCATCACAAAAATAATGATGACACCCAAGACAAGGCAGTTGGTGCCAGATTCCGCGGCCCCCAGTCCGGTCAGCGGAAAGAGAACAACTCAGGCCCATCCGGCCTGGGCAGCATACTCGACCAACCATGTCAAATCCATGGCACCCCTAGAATGGCGACCAAACATACCAATAGAGAATGCCAGATCCTCAAAACAAAACGGCCGGTCGCGCGCCGGAAACAGTGATAGAGGTCTCAAACAACGAGGACCCCAGACCACCAAACATTGCAAGTTCAAAGGAAAATCCTCCGCAAAACAACAAGGGAACGAATGTGTACCCCTTGGGATGCCGAGCTAATGATACAAGTCACCCCACTATACAAAAATACGGCCGATCATCTCCAATCACATAGACCGTCCAGCCAATCTCAACCATGGCAATTCAATTAAACTTACCATTAACCCAACAGCTAGTGGATTCCACCTCACAGGAGCCCCTATGGGCATAAACAGCAGCTCAAACTTGCTGCGCCAAGACACAGTTCACCAGATAGGTATTGATCGCTCAAGGATCAAACCCACTAAAAACATCTTCTCAAAGATGTCGTTCCAGGTGTCAAGGCCAAGTCTTACAGGCCCACCACCCTGGAGGTTGTCTTTGGATCACCAAACAAACACCACGCCGAAGAGTAAGTCTTCGGCATTGTCCCCTTATACAGTAACTACTATATACTACGGGGACGAACCGCGTTGGCTCGACTCAACGAGGTACGATATCATGCAAAACCCACGTGACATGGTCACAATTATGGGCAAGGCCGAACTCCATCCCGAGAGTGGAAATTATAAAGCCACTGAGATAGCAAGTTGTGCCCGTTTATCGAACTTCGATTTGACAACCAACCCCCCGGACACCAACAGAGGAGTTCGAGCTACTTTACGGCATGATAGCCTGGATCGACCAGGCTCCGATCAGGCACCCGCGGTTCAACCACCCTATGACATGCAACTGCCTCTAAGCATTTTTCTTTACAGGCTCACTTTTGCACAGAATAGGACTGGCTTCATGGAATCAGCTCGGACGCACAAGGCGGGAACACACTAGTATCCCCCAAGGAGACAGTACGGACGCACTTCGGATCCGCACACAGCCTCCTCCCGTCCGGCCACGACAGGTTCTGCTAGCATACCTCTTTTCATAGCATAAACCGTACTCGCACGCATAGGCGTGACACTTCACTACAACACGACACTTACCGGCCGTCGTTCTTTATTGACGCCTTTTTCGTCATAACAACACCAGCACATAGTGTCATGCCCCCTTTATGCCAGGGGCTTCATTGTACTCACAATATGGCAACAAAGTCCGGCCACCCTCTCGGTCGCTCGGCACCCCGAACTTATAGCACTATATGCATCAGCTCCGAATCATGTCTTGGGTCATTAGTTGGATTTGCCCAGCTCCCATGTTTTGGTACCTTACGTTCCGCTCCATCGGCTAAGGTAGCGTTGGGAGAACTACTGCGATTGTGTCCCGGTTCTTCCGGACGAGCACCTTAGTAGAGAAAGCCGAAAACTGACTGTCATGATACGGCGAGAGCTGGCCAGCTGTTCAAGAGGTTGTAAAATCTTTAAGGATTTATTCCGCATAATGCCATCACAAATGCAGAGTGTGATGGATAGGTCTTCCGATCAGGCGCTGTTAGAGCCCCTCGTACGGTCTTCTGAACACCAGGGGTTGCGCCTACCATACTCGAATTCCTATGGCTAAATGAGAGTGATAAAGCCCTATAGTCTAATTGCCTGGTTCGCTGTGATGAACCCCTCCTTCAAGGACCCAAAAATGGGATCAAGAGTGTTCAGGTATTTCCCGAACACCCCCGTACTTTCTACGTGGGGGCAGAAGCCGACGACTGGCCAACTCTCAGGATTCATATATACTAAACGGCCGCACAGGAAGAAAAAACTTTCATATAACAGGCAATAAATAATAACAATGCCAGTATCCCACATTACAACGGACAACATGACTACCTTCAGGGAAATATAGTGTCCTTGGTACATTGTTCCGCCACAAGGGGGTCCTTTCAGGACACCATCATAATACAATTCGGGCTTGCGGTGCTCCTTACCCTCCGGTGGTCCCTCAGTCATCAGCTTTTCAGCATCAAGCTTACCCCAGTGCACCTTCGCATGGGCAAATGCCATGCGTGCGCCTTCTATACAGACCAAGCGCTTAACGACTTCGAGCCAAGGGCAAGCACTAACAATCCGCTTCACGAGTCCGAAGTAGCTGCTTGGAATTGGCTCAGCGGGCCACAGCCGGACAACTAAGTCCTTCATGGCTAGTTCGGCTACCTGGTGCAGTTCGACCAGCTACTTCAGCTGATCGACAAAGGGCACCAGATAATTCGGCGCCAAATACTGCGACCAGAAATGCTTCTCTGCAGACTTCTTCTCTTCAGTCTGGTAGAATTGGGCGGCATCAGATATGCTGCATGGCAAGTCCACGAACGCCCCTGGAGAAACAAGAATTCACTTTGTCACTTTGAATTTCTCCTGTTACTATATAAAAATCGCTTTGCATAATTTTTTTTTACCAGCCGCAATCTTCCTCACCTCCTGAATGTCCTTCAGAGCACCTCGAGCTTCCTCCCGAGCATCACTTGCGGCTTGGAGAGCTTGGGCGAGTTCGGATTCTTTCCCTGCTAGACTCTGCTCCAAGGTCTCGCTTTTCTGCACGACCTCCTGAAGCTCTCATTCAGCTTGAATGACCCTGGCCTCGTGCTTCTCACGAAGAGCCTGCTCTGCGGCGGCCTTCTTGTCGGCTTCGGCCACAGCCTTCTTCAGTGCCTCAATTTTGGCATTTGCTCCTGGAGCACACAATACAAGTATTTTCATCAGGCACAACTACTCATTTGTGCTTAACTTATCAAAAGGTTTCGATATACCTTGCTTGTCCTCCAACTGCTTCTTCATTCGGCCATGTTCTTCTTTGGCCCGTTCTAGACCCTGCTTTAGTTCAGACACCTCCGCAGTACGAGAGGCGGTCGTCGCTACAGATGCTGTTTTCAAACAAAGAGATATATGTCATCAACCGAGTCTCCTGCAAAGTGGAATTTTGATCCCCTGTCCGGTTCTCTCTTTCTCTGACCGGACAGTGCATCAGGGGCTACCGGTCATACTATGACAATCCTCAAAGGTTTCTAAAAACATACCTCAAAGCCTTTGATAAGGCTAAGGCATGATTCATTCAGTCCGCTCTCAGCGGACTGGATCTTTTCAATCACCGCACCCATGAGGGCGCGGTGTTCATCGATGATGGACGCATTTTTAGCATTGTCGATAGGCTGCCCTGCAGCTCTGCTTGGACAGAGGTTGCTGGCAGAGCGGGCTTGCCTCCCTCCGTCAAGGAGGGCTGCCCGCCCGATCCTGGAGCTTTAAAGGTCTCCAGGACCATGTCCGGCTGCGGGCCAAATCTAAGATCGCCCCTGCCGTCGACGTTTATGGGAACCGTTGCTCCCGTGTATCCGGTCCCAGAGGTGTGCCCTCCCTGGTCTGGACCCTGCTGGGACGACATCTCGGTGTCACGTCCAAGCTTCGGGGAAGGGGCCTCCGGAGGCGTCTCGCTCTCCATGGCATCTGAGCTCAGCGAGTCCTCCGAGGAGGACTGTTTGGCGCGAGACCTCGCCGGGCTGCACAAAGTAGGGTGCAAGTTAAAATATTGCACCTTAGTAATCCTGGGCGCTTAGGCGTATTCGGAGTTCGTCTACTCATGATTTTACTAAGGGCTGGGCCCTGGGATCCCACTCCGGGCTGCTATTGGCAGCCGCGGTGGACGCCTCTGGGAGGGAATTCTTTCCCCTCTTCGGCGATTCAGCCTCCAAGGATGAGGAGGCCGTCCTTTTCTTTCCTCCCCCCGTGGAGGACTCGTCTTCTTCCTTCTCTTCTTCGTCTTTGGAGGAAGGATGGGCGCTGGAGTCTTCGGATTTTGTGTCCGAAGCACCACGGAGACGGAGGCCGCTCCGGGTCTCCTTGGCTTTCTTGGAGGCCTCTTTCTTTGGCGCCTTGTAAGGCGCTGGAACCAACATCTTCGTCAGAAGAGGTCCTGCCGGTTCCTCCGGCAGCGGGGCCGGACAGTGTATCCGCCCCAACTTCTTCGTCCTTTCCTGGGATAATCACAGAAAGCATGATAAAGCGTCTCCCTCGGGATATGCCAGCTAAACATGGATAGACAGAACATAGCGATAACTTACCGGACTTGCGGAACGGGACAGTTGATACCCGCGGACCTCGGCGGAGCCCGGCCACGGTTTACCGGACTTGAAAAGCACCTTCCAGATGTCCTTGTGTGAGGAGCCGTAGAGCTCCCGTAGGGTCTGGTGCTCGGCCAGGTCGTATTCCCACAAATTGCAGGCTCGGTGCTGGCAAGGGAGAACCAGGCGAACTAACATCACCTGGACTACATTGACGAGTTTGACATCCTTGTCTACCATGCTCTGGACGCATGTTTGGAGCACCGACAGTCATCGGATGAGGACCAGTTCAGGCCCTTCTTGGGCCAGGACGTGAGCCGCAGGGGGGCTCAGGATCTGAATTCAGGAGCAGCGGCCCACTTTTTACCGCACGGCTCGGTGATATAGAACCACTGCTGCTGCCACTCCTTGACGGAATCATTGAAGGTGCCCATCGGCCATGTGACCTTGGGCATCTTTCTCACCATGGTGCCGCCGCACTCAACGTGATCGCCATTAACCACCTTGGGCTTCACATTGAATATCTTCAGCCATAAGCCGAAGTGGGGCGAAATACGGAGAAAGGCCTCACACACGACGATAAACGTGGAGATGTTAAGGAAAGAATTATGGGACAGATCATGAAAATCAATCCCGTAATAATACATGATGCCGCGAACAAATGGGTGAAGGGGAAACCCGAGCCCGCGGACAAAATGAGGAAGAAACACTTCCCTCTCGTGCGGCTCCGGATGGGGGACGATCTGTCCCGCCGTCGGAAGACGATGGCCGATTTTCTTGGTCAGGTACCCGGCCTCTCGAATCTTTTTGATATCCTTCTCCCGGATGATAGAGGCCATCCATTTGCCTCCTGCTCCGGATCCGGACATCTTCGGAGAACCTCTTTTTGGTGGAGGAGATGAGTGCTTGGGCGCTAGGGCTCAAGCGAAGGGGAATGGACAAGCGGAAGGGAAAGGTGGGTAAGGAAGAAGAGGTGAGGGAGTCCTGGACTAGGGGGTGTCCGGACAGTCGGACTATCATCGTCAGCCGGACTCCAAGACTATGAAGATACAAGATTGAAGACTTCGTCCCGTGTCCGGATGGGACTTTCCTTGGCGTGGAAGGCAAGCTTGGCAATACGGATATGTAGATCTCCTACCATTGTAACCGACTCTGTGTAACCCTAGCCCTCTCCGGTGTCTATATAAACCGGAGGGTTTTAGTCCATAGGACAACACAACCATTACAACAATCATACCATAGGCTAGCTTCTAGGGTTTAGCCTCCTTGATCTCGTGGTAGATCCACTCTTGTACTACCCATATCATCAATATCAATCAAGCGGGGTAGGGTTTTACCTCCATCGAGAGGGCCCAACACAGGTAAAACATTGTGTCCCTTGTCTCCTGTTACCATCCGCCTAGACGCAGAGTTCGGGACCCCTACGAGATCCGCCGGTTTGACACCGACATTGGTGCTTTCATTGAGAGTTCCTCGTGTGCGTCACCGATAGGCTTGATGGCTTCTTCAATCAACAACAACGCCGTCTAGGGTGAGACTTTTCTCCCCGGACAGATCTTCGTGTTCGGCGGCTTCGCACTGCGGGCCAATTCACTTGGCCATCTGGAGCAGATCGAAAGCTACGCCCCTGGCCATCAGGTCAGGTTTGGAAGCCTCAACTTCACGGCTGACATCCGCGGGGACTTGATCTTCAATGGAGTCGAGCCACAGCCGAGCGTGCCGCACTGTCACGATGGGCATGATCTAGCTCTGCAGCCGGACAGTAACCTGGAGGCCGCAGACGAATCGCTCCGACCCATAGTTCAGAGCCGATTGCAGAGCTCGAGGACGGGTGGCTGGACGCCGCCTCAGGGGCTGCAACTTCTACGGCGATAGAGCCGAATACTGATCTTGTCCCTTATAAAGCTCGTGACTCCGAGGCGCCGGACTCCGAACCTCCTGCGCCCCTGCCAATCGAATCTGATTGGGCACCGATTATGGAGTTCACCGCCGCGGACATCTTTCAGCACTCACCCTTTGGCGACATCTTGAATTCGCTAAAGCATCTCTCGTTATCAGGAGAACCCTGGCCGGACTGCGGTCAGGACGGTTGGGATGCGGACGACAAAGAAATTCAAAGCCCACCCACCACCCACTTCGTAGCCACTGTCGACGATCTAACCGACATGCTAGACTATGACTCCAAAGACATCGATGGTATGGACGACGATGCCGGAAACTACCAAGAACCAGCGCCTACCGAGCACTTGAAGGCCAACCCAAACCATGTATATATGGTGGACACCCCAAAAGAAAGCGATGACGAGGAACAACGGGACGCGGCAAAGGATAATTCCGCCGACAAACAACCAAAACGGCGACGCAGACGCCGCCCTAAGTCCTGCCTCGACAAAAACAGCACTCCTAATGACCCAGCGATAGAGCAGGGCAAACCAGTGGACGACAAACATGCAACCAAGCAGCCATCCGAGCAGGACAAATCGGACAATCAATCCATGCCCGGCGAAAACAACAGCCTAGACGAACTCACGCCGGACACACCACCGGAGCATAAGAACCTGCACAAAAGACTGGTCGCCACTGCAAGAAGTCTGAAAAAGAAAAAACGGAAGCTCGAAATAGCGGAAGACATACTCAGAATGAGGTGGAGCAAAGTACTCAAGACCGCGGACAAATATGGCAATAGCCACCAAACAAAGAGCTATCCAAAGCACAAGCTGCTGCCAGAATTTGACGAGGAGGCCATAGAGCCCCCACAGTCAAAAAGCAAAGAGGCCGCCTGGCCGGATAGACGACCAGATGACCAGATGAAGGGCACAACGGCGTCTGCCGCACTCGCTGCTAAGTTCTTCGGATCCGTAAACCTTCGGCACAGCAAAAAGGGCTTGCCAGCCACAATGTCTCCGGCCTGGTGCAGCTCCTCCTTTATAGCCCGCATTGCAGAACGGGCATCCTTGGCTTCGGCAGTGGCCTTCCCCAGGTCTTCTCGCTCCGCTAGGCGCTCCTTTTCAAGAACCCCATTGCGGTCGGCAGCATCTTTTAACTTCATGGCCATTTCGTCCATCTCCTCCCTGCTTCGGCAGTGTGCAGCCCTTTCGGCTTCTAACTCTTCAGCCGCCCTCGAGGCAGCCGCATCACTCCTTCTGGCTTGCTCCTTGGCTTTAGCAAGTTCAGCCCGAAGGCTCTCCACAGCAGCGGCACCATCTGCATTAAACACACATGTGGTAACGAGTGGGCTTCGGCTCCCTTTCCAGGTGACCACGGAGAAAAAACCTACCTTGTGACTCGTCAAGTCATTTATTGACTAGCGCGATGTCCTCATCCGCAACATCGAGCTGCCGCTTTAGTTCGGCAACTCCATCTGTCCGGCTAGCCAACGAACTATCCGCCACCTGCTTAGGAAAGGTGTAAATTAATACCTGGGATTTTGGTCCTCGGCACGCTGTCATTCTCGACACCCTACCGAGTCTCAGGGGCTACTATCTATACAGGGCGCACTTTATGTGTAAAACTGTCAAAGAGTATGTCATTTTTACGTACCTCAAACCCCGCCAGCAAACTCCTGATGGCATCACGCAATCCGCCTTCGGCGGATGAAATTCTTTCAATCACCGTACTCATTAGTGTACGGTGACCTTGAGATGGGCGCCCTCTCAAGCAGATCCTTCACTCCCGGCCAAGACACCGTCGGTGCGAACTATTCGGCCCCGCCGGACTCGGGGACACCCTCCGTGACGACACTTCCGGCTCATCCGCCCCATCCGATGGGGCGGCAGATGGGGGCGTCTCGCTCTCCATCATATCCGGACGGAGTTCCCCCGAAGACGAGCTCATCTGAGAAGGGCGGAGATCCGAACTACAAGGTAAAAACTTAAGTTATCCTCAGAAGCACAAATAGGGATGTCCCTTATTGCAAAACTCCCTTTTTTCTACTCATGGCTCGCTGGAGGGCTGATCCTTTAGGGGAGACAGTGCGGCCGGAGCCTCTCCGGACGCAGGACCCTCTGGTAAAGATTTCTTCCCCCGCTTCGGGGCTTTGGCCTCCGGGTTTCTGGAGGCGGTCCTCTTCTCCACCTGGAAGGAGGGATTGTCGATCCCCTCTTCCTCAAAAGCCTCCTTGGTTGAGGTGGTAGCTCCTATGTTCTCCCCTTCGCCTTCCTCTGAAGGCGCAACCTCCATCATCCTGACCAGCACGGGATCCGGCGCGGTCTCTGGGAGGGGGACCGGACACCGTATCTGTTTTGCTTGCGCTATCCACTCCTGTTTAGAGGGCAGTTGGTCAAAAAGCGAATCATAGAAAGGAAAACAGGCGGTACGTCCGGACATGGAGCTACTTACTTGTGTATCCGGGCTATTGCAGCTTAGGCCGGCGTCCTCGGTCAATTCCGGACACGCCTCTCGTGATCCGAAGAACAGTTTGTACATCTCCACGGGTGTCATACCCATGAAGTGTTGGAGAATCCGTGGTCCCTCTGGATTAAACTCCCACAGCCGGAGAGGGTGGCGTTTGCGGGGCAGGAGACGCCTAATCAGCATGACCTGCATCACCACGACCAGATCGATCTCCCTTGCTTGGAGGTCTCGAATCCGGCCTTGCAATAGGGGCACGTCCTTTGGCGGCCCCCAGTTGAGCCCTTGGCTGACCCATGACATCAGCCGCTGTGGGGGGCCCGAGCGGAAGATGGGCGGCGGCTTCTGCATGCTGCCCTTGGGAGCGGTTATGTAGAACCACTCCTACTGCCACAAGCCGAGCTCCTCCTGGAAAGAGCCCTCGGGCCATGGTGCGTCAGCACTTCTGCTCACAACCGCCCCGCTGCACTCTGCTTGACGCCCCTCTACCATTTTCGGCTTCACGTCGAAGGTCTTAAGCCACAAACCGAATTGAGGGGTGACGCGGAGGAAGGCTTCGCAGACGACAATGAATGCGGAAATATGGAGGATGGACTCCGGAGCCAAGTCATGGAATTCTAACCCATAGTAGAACATGAGCCCCCTCACAAAAGGATCCATCGGGAAGCCTAAACCCCGACGGAGGTGGGATACAAACACGACATGCTCGCCGCGCTCGGGGGTAGGAATAACTTGCCCTTTGGCGGGCAACCTATGCGAAATCTCGTAAGACAGGTACTTAGCCTCTCGCAGCTTTAGCACGTCTTCTTCCGTGACGGAGGAAGGCATCCACCGGCCCTGTAGGTCGGAGCCGGACATTGTTGAAGGTCTGAAGCGCTCGAATCTGGGGCTCTGGGTGTTGGAACTCGGGGCAGGAAGAAGATTCGATTGCGGGTTGAAGAAAAGAAACGAGCCTTGGTCCCTTATAAAAGGGGAGAATATCAAGATCCGTCCCTGTGACCGTTCGGGACTCGCCTCCGATAGAGGGGGCGTGGCGACGAGCACGAGTGGGTTACCCACGCCCGTATTAATGGGAGTCCGGGATAAGGGAACACAATCTCTGCTCGACAAGGCGTGCCAAGGAAACCGCCGCTAAACGCTACCGAGGTGGTATAATAAAAACGATTCAAGTAAAGGCTTGGTAGTGGTGTGACGTCACGCCACAAAATCGTCAGCAGATTGAACTTGTGTACATGTTATTTTCTCTACAGTGGAATGTGGAATTATTTTGTAGAGCCGGACACTATCCTGGTGTTCACAATCTTCTATGAATTATTCGGAGGAGGAACCCGCCTTGCAATGCCGAACAATATGCGCGCCGGACTCATCGTCATTGAAGCCTGGTTCAGGGCTCTTGAGGAGTCTGGACTAGGGGTGTCCGGACAGCCGGACTATCATCGTCAGCCGGACTCCAAGACTATGAAGATACAAGATTGAAGACTTCGTCCCGTGTCCGGATGGGACTTTCCTTGGCGTGGAAGGCAAGCTTGGCAATACGGATATGTAGATCTCCTACCATTGTAACCAACTCTGTGTAACCCTAGCCCTCTCCGGTGTCTATATAAACAGGAAGGTTTTAGTCCATAGGACAACACAACCATTACAACAATCATACCATAGGCTAGCTTCCAGGGTTTAGCCTCCTTGATCTTGTGGTAGATCCACTCTTGTACTACACATATCATCAATATCAATCAAGCAGGAGTAGGGTTTTACCTCCATCGAGAGGGCCCGAACCTGGGTAAAAACATCGTGTCCCTTGTCTCCTGGTACCATCCGCCTAGACGCACAGTTCGGGACCCCCTACCCGAGATCCGCCGGTTTTGACACCGACAAGAGGCCTTATCTCTTTATAGAGGCAATAAAAACTTTTGCGCCTCCCTACTCCCTACTTGCCTAGTGGAACACGCTCGTTCCCCACTCACCGCTATTGGCGGTGCGATTGGGCTACCCGTGCCCGTATTGATGAAAGCCCCGCGATAAGGAGAACACGATCTTTGCTTCGACAGAACGTGCCGGGGAAGCCGCCTCGCAATATATGCGGTCGCTGGTTATGGGAAAATGGTTCGAATAATGACTCGGCCATGGTATGATGGCACGTTATCTAAAGTTGTCAGCAGATTATATTTGTCGAATATCGTTCTCTCTACGGTGGTATGTGAAAATCGTCTTGCAGAGCCGGACATGATTTAAGTGTTCGAGGTTTACTTTGGAGTATTCGGAGATGGAACCCGCCTTGCAATGCCAAAGACAAACTGTGCGCCGGACTCATCATCATTGAAGCCTGGTTTAGGGGCTACTAAGGGAGTCCTGGATTAGGGGGTATCCGGAGAGCCGGACTATATACTTTGGCTAGACTATTGGACCATGAAGATACAAGACTCAAGACTTCGTCCCGTGTCCAGATGGGCTCTCCTTTACGTGGAAGACAAGCTTGGCAATCTGGATGTTAGATCTCCTTCTTTGTAACCGACTCTATGTAAACCCTAGCCCCCTCCGGTGTCTATATAAATAGGAGGGTTTAGTCCGTAGAAGGACAATCATAATCATCATAGGCTAGCTTCTAGGGTTTAGCCTCTACGATCTCGCGGTAGATCAACTCTTGTAATACTCACATCATCAAGATCAATCAAGCAGGTAGTAGGGTTTTACCTCCATCGAGAGGGCCCGAACCTGGGTAAAACATTGTGTCCCTTGCCTCCTTTTACCATTAGTCTTAGACGCACAGATCGGGACCCCCTACACGAGATCCGCCAGTTTTGACACCGACAATGGCCTCAAGCCATTTCACGGAATCTGGGCTCATCATCGCTTCATCATAGTTCGTAGGTTCGTCATGGTCAAGTAACATGACCTCCAGAACAGGATTACCGTACCACTATGGTGCGGATCTCACTCTGGTTGACCTACGAGGTTTGGTAGTAACTTGATCTGAAGTTACATGATCATCATCATTAGCTTCCTCACTAAAGTGTGTAGGAGTCACGGGAACAGATTTCTATGATGAACTACTTTCCAATAAGGGAGAAGGTATAGTTACCTCATCAAGTTCTACTTTCCTCCCGCTCACTTCTTTCGAGAGAAAGTCCTTCTCTAGAAAGGATCCATTCTTAGCAACGAATGTCTTGCCTTCGGATCTGTGATAGAAGGTGTACCCAACTATCTCCTTTGCGTATTCTATGAAGACACATTTCTCCGATTTGGGTTTGAGCTTATCAGGATGAAACTTTTTCACATAAGCATCGCAACCCCAAACTTTAAGAAACGACAACTTTGGTTTCTTGCCAAACCACAGTTCATATGATGTCGTCTCAACGGATTTAGATGGTTCCCTATTTAACGTGAATGCAGCTGTCTCTAATGCATAACCCCAAAATAATAGTGGTAAATCGGTAAGAGACATCATAGATTGCACCGTATCTAATAAAGTACGGTTACGATGTTCGGACACACCATTACGCTTTGGTGTTTTGAGTGGCGTAAGTTGCGAAACTATTCCGCATTGTTTCAAATGAAGACCGAACTTTTAACTCAAATATTCTCCTCCATGATCAGATCGTAGAAACTTTATTTTCTTGTTGTGATGATTTTCCACTTCACTCTGAAATTATTTGAACTTTTCAAATGTTTCAGATTTATGTTTCATCAAGTAGATATACCCATATATTCTCAAATCATCTGTGAAGGCCAGAAAATAATGTACTTGCCGCGAGCCTCAACACTCATCGGACTGCATACATCAGTATGTATTATTTCCAACAAGTCTGTTGCTTGCTCCATTGTTCCGGAGAACGGAGTCTTAGTCATCTTGCTCATGAGGCATGGTTCGCAAGCGTCAACTGATTCATAATCAAGTGATTCCAAAAGCCCATCAGCATGGATTTTCTTCATGCGCTTTACACCAATATGACCTAAACGGCAGTGCCACAAATAAGTTGCACTATCATTATTAACTTTGCTTCTTTTGGCTTCAATATTATGAATATGTGTATCACTATATCGATATTCAATAAACCATTTACCTTGGGTGTATGACCATTGAAGGTTTTATTCATGTAAACAGAACAACAATTATTCTCTGACTTTAAATGAATAACCTTATTGCAATAAACATGATCAAATCATATTCATGCTTAACGCAAACACCAAATAACATTTATTTAGGTTCAACACTAATCCCAAAAGTATAGGGAGTGTGCGATGATCATATCAATCTTGGAACCACTTCCAACACACATCGTCACTTCACCCTTAACTAGTTTCTTTTCATTCTGCAACTCCCGTTTCGAGTTACTACTCTTAGCAACTGAACCAGAATCAAATACCAAGAGGTTGCTATAAACGCTAGTAAAATACACATCAATAACACGTATATCAAATATACCTTTGTCCACTTGGCCATCCTTCTTATCCGCCAAGTATCTAGGGCAGTTCCACTTCCAGTGACCATTTCCTTTGCAGTAGAAGCACTCAATTTCAAGCTTAAGTCTAGCTTTGGGTTTCTTCACGAGAGTGACAACATGCTTGTCATTCTTCTTGAAGTTCCCTTTCTATCCCTTTGCCCTTTTCTTGAAACTAGTGGTCTTGTTAACCATCAACATTTGATCGTCTTTCTTGATTTCTACCTTCGCTCATTTCAGAATCGCGAAGAGCTCGGGAATTACTTTCGTCATCCCTTGCATATTATAGTTCATCACGAAGTTCTAGTAACTTGGTGATAGTGACTAGAGAACTTTGTCAATTACTATCTTATCTGGAAGATTAACTCCCACTTGATTCAAGCAATTGTCGTACCCAGACAATCTGAGCACATGCTCACTGGTTGAGCTATTCTCCTCCATCTTATAGGCAAAGTACTGTCAGAGATCTCACACCTTTTGACACAGGAATGAGTATGAAATCCCAATTTCAACTCTTGGAACATCTTATATGCTCTGTGGCATTCAAAACATTTATGAAGTCCCGGTTCTAAGCCATAAAGCATGGTGCACCAAACTATCAAGTAGTCATCATACCGAGCTTTGTCAAACATTCATAACGTCTGCATCTACTCTTGCAATTGGTTTGTCACCTAGCGGTGCATCAAGGACATAATTCTTCTATGCAGCAATGAGGATAATCCTCAGATCACGGATCCAATCCGCATCATTGATACTAACATCTTTCAACTTAGTTTTCTCTAGGAACATATAAAAAATAAAACAGGGAAGCTAAACGCGAGATATTGATCTACAACATAGATATGCTAATACTACCAGGACTAAGGTCATGATAAATTTAATGTTCAATTAATCATATTACTTAAGAACTACCACTCAGATAGCCATCCCTCTAATCATCTAAGTGATCACGTGATCCATGTCAACTAAACCGTATCCGATCATCACGTGAGATGGAGTAGTTTTCAATGGTGAACATCACTATGTTGATCATATCTACTATATGATTCACCCTCGACCTTTCGGTCTCCGTGTTTTGAGGCCATATCTGCATATGCTAGGCTCGTCAAGTTTAACCCGAGTATTCTGGGTGTGCAAAACTGGCTTGCACCCGTTGTATGTGAACGTAGAGCTTATCACACCCGATCATCACGTGGTGTCTTAGCACGAAGAACTTTTGCAATGGTGCATACTCAGGGAGAAAACTTGTACACTACTAGGGAAAACCTTATACGCAAAAATTTAGCAACAGCGCGGGTCAAAAAAGGGCGCTAGTGCTAGATAGCAGTAGCGATTGAGAAAAACCGCTCTGAGATACAACCTTAGCGATGGCGCGTGTGGTAAAAGCGCTACTACTAATATTCCCATTGGTAGAATGATAGGCTACGCATAGCAGTAGCGGGCTTGGAAGAAGCGCGCTATCGCTAGGGCATAAGTAGTAGCCCGTTTCCTACGAAGAGTGCTACTACTAATGGAAATAAAATAAGATGAAAAACAAATAGAAAAGTAAATGAAAATGAAAGAAATAGAAAAAGGAGAAAGGAAAAAATAAAATGTAAAGCAAAATAAATAAAAACCGAAAATACGGAGGAAGGCATAGCAGTAGCGTGTGTTCGTAAGAGGCGCTATAGCTAACGTAGCTGCAGCACGTGTCCTAGACCCCCGCTATAGAAACAGAACAGGAAATTAAAAAATGGAAGAAAATTACATAGCTACCGCTAAGTTTGACTTAACCAAAAAACCATTTCCCCCCGGCCACCACTTCTCCCCCAAATCCCTCGACCCACCCCGCCGCCGTCTCCTCAATTCGCCGTCGCCCCACTTCGCCGCCGTCTCCTTCCGACGTCGACGCCACCAGAGCCGTGCGCCGTCGACGCCACCGGAGCTGCCCCCAACCCCACGGAGCCGCGCGGCCTCATCAACGCCACCGGAGCCGCTATCGAAGCCACCGGATCCTCCCTCACCACAAGTGCTTCCCTCGCCGTCACCGGAGACGCCCCTGCCTCCCTCGCCACCACCGGAGCCATCCTCTGTAAGCCGCTACCCCTCCTCTCTCTCTCATGCATAGGTTAGCTAGTTTAATTAGGTTAATTATCTAGGTTAGGGCAAAAATTTAGTTAGGGCTTTGACAGAGAAGTAGTTAGGTTAACTAGTTTAATTAGGTTAATTATCTAGGTTAGTGCAAAAATTTAGTTAGGGCTTTGACAGAGAACTAGTCAGGTTAACTAGTTTAATTAGGTTAATTATCTAGGTTAATTAGTGCAAAAATTTATTTAGGGCTTTGACAGAGAACTAGCTGTGTTAACTAGTTTAATTAGGTTAATTATCTAGGTAAACTAGATTAACTAACTAGGTTAAATAGGTAGGTTAATTAGGTTCGTTGGATTAACAAGCTAGGTTAAGTAGGTTGGCTATGTTAGAGGATAATTTTATTTTAGAGCATTAGGTCAGAAGGGTTAGAGAAATGGAGTTCCTTTGCAAGTTAATTGGGTTCTGTCCTAGGCAGAGAAGGGTTAGAGATAATAATGTGTTTTTGTGTGAGAGAGAGGAATAGCTAGATCAACTTAATTTGGGTTCTGTCCTAGGAAGAGAAGTGTTTAGTGAGGTCATTTTGCAAAGGTTTTTTATTTGAAAAGACCACTATTTTTCAAGGAAAAGAATTTAGGCAAATTTTATTTTAAAGATGATCCCTTCCTAGACTTTTATTGTTGATTAATCTTTTCATTGAAGTTGTTCAATTGTGCCCAAGTGGCTTTGCTGTTTCCAGGGAATGATGCTGAGTGGCCTATGTTTTCCGGAATGTTGATTCATTTCTGTTCCGGCAAATTTTAGGTTCTCGATTTGTCCACTTTTTAGCAAAGGTCATGCCAAAAAATTTCGTGAATTTCGGCATGACTTGTGCTACAAACTAGGACATATCGAGTGCCCGGGATTTGCCGCACCAGGAAGGAGTCAACATTCTTGCAAAACAATAGGCCTTTTTATGTCATTATTCATTTTATTAGGTCTAGAATTAATTGACTACATTTAATCATAGGAAACATGGCTAGCAACGATGAAGGATAGGGTTCTGGTGATTGCGACAACGTCTATCGGGCGGCAAATGAATTTTTTAGCCTTGCCGATGATCAACCAATGTTGTTGCTGGGCCCACCGGTGGCATCGAGGACTGAGACTGACACGCAGACCGGTGCTGAGACTGAGACCGGCGCTGAGACTCAGACCGGCATCGAGACCGGCGCTGAGACTGAGACCAGCGCTGCCTCGGGGAGTGGAGCCAGTGTAGAACTGAAAGCAAAGAGGCAACGGCTTCCTAACAAACTCAGGACTACTAGACTGGTGGTCACGGAGGTGGACGACGGCAATTTTGAGACAAAGGCGCCCGAGGAAGAGCGCTCGTGCTACGGCAATCAAATAGGCTGCATTGTACGGACAACCGCCACCATCAACAATGAGAAACTATAGAAGATAGAAAATATGAGGAGCTCCCTCCTAAAGAAGTTTCACCAGATATTCTTGTTCCCGGGCCGGAATGAGAAGGATTATGAAGATCTAGATGAGGACCCGACAATGAAGAAGATAAACAAACACGCCATGACCAAGTTTAGCGACGCGTTGGCCGCCTGGAAAAATTGAGTGAAAGCAAAGATCATCGACAAGGAACCCTACTCTGAGATTGTAAAGGATAATCTGACGATCACGGAAGAGAAGTTTCAAATATTCAAGGAGGCTTGCGAGGCCGAAGCTGCCAAAAAAAGTCTTAAGTACATGAAGGGGCTTCAAGAGAGGAACATTGGGAGCCACCACCTCGGAAGCCGTGGTTACGGCGGAAAGATGTCCAAATGGGCCAAGGAGGACGTGGAAGCCGCGAGTCTGGGCATCCCAGACCCCTTGGCGGAGTTCACCGTCCCGCAGGAGCGTGACGTCCTCAGGGCCCGGCATCGTTGGGACCCAGTGAAGAAGGTTTACGAGACAAAACCGGTCATTACTGAGTTCATGAGACTGCTGGTAATTTTAGTTTCTGATCAATTCGACTGCGCATGTTAGTCATATTTGTAAACGATCCTTGTGCATGTTGCAGAGAGAGCAGCACCGGATTGCGGCCGAAAGCGACTCGCCGTCTGAGGCATTGGCGAGGCCCAAGTGGGAAACTCCATTCAACCGGGCGTTGAACATATTGAAACGACAACCGGTGGATACTCGACCGTCGTATGGACGCGTGCACGGTGTCGGAGACGGCGCCACGTGGAAGAAGTACTACCGTGAGACCACGGAGGAGAGAAAGGAAAGACGGAGGTTAACTGAAGAAAACATCGACAAGAAGGTTGAGATTGCATTTAAGAAGAAATCATCTCAGACAGTCGCAACAGTGGTAGCTGCCGCAAAACAGGTGGTTGCAGATTTGTCTACTTCCTTGGTTCTGGCCTTTTTCACTTGGACAAGGCAAAATCCAGAAAAAAAATGCAGAGGACTTTCCCCTTGCTGACTTCTTGGGGAGCAGCTCGACAAGCGTTGCACCAGCACTTGCTCCCGCACCGGCTCCCGCTCCGGATGTGCTCGGCGGTGCTTCGTCTTTGGCTGAGCTCGAGGCCCTCACGGTATCTGTCACACCGGCCCCCTTCAATATAAATGTATAATCTCCCATTTTTGTTGCCTTTCGGATGTCTCACGTCACAGACTTTTCTTTGCAGGCCGACGAAACCCCGTGTATCATACTGTACACCATCGGCGACCAGAAGGTGGACGTGGGGAAGCCGACGATAATGGAGCCGAAGGAACCATTGTTCCACAACCAGCCGATCCCCCCGAACGTCTTCAAGGTTTCCGTGGCCAGTGTCAAACCGGGCCACGAGAATTTGCCTCCTCTAATACTAGTGGGGGATGACGACGAGACCCCGTGGCGGCTTGGTGATTGTTGCAATGGGTGGGTCCTGTTGTGGCCAAAGAGTCTGCTTCGTCTGGAGGCGGCCGGGAGCACACCCACGAGCATGCAGCCTCAGCAAGGTATGAACATCAACACCCCACCTACCCAATTAGCGTCGGGTGTCGGGTTGGGTGATAGCGGACGGGGTAAGGAGGAGGCTCCATTAGTCGCTGATGATGTCGCCATGGATGAGGATGAGGATGACGATGGCGCTGAATAGTATGTCTATACTGGCGTCTCCTCAGGGTTTGAGCGTCATGAGTCGGTGCCTAAATTGCCGTCTCAACATATTATGGACGACCTTCCGGAAGTAAAGAAGTCTAGGAAGAGAGCGAGGAAAGGCAAAAAAGCTGATTCTATGATCCAGCTGCCTCGGCTTCAAGACCGTATAGATATCCCCGATGCGGATAAATGGCATATCCCCGGTCAACCAATCCTACCTACAACAGTGCTACGGGCCAGATTCGGCGATCTAAGGATACTTCATGACGATGTGCCGCGGGTAGAGAAAGGCCTCATCGCCTCAAAAGATCCAGGATACCCACTCTACGTGGTTAACGTTCCGCGGCAAATGTCGTACGTCGACAGCTTCCCTGCGGATAAGTTCTTCCTCTGATTCGATTACATATTCGACATGTTTCACGTGAAGAAGCTGGATTTTACGTTTGTCCGCCTTTATGCCTTGCACATGAACTACATCATCAGGGTTGAGGAGATATCTCATATCTGTGCCGCTGACCCGTACTACATGCATGAGGGCTTCTTGGGGGTCTGCGCAAAGCACGGTCAATACGCGAGGGATTACATTGTCAGTTTCATGCTCGCCAATAAGGACAAGGAGGCGATTCTCGTGCCTTATCATCCCGTGTAAGTCATCCAGGCTGCTATCCTTCCTTCGATTTCAATCATTCATTTGCACGGTGGAGGCTAATTAATTTGAGGTGTACTTATTTTGCGCAGCGGCGGGCGCGCCGTCCTCATCATCCTCTACCCCCGATTCTCCCACGCTCTTTACTTGGACTCGTCGAAGAACATTCACAAAAAGGATTACACCCACATCAAGGATGTTCTCGACAGTGCTATGTTTTACTACCAAGCAAAGGGTGGAGAGGTCAGGGACAAGAAGAGAAGGGCGGCGGGTCGCCTTCAGCCATAAGACCGACTTCGCTGCATCCAAAGAACCAAACGATTCTCTTAATGATGGATTCTATGTCCTACACCACATGCTGGAGTACAGACGGGATCACCAGAACCTTCGCATGTCACCTAGATCCGGCGATGCCCATATTCTGCAATGGGCAATGGACATAGGAGATATCGAGGATCATTGACTTCGAGCAGAGTTCTATAACATCCAGCGCGAACTTGCCCAAATCATCATGAAGGAGGTCGTCGGAAAAACAGGGATGTTCTACGGAGAAGGACAAATGTCACGGGAAGACGTCCGAACATGGATAGCCTTTCAGCGTCTCGACATGAAGCCTTTCACTAAGCTCGAGGACTATCTCCCTGACATGGATGGATGGCACGACATGGTGGAGTCATTGTCGATATATGACAATGTGTCCGTTTAGTCCATACTTTCTGTATGACAAAACTTTGAGTTATGCACGGCGAAACTTTATTTGTGATGTAATTATACCGTCCTCCTCCTCGACTAGCGAAAATCACTCTAGTTAGGGCATTTTGGGTACGATGAACTTTGTTATTTATGCTTATGATATGTTGTTTCTATTTTTGCCAAGTTTGTCTCTTTCTGTTGCTCAACTATATATGTTGCATATCATCGACTCATGTGATGATGCAGGTGCATAGATCATAGATGGCGAAGAAGTGCTACGCCAAGAGTATATATCTGACAGTGGCGGAGTGTCGTGCCCAGTGTACCGGTTTCGGTTTCGGCGATAGGCGATAGTTAGTTTAGGTTCACGCTAATGCGAGAGGGATCTGAACTCATGTACTCAAAGTGATAGCTCTTCTCGCGTATATCATTGTTTAGATGGATGACGATGTATTTGCAAGTAATCGAGACTTGTATCGCTATTTTCGAGATGATGACGAGAGACCACTTTGCGTTGGATGATGATTATGATGATGACGTGATTTGATGAGACTAATTGTATGTATATGCTACGATTACATTTGTATGTGTATGATATGCTAAAGATTATTGTATAAAGCCTATTCAAATACAAAACAAATACAAAACAAATATGTAGGGAAAAAAACTAATAAAACTAGTAGTAGCGAGGGGGGGGGGAATTTAGCAGTAGCGCCGCCTTACCAGTAGCGCTTCCCTGTAAATAGCCCTGCAGATAATATCAGCAGCGCCCTTTTCTAAAGAGCGCTACTGCTATTCATGTATAGCAGTAGCGTGGGACAACACGCGCTACTGCTATACGTTAGCTGTAGCGCCTTATTAGTAGCGCCGGTTCCCGCACTACTGAGAGGCCCAAAACCCGTGCTGCTGCTAGGCTTTTCCCTAGTAGTGGTACCTTGAAATTTAGTGAGAGATCATCTTATAGTGCTACCATCGAACTAAGAAAAATAAGATGCATAAAGGATAAACATCACATGCAATCAATATAAGTGATATGATATGTCCATCATCATCTTGTGCCTTTGATCTCCATCTCCAAAGCACCGTCATGATCACCATCGTCACCGGCGCGACACCTTGATCTCCATCGTAGCATTGTTGTCGTCTCGCCAACTATTGCTTCTACGACTATCGCTACCGCTTAGTGATAAAGTAAAGCAATTACATGGCGATTGCATTTCGTATAATAAAGCGACAACCATATGGCTCCTGCCAGTTGCCGATAACTCCGTTAAAAAACATGATCATCTCATACAATAAAATTTAGCATCATGTCTTGACCATATCACATCACAACATGCCCAGCAAAAACAAGTTAGACCTCCTCTACTTTGTTGTTGCAAGTTTTACGTGGCTGCTATGGGCTGAGAATGAACCATTCTTACCTACGCATCAAAACCACAACGCTATTTCGTCAAGTATGTGATGTTTTAACCTTCACAAGGACCGGGCGTAGCCACACTCGATTCAACTAAACTTGGAGAAACTGACACCCGCCAGCCACCTGTGTGCGAAACACGTCCGTAGAACCAGTCTCGCGTAAGCGTACACGTAATGTCGGTCCGGGCCGCTTCATCCAACAATACCGCCGAATCAAAGTATGACATGTTTGTAAGCAGTATGATTAGTATCGCCCACAACTCACTTGTGTTCTACTCGTGCATATAACATGTACGTATAAACCTGGCTCGGATGCCACTATTGGGGAACGTAGCAATTTCAAAAAAATTCCTACGCACACACAAGATCATGGTGATGCATAGCAATGAGAGGGGACAGTGTTGTCCATGTACCCTCGTCGACCGAAAGCGAAAGTGTTATGAAAACGCGGTTGATGTAGTCGTACGTCTTCACGATCGACCGATCCTAGTACCGAACGTACGGCACCTCCGCGATCTACACACGTTCAGCTCGGTGACGTCCCACGAACTCACGATCCAGTAGAGCTTCGAGGGAGAGCTTCGTCAGCACGACGTCGTGATGACGGTGATGATGAAGTTACAGGCATAGGGCTTCGCCTAAGCACTACGACGATATGACCGAGGTGGATTAAGGTGGAGGGGGGCACCGCACACGGCTTGGAACAATCAACTTGTGTGTCTATGGGGTGCCCCCTCCCCCGTATATATAGTGGAGGAGGGGGAGGGCCAGCCCTCTACTATGGCGCGCCCTGGGGAGTCCTACTCCCACCGGGAGTAGGATTCCCCCCTTCTAAGTAGTAGGAGTAGGAGAGAAGGAAGGAGGGGGCGCTGCCCCTCCCCTTAGTCCAATTCGGACTAGGCCTTGGGGGGGGCGCGGCCTGCCCTATGCAGCCCCTCTCTCTCTCCCCTAAAGACCAATAAGGCCCATATACTCCCCGGCTAATTCCCGTAACTCTCCGGTACTCCGATAAATACCCGAACCACTCAGAACCTTTCCGATGTCCGAATATAGCCTTCCAATATATCAATCTTTACATCTCGAACATTTCGAAACTCCTCGGCATGTCCCTGATCTCATCTGGGACTCCGAACAACCTTCGGTACATCAAAACACATAAACCCATAATACCGATCGTCACTGAATGTTAAGCGTGCAGACCGTACGGGTTCGAGAACAATGTAGACATGACCGAGACTCATCTCGACAATAGTCCATAATTATACATTAATTCACATCAAACTCAAAGAGTTGGTTCACAGATACTCCCTCCGGTCCTTTTTACTCTGCATATTAGGTTTGTCTAAAGTCAATCTCATCCAACTTTGACCAAATTTATATAAAAAATTATTGAAATTTACATAACAACACCAATATCACTAGATTCATCTTGGAATATATTTTCATATTATATTTGTTAGATATTATAGATGCTCATAATTTCTAATATAAATTTGGTCAAACTTAGCTAAGTTTGACTTTCGCCAAATCCAATGTGCAGAGTAAAAAGGACCGGAGGGAGTACATTCATATTAATAGCTGGAAAAATTGGCACATACTTCTAACATGCATGAATGTGTAATTTTTTTGCTGGAAGCATGAATGTGTAGTGACGTCGTACTTTTAGAGTGGCTACAGGGAGTGTGTACGTGTGCTAGGGGTTATGGGATGGAGAGAGATCATTAGATTGACAAAGGATACATGTGCTACAAAATCTTAGCAGTATAGAGACGTAAAAATCCTAGGCAGGCTAGTTTGGCCTAGTGGGTTTCAGTGATATGACGTGCTACAATCACGTCCAGTCTTCATGTGTGCTAGCAGTATTGTGGGTACAGTAAGTTTTCTTGAAGAAGTGGATTCAACAAAGTCATGATGGTTCCATCGTCCGAGCAACTTACAGTGGGAAAGGTTGGGCCTGCGATTTGATAGCTCATTAGTCATTTATTACTATGGCGCTATGACCGGGGTGACTCTCCCCTGCAGTACTGTGTGGTGCACTATATTTTTGTGCATGGCAAGTGGACCGGGATGGTCGACGTCCCACATGTTACCGAATGAAAGTATTCTTTACGATATCAAGGATGAGCAAGGAGTATTCATTGCTTATTTTTTATGAAAGCTATTGTCTCCACTATTACGACGGAGGAGTGTGAAACACGGTAGCCCAGTGACACTACTATGGAAAACCTTGTACACAGAACCTTAGTAGTAGTGCTAGATAAAAGGAGGTGCTACTGCTACTTAGCAGTAGCGCGTGTGCACACTCGGCGCTACTGCTATAGACATAGCAGTAGCGTGGCAAGGACAAAGAGCACTACTACTAAAATTGCCCCACCGTTGCCGCCAGGCTAAGTGTAGTAGTAGCGCTTTCCCCTGAAACGCGCTACTGCTAGGTAGTTTAGCAGTAGCGCTTTCCCTAACACGCGCTACTACTAAACCCATCCTATCTTCTCCAACGGTCGCCCCTCACTCTCCCCCTCTCCCACTCCCACTCTCACTCTCCCACGCACCCCATCGTCCGCCGCCGATATTCGGTCCTTCCCAACCATCATCGTCGCTCGCCGCCGCTGATGCTCCTGCTCCTCCTCCACCGAGGTAGTTCCTCCATCCCTCCTACTTCCACCTCCCTCCCCTCCTCGTCCCTCTCCTGATCCCTCCCTCTCTCTCCCTCCTCACTCCCGCCTCCTCCCTCCCACCTCCCTCCCTGCCTCGTCCGTCCTCGCCTCCCTGCCTCATCCGTCCTCCTCCTCCCTTCCACCCTCACTCACCCCTCCCTTCCTTCCTACTCCCTCCACCTCCCTCTATTTTTGAAATTTTAAGAATAGAAATTTTTAGGTATTAAATTTAGTAATAAAAGTTTGTAGTAAGAAAATTTAGGGTAGAACTAGGGTAATAGAAATTTTACTAAGTGTTCAATAGAGTAGAACACTTACATTTCATTGTTTTTAGTAAGTGTTTCATAGAAATAGTTTATTTAGTAAGTGGTTAATAGAACTGGTTTATTTAGTAAGTGGTTAATAGAACTAGTTTATTTAGTACGTGGTTAATAGAACTAGTTTATTTAGTAAGTGGTTAATAGAACTAGTTTAGAGAGAGAGAGAGACCTATATTGGCAAATTTAGTTATGTTAGGATTATATATAAGATATTTTGCAATGTTTTTGTTCGTAATTTCAACCATTGAAATGCAATTACCATCAAGTTTGAATGCTCATATGAGGTAGATATAAACATGTATTCTAGTGTTGCTCAAATAGGATATGTGCTTACCCATGTGGCCATGTTTGCAGGGAACACCCCGAGTGGCCTATGTTTTGCCGGAGTGTTGATTAATTTCCGTTCCGGCCAATTTCAGGCGCTCAATATGTCCTTTTTTAAGCAAAGTTCATACTGGATTTTTCTGTGAATTTTGGCATGGCTTGTGCTATAATATAGGAAATATCGAGTGCATTGGAAATGCCGGAAAGAGCATTAAACGACATTTGGGGTTGACTTTAAGTCTGTTGAGGCACCATATATGAAAGTCAAAAACAATGAGGTTGTGTCCACCATATATGAGAGAAGAAGAATGCCGACTGCTGTCATGGGGGTCGTTCTTCCTCTTCTTTCTCGTGATAGAACTTTGGTAATGCACGGGAAGGAAGAGAGGAACGACCATCACCGATGGTCGCAAATGTCAGATAGGAATCAGTGAGGGAGAGTCTCCACCATATATGAGAGGACGAAGAATCCCGACTGTTGTTGTGGGGTAGCTTCTTCTTCATTCCAAGGTGCTTCACATTTTGGTGTACTGCACTTTGGAATGACAGGAGTAGCTACCATCACCAATGGTCGCAAATGTCAGAGATGAAGAATCCCGACTGTTGTCATGGGGGTGGCTTCTCCTTCGTTCTCGTGTGCTAGACAATTTGGTGTAATGCACTTGGGAACGAAGGGAGGAGCTACCATCACCGACGATCGAATATATAAACCACGTGAGCTGAGAGTTTTCAAGAAAATACTCAACAGACTGATAGTCAACCGTGATGAATAATAATGATCTAATTTAGTTTTTGTCGTACATGTATTTAATTTTAGAAGTTTAATCTTTTAATTATGAACATAGGAAATGTCTGAAGATGACGATAGGATCCTGGAGTGCGACTACTGTGGTGATGACCGGGGTCTGTGCGACAACCCTCACTTGGTAGACAGTCGGCGCTTCAGTATTAAGCTCGACGAGACCTTCAATGTTGAAATGGTACTCAAAGACAACAAGTATTTTTTCGAAATTAAGCATGACTTCTGCTTCTTCTACTAGTAATTTCCGTCTTTTACAATTCAACTAGCTTATCCCATGGCATGCAAGATGCTATGTCTTGGAGAAGCTGAATTTCGAATATCATGAGAATATGGAGACAAAGATAATTCACCTGAGGACCCATCATGGTTATGCTTTTCCCGTAAAGCTATACAATGTGGAGACCGTAACTCATTTTGGTTGCTCGAATTGGGAAGCACTATGCAAGGCGTATGGTTTCAGGAGGGTATGCATGTTCGATCTTGGTGATCCTGAAGATGACATCGACGAAGAGAATATCAACATTTGGGTCCTTGTTGATACGCTTCCACTTCTACCTCTATGTGAGTTTCTCAAAAATATTTATTAAGTAATTTATATTGTTTATGTCAAAATAGTTGACAACTTATTTCTATTGACAGCTTATTTTCATTCTTTAAAAAATGTACGGAAGATGGTAGAAAGAACCTACTACACTGATGGTCCGCCTAGGCTTCACCGTTGTTCATACCGGATTTCAAAAACCGATGAAGACATGACAATCAAAGATTGGAAAAAATGTATGAAAATTCATAGGGAGTTACCTGGAAGCAACATTGTGCGAAGCGCGAGAATTGGAGACAGGATAATCTCCATTCTCCATGATGGAATGTCAGGGGCTATCTTTTTAATGCTATTTTACCTTAGAGAGGGTATAGTAGGTCCTAGCTAATACTCATAATCATGTGCTAAGAACAATTAAGTAGGGTTTGTTAGATGACTATGATGATGATGAGTATGACTTGTTATTATGATAACGAGTAGAAGATGTATGATGATGAGTATGACTTTTTATTATTAATGAGTAGAAGTTGTTAGATGACTATGATGACGATGAGTAGGACCTGTTATTATGACAATGATGATGAGTTATTATTACGAGGATGCATGATGCTAAGTTGTTATATGAGCATGATGACTTATTATATATATATCAGTGGGTGAAATGAACATGGATTAGATTCAAGTGGAGGCAACATGGTGCAGATCGAAAGTACTACTAATCCAAACAAAGTGATCAATTTTGGATTAGTAGTACTTACGATGTGCACCATGTTGCCTACACTTCAATCTAATCCACGTTCATTTCACCCACTAATATATATAATAACTCATAATGGTCATAAAATCATATGATCTGTATAAAACCTATACAAATACACTGCCAATAAGCTGCAAAAAAATACAGGAAAATTTAGCACTAGCACTGTTCATAGGAAACACTACTGCTATTTACGGTTACCAGTAGCGCTGTTTATAGGAAGCGTTACTGATAAGTAGGTATAGCGGTAGCGCGGGAAAACCAACATTACTGCTACAAGTTAGCTGTAGCGCTCTAGTGGAAGCGCTGGTACCCGTGCTACTGCTAGCTCTATTTCCAGCGCTACTGCTAGGGTTATCCCTAGTAGTGTGTGCAGCCGCCCCACGCCGCCTACTCGCCACCACTCGCCGCTGCCGCCCGCGCGGGCTGCCCTGTTCTGACACGCTCGTCGTGTACGCCTCCCACCCGAGGTCGCCCCGCTGGCAGCTGGCGCCCCATCGCCCGCGCGCCCTGCCTCCCCGCGACTCCCCACTTCACATGCCCCGCTCGCCGCTGGTCGCCGCTACTGCCCTCCGACGCCCCGCCGGCCACGCGCCCAGCTCCCCTCGCCCATGCCCGTTTGGGCGGGCGCTCATGCCCACCCCGTTAACCCGCCCCCGGTAAGACACCCACTGACCAGTGGGGTCCGCCCACTTCCATGTTTAGAAAAAAGATATATAAAAAGTAAAAATAAAATAAAAATATTAGTTAATTAATTAATTATTTTAATTAACTTAACTTAAATAACCTGATTAGTTACCTAATTAACTAGTTAACTAGTTGTAGTCAATGACAGGGGCCCCACCCCCTGTTGACCAGTCAAACTTTGACTAGTCAACTGGGTCCCCCTGCCCACGTATCAGTCACTGTGTACACTTTGTGTACACTGTGCTGGGTCCACCTAGCATTTTCGCATTATTTTCGGATTAAAAATAAATCCAGAAATTCATTTAAACTTTGAAAATTAATATAAAATAAACCGTAGCTCGGATGAAAAAGTTTTATACAAGAAAGTTGCTCATAAAAATATGATGAATCTAAATACGCCTTCCGTTCGTCTGTCACACGTCCCTAGCATAGAGAACATGAAAACGTCCCCCTCCGGTTCGTTTGCTCGAAAATGCCAAACACCCGAAAAATTTCCCAGATGTTATCCCCTTTGTCATTATCGCACATCACTGCATTAGAACACCCCTAGCTCTGCCTGTAGTCATGCCATGCATCTATGTCCTTTGTATTTGCTATTTCTTCCTCCTCGTCTTCTCCGGTAGACCCCAAGACCACTGTTGATACCCATGTGATCGACTACGTCACCGACGACCCTCGTTCCCTTTCAGCAGAGCTTCCAGGCAAGCAAACCCCCCCTTGATCATTCCGATATCGCCCGGTTCATTCTCTCTCATGCTTCCATTAGATTTTGCTACTGTAATTGATTGCTCCTATCTGATGCATAGCCTGCTTTTGTAACCTGATGTTGTACCTTACCTGCTTATCCTAAACTACCTAGTATAGATTGGTTAGTGATCCATCAGTGACCCTCACCTTGACCCAGTTGCCCCGGCTTCTTGACCAATGACTCGATCAACGCAATCGATGCCCAGATCCTGACACTTCACACCTCACTCCCTTTAGTTGTATGACTCTACAGAGTTGCTATCGAGTGCCGAGGGTGATACCTCGTAACGCACTCCTGATGATAACTCTGTAGTGTAGCTAGTCGGTCGTGGTCTGTCGAGGGTGATTCCACCTTCACCACTCCCGATGATGACTCTGCCGTGCAACACCTCAAGTGTGAACCTCGAGGGTGATTCCTCATATGTTCACCTTTATGGTTACATTAAGCGGAACTCATCGAGGGTGATTCCTCGGGTTCCCCCCCCCCCCTTGATGTTTTGGACACACGGTTACCTTGACTTCATTTCAGACCCTTGTTAAAGTTGGGCGGGCCTAGTGAGCACCGCGAGAGCTACCTTTATGAAAGTTGGGCGGGCCTGGAGAGCACCCGCGAGATGTTACGGTGGCGGCTGGTTGTTAAGCGGTATCACCCAAGAGGTGGTGGTAGCTCCGGACTTGTCCCGACAGTCGTTACCCTTAAT
This sequence comes from Aegilops speltoides, assembly GCA_021437245.1. Lineage (NCBI taxonomy): Eukaryota > Viridiplantae > Streptophyta > Magnoliopsida > Poales > Poaceae > Aegilops > Aegilops speltoides. The sequence goes on from CM038142.1 coordinate 49,985,436, forward strand.
TTTTAATGCACTAACAGGTTTGCGTATTTGTTCTGAGTTAGCCACTAGCCTATACGCACTAACCACCATGCGGGAACAGATATGCGCACTCGGTGTTGTAGTATCAGCCAAAGCTTTGTCAGACATCTAGTTCAGCATTGTGGCACGACCTGGTCGGCGCCCTAGAGGAGGTGGCCTGGATCACCCTGCGTGCAATGACCCAGAGTGCAACGGGCGATGGTCCCAAGACCCCGGAGTGCTTAGGATGTAGACCGGCAAGGACCTCTCTGCTGAGCCTAGGTAGGGCTCCGACATGTTGATTTTTTGAGGACGCACATTGACCTAGGAAAGTGTGCCCGGCCAGCGTAATCATGCATGTTGGGAAATGTGGTGCACCCCTGGAGGGAAGTTTATCTATTCGAATAGTCGTGTCCACTGTAGTGGACGCTCGGAATGGTATCCTGATATTTTACAACTAGAAATGGATACTTGAGACATGTGATGGATATGTGGGCTCCATGATTTCTTTCTCGCAGGGAGTCAAGGAAGGATTGTGTTTGTTAATTCTACAACATGATTTTTAATTATAAAATGCTATTATATACTCTACTGAATGCTGCAAGATGCTAGAAGATGCTAGTCTTTGAGAGGCTAGACTTTCCCTTCTCCTCTGGCATTCTTCAGTTCATTCCATAGATACAACTCATTCCTTTGATACTGATGCATACTTAGAATAGTTTTGATGTAAGTCTTGTGAGTACTTTGGATGAGTACTCGCGGTTGGTTTGCTACCTCTTTTCCCCTATACCCGGTTGCTGCTATCAGAAGGTGGATCCCAAGAGCCGGATGTCACCCCCGTCGTCTACTACTACTACCCCGACGGAGCCTACTACTACGTGGAGACCGCCGACGACCAGGGGTAGTTAGGAGGTCCCAGGCAGGAGTCCTTGCCTCTTCGATTGTGCTACTTTTGTGCTAGCCTTCTTAAGGCATCCTTGTTTAACTTATGTCTGTACTCAGATATTGTTGCTTACGCTAACTCGCTTGTGTATCGAGCTTATGAATTCGAGCCCTCGAGGCCCCTGGCTTGTAGTACGAAGCTTGTATGACTTTAATTTGTGTCCAGAGTTGTGCTGTGATATCTTCCCGTGAGTCCCTGATACGTCTCCAATGTATCTATAGTTTCTGATTGTTCCATGATATTATATTATCTGTTTTGGATGTTTAATGGGCTTTAATATGCTCTTTTATATTATTTTTGGGACTAACCAATTCACTGGAGGCCTAGTGCCAATTTCTGGGTTTTTGTGCCTATTTTAGAGTTTCGCAAAAAAGGATTACCAAACAGAGTCCAAACAGAATGAAACCTTCATGATGATCTTTCTTGGACCGAAAGCAATCCAAAATACTTGGATTTGAAGTCTGGAACGCCACGAGGAAGCCACAAGGCAGGAAGGTGCGCCCCCGCCCTCGTGGGCCCCTCGTAGCTCCACTGACGTACTTCTTTCGCCTATATATACTCTTATACCCTAGAAACATCAGGGGGAGCCACGAAACCACTTTTCCACCGCCGCAACCTTCTGTACCCGTGAGATCCCATCTTGTGGCCTTTTCCGGTGATCTACAGGAGGGGGAATCAATCCCGAAGGGCTTCTACATCAGCACCATTGCCTCTCCGATAAAGCGTGAGTAGTTTACACAGACCTTCGGGTCCATATATAGTTATTAGCTAGATGGCTTCTTATCTCTCTTTGATCCTCAATACAAAGTTCTCCTCGACGTTCTTGGAGATCTATTCGATGTGATACTCTTTTGCGGTGTGTATGCGAAGATCCGATGAATTGTGGATTTATGAACAAGATTATCTATTAATATCATTTGGTTCTTCTCTGAATTCTTATATGCATGATTTGATATCTTTGCAAGTCTCTTTGAATTATCGGTTTAGTTTGGCCTACTAGATTGATCTTTCTTGCAATGGGAGAAGTGCTTAGCTTTGGGTTCAACCTTGCAGTGTCCTTTCCCAGTGACAGTAGGGGCAGCACGGCACGTATTGTATTGTTGCCATCGAGGATAAAAAATGGGGTTTATATCATATTGCTTAAGTTTATCCCTCTACATCATGTCATCTTGCTTAATGCGTTACTCCGTTCTTATGAACTTAATACTCTAGATGCATGCTGGATAGCGGTAGATGTGTGGTGTAATAGTAGTAGATGCAGAATCGTTTTGGTCTATTTGACATGGACGTGATGCCTATATTCATGATCATTGCCTTAGATATCTTCATAATTATGCGCTTTTCTATTAATTGCTCGGCAGTAATTTGTTCACCCACCGTAATACATGCTATGTTGAGAGAAGCCACTAGTGAAACCTATGGCCCCCAGGTCTCTTTCTTATTATATTACATCTCTTTTATTTACATCACATCTCGTTTACTGTTTTGCAATCTTTACTTTCCAATCCATACAACAAAAATACTAAAAATATTTATTTTATTAGATCTCACTTTTGCGAGTGATCGTAAAGGGATTGATAACCCCTTTATCGCGTTAGTTGCAAGGTTCTTGATTGCTTGTGCAGGTACTAGGTGACTTGTGTGTTGTCTCCTACTGGATTGATACCTTGGTTCTCAAAAACTGAGGGAAATACTTACGCTACTTTGCTGCATCACCCTTTCCTCTTCAAGGGAAAGCCAACGCATTCTCAAGAGGTAGCAAGAAGGATTTCTGGTGCCGTTGCCGGGGAGATCTATGCCAAGTCAAGACATACCAAGTACCCATCATAAACTCTTCTCCCTAGCATTACATTATTTGTCATTCGCCTCTCATTTTCCTCTCCCCCACTTCTAAAAAGATTTTCAAAACCTTTGCCTTTTCTTCGCCCCTCTTCTGTTCGTCTCTTTTCTCTTGCTTCTTGTGTGCTTGTGTGTTGGATTGATTGTTTGTCACGATGGCACAAGATAATACTAAATTGTGTGACTTTTCCAATACCAACAACAATGATTTTATTAGAACTTCAATTGCTCCTACTACCGATGTTGAATCTTTTGAAATTAATACCGCTTTGTTGAATCTTGTTATGAAAGATCAATTTTCTGGCCTTCCTAGCGAAGATGCCGCTACCCATCTTAACAATTTGTTGATTTGTGTTATATGCAAAAGAAGAAAGATGTGGAAAATGATATTGTTAAATTTAAGCTATTTCCGTTTTCTCTTACAGATCGTGCTAAAACTTGGTTCTCTGCTTTGCCTAAAAATAGTATTGATTCATGGAATAAGTGCAAAGATGCTTTTATCTCTAAGTATTTTCCTCCCGCTAAGATCATCTCTCTTAGGAATGATATTATTAATTTTAAGCAACTTGATCATGAGCATGTTGCACAAGCTTGGGAGAGGATGAAATTAATGATACGTAATTGCCCTACACATGGTTTGAATTTATGGATGATTATACAAAACATTTATGCCGGATTGAATTTTGCTTCTAGAAACCTTTTAGATTCGGCCGCGGGAGGTACTTTTATGGAAATCACCTTAGGAGAATCTACTAAACTCCTAGACAATATTATGGTTAATTATTCTCAATAGCACACCGAAAGATCCACTAGTAAAAAAGTTCATGCGATTGAAGAGATTAATGTTTTGAGTGGAAACATAGATGGACTTATGAAATTGTTTGCTAATAAAAGTGTTTCTTATGATCCTAATGATATGCCTTTGTCCACTTTAATTGAGAATAATAATGAATCTGTGGATGTGAATTTTGTTGGTAGGAACAATTTTGGGAACAACGCGTATAGAGGAAACTTTAATTCTAGGCCGTTTCATAGTAATTCCTCTAATAATTATTGTAATTTATATAACAAATCTTATGGAAATTATAATAAGATGCCCTCTGCTTTGTGACTAGTGTTAAAGAATTTATGAATTCGCAAAAGAATTTCAATGCTTTGATTGAAGAAAAATTGCTTAAGATTGATGAGTTTGCTAGGAACGTGGATAGAATTTCTGTTGATGTTGATTCTTTGAAACTTACATCTATTACACCTAAGCATGACATCAATGAGTCTCTCAAAGCCATGAGAATTTCCATTAATGAGTGCAAAGAAAGAACCACTAGGATGCGTGCCAAAAAAGATTGCTTTGTGAAAGCGTGTTCTTCTAGTTTTCATGATAATAATGATGAAGATCTAAAAGTGATTGATGTGACTCTGATGACCTACAAGTATAGGGGATCTATCATAGTCCTTTCGATAAGTAAGAGTGTCTAACCCAACGAGAAGCAGAAGGAAATGACAAGCGGTTTTCAGTAAGGTATTCTCTACAAGCACTGAAATTATCGGTAACAGATAGTTTTGTGATAAGGTAATTTGTAACGGGTAACAAGTAATAAAAGTAATTAAGGTGCAGCAACATGGCCCAATCCTTTTTGTAGCAAAGGACAAGCCTGGACAAACTCTTATATAATGGAAAACGCTCCCGAGGACACATGGGAATTATTGTCAAGCTAGTTTTCATCACGCTCATATGATTTGCGTTCGTTACTTTGATAATTTGATATGTGGGTGGACCGGTGCTTGGGTACTGCCCTTCCTTGGACAAGCATCCCACTTAGGATTAACCCCTATTGCAAGCATCCGCAACTACAAAAGAAGTATCAAGGTAAACCTAACCATAGCATGAAACATATGGATCCAAATCAGCCCCTTACGAAGCAACGCATAAACTAGGGTTTAAGCTTTTGTCACTCTAGCAACCCATCATCTACTTATTACTTCCCAATGCCTTCCTCTAGGCCCAAACAATGGTGAAGTGTCATGTAGTCGACGTTCACATAACACCTCTAGAGGAAAGACAACATACATCTCATCAAAATATCGAACGAATACCAAATTCACATGACTACTTATAGCAAGACTTCTCCCATGTCCTCAGGAACAAACATAACTACTCACAAATCATATTCATGTTCATAATCAGAGGGGTATTAATATGCATAAAGGATCTAAACATATGATCTTCCACCAAATAAACCAACTGGCATCAACTACAAGATGTAATCAACACTACTAGCAACCCACAGGTACCAATCTGAGGTTTTGAGACAAAGGTTGGATACAGGAAATGAACTAGGGTTTCAGAGGAGATGGTGCTGGTGAAGATGTTGATGGAGATTGACCCCCTCTCGATGAGAGGATCAATGGTGATGACGATGGTGATGATTTCCCCCTCCCAGAGGGATGTTTCCCCGGCAGAACAGCTTCGCCAGAGCCCTAGATTGGTTTCGCCAGGTTCCGCCTTGTGTCGGCGGTGCTTCGTCCCGAAAGCTCGCTTCTGATTTTTTCCAGGGTGAAATACTTCATATAGCCAAAGATGGGCACCAGAGGCCTGCCAGGGGCCCACGAGGCAGGGGGCGCGCCCAGGGGGTAGGGCGCGCCCCCACCCTCATGGATGGTGGGTGGGCCCCCTCTGGTGCTTTCTTCGCCCAATATTTTTTATATATTCCAAAACTGGATTTCATGGAGTTTCAGGACTTTTGGAATTGTGCAAAATAGGTCTCTAATATTTGCTCCTTTTCCAGTCCAGAATTCCAGCTGCTGGCATTCCCCCTCTTCATGTAAACCTTGTAAAATAAGAGAGAAAAGGCATAAGTATTGTGACATAATGTGTAATAACAGCCCGTAATGCAATAAATATCGATATGAAAGCATGATGCAAAATGGTCATATCAACTCCCCCAAACATAGACCTTGGTTGTCTTCAAGCGGAAGCCGATAACGAAAAATATGTCCACATGTTTAGAGATATATGTGTCGATAATATAAAATACAGACATGAGGGCATCATGATCATTCTTAAATCAGCAACATATATATATTGTCATATGATTTCTTATTGCTAAAGTAACAATCTATTCACAATGTAAAGTATGAATCAGAAACTTCATTGAACTAACAAACTATAATCTCGGAAAGCGTCAATATAAGAGCTTTTCAGCAAGTTCACATACTCAACTATCTTTTAGTCTTTCACAATTGCTAACACTCACGCAATATTTATGGGTATCAAGTTTTAATCGGACACAGAGAAAGATAGGGGCTTATAGTGTTGCCTCCCAACCTTTTACCTCAAGGGTAAGTCAACAATAATAGTTTATGATAACTTACATCCAATTGGATATATATATCAGGATCTTTCCAACACATTGTGCTTGCCAAAGGATAAAATGTAAAAAGGAAAGGTGAAGATCACCATGACTCTTTTATAAGGTATAAGACAAGAATAAAAGTTAGGCCATTCGCAGAGGGAAGCAGAGGTTGTCATGTGCTCTTATGGTTGGATGCACGAAATCTTAATGCAAAAGAACATCACTTTATATTCCCACTTGTGATATGGACCTTTATTATGTAGTCAGTCGCTTTTATTGCTTCCATATCACAAGATCGTATAAAGCTTATTTTCTCCACACTAATAAATCATACATATTTAGAGAGAAATTTTAATTGCATGCAACAATGACAACTTACTTGAAGGATCTTACTCAATCCATAGGTAGATATGGTGGACTCTCATGGCAAAACCGGGTTTAAGGATATTTGGAAGCACAAGTAGTATCTCTACTTGGTGCAAAGGATTTGGCTAGCATGATGGGGAAAGGCAAGATCAACATGTTGGATGATCCATGACAATATACTTTATTTAGGATATAAGAAAACATAACCCATTACGTTATCTTCCTTGTCCAACATCAACTTTTTAGCATGTCATATTTTAATGAGTGCTCACAATCATAAAAGATGTCCAAGATAGTGTATTTATATGTGAAAACCTCTCTTTCTTTATCACTTCCTATTAATTGCAACGGTGACCAAAACTATGTTTGTCAATTCTCAACAACTTTTATTCATCATACTCTTTTATATGTGAAGTCATTACTCTCCATAATATCAATATGATCTCTTTAATTCTTTTTATTCTTTCTTTTATTCCCCCAAGATCATAGCAGCATAACCAAGCCCTCGACCCAAAACTAATCTTTATTATATATAGCTCAAGGACTCGATTACATAGAAGGATCATAAATCAAAACTCAAAACTAGATCATACTAAAAATTTATTCTACTAAATCAAGATATTACTAAAAGGATCGAACTAAGAAAAAAGGTAAATATAGGAGTGTGATGGTGATACGATACTGGGGCACCTCCCCGAAGCTTGGCAGTTGCCAAGGGGAGTGCCCATACCCGATACTCAGTTCTCCTTCTTCGGAGGTGGTGATGATGCAGTCGTTGATGATGTAGGCTTGTCGTCAGCATCGAGCAGAGGAGGTGCTCCAGCTTACGAATAATGCCCTTGAGTGCGGTGATATGCTCTTGCAACAGAATATTTTCACGAGTTAGATACTTGTTCTACACCTGAACTATTTCAATCATCTTGAAAGCTTCAATTTCATAGGGGTAAGAAGATTGTAATGAGGTTGAAGGATGTCTTCTTCTTCTGTTGCCTGAGCTTGATCCTTCGTGGCCTTCTTGATCCTATCATCCTTGTTGATCTCCCCGGGTTCTTCTCTCTTCAGCTCTATCTTCATTAGCCAAGCATCATCGCCCGTGTTGTTGGAGGAGGGGGCCGACATGATGCTTGGCCCTGAAAACTCTGGCAGAAAACAGCTCGAAACAAAAACAGGAGATATTTGCATGGTACGATGATCAAGACCTTCGGGAGATTATATATTGAATTTTTACCGACCAAAAGAAGTATCATGCAAGAAAAGGGAATCCGGAGAGCACACGAGGTGCCCACAAGGCAGGGGGCGCGCCCAGGGGGTAGGGCGCGCCCTCCACCCTCGTGGATGCCTCGTGTCCCTTTCGGACTACTTCTTATTTTCCTATTTTCTTAAATATTCCAAAACGGAGAAAAAATGCCATTAGAACTGTTTTGGAGACGGTTTACTTACCGTACCACATACCTATTCCTTTTCGGAGTCTGAAACATTCTGGAAAGTGTCCCTTATATGTTCCTCCGGGGTTACGGTTTCAATAACATTGGTTTCAACATTTATGGGATTACCTGAGATATAATGTTTGATTCTTTGACCGTTCACCACCTTTGGATTTGTGCCCTTGAAGTTGTTGATTTTTATGGTACCGGAACGATATACCTCCTCGATAACGTAAGGACCTTCCCATTTAGAGAGAAGTTTTCCTGCAAAAAACCTTAAACGAGAGTTGTATAGTAGAACATAATCACCTACATTAAACTCACGCTTTTGTATCCTTTTGTCATGCCATCTTTTAACTTCTTATTTAAACAGTTTGACATTATCATAGGCCTGGGTTCTCCATTCATCAAGTGAGCTAATGTCAAATAGTCTCTTCTCACCAGCAAGTTTGAAATCATAATTGAGCTCTTTAATGGCCCAATATGCCTTATGTTCTTCGAGAGGTAAGTGACATGCTTTTCCATAAACCATTTTATACGGAGACATACCCATAGGATTTTTATATGCTGTTCTATAGGCCCATAATGCATCATCAAGTTTCTTGGACCAATTCGTTCTAGATCTATTAACGGTCTTTTGCAAAATTAATTTAATATCCCTATTACTTAGTTCTAGTTGACCAATAGATTGTGGGTGGTATGGAGATGCAATTCTATGACTAACATCATACTTAGCAAGCATTTTACGAAAGGCACCATGAATAAAATATGAACCACCATTAGTCATTAAGTATCTAGGGACTCCGAACCTCGGAAAAATAACTTCTTTAAGCATCTTAATAGAGGTGTTATGATCGGCACTACTAGTTGGAATAGCTTCTACCCACTTAGTAACGTAATCAACAACAACTAAAATATATGTATACCCATTAGAGGAAGGAAACGGTCCCATATAATCAAAGCCCCAAACATCAAATGGTTCAATAACAGGTGAATAGTTCATAGGCATTTCTTGACGTCTACTAATATTACCAATTCTTTGACATTCATCACAAGATAAAACAAACTTACGGGCATCTTTAAAAAGAGTAGGCCAATAAAAACCAGATTGCAATACCTTATGCGTAGTTCTATCTCCAGCATGGTGTCCTCCATAAGCTTGGGAGTGACACTTGTGTAGGATCTGTTCCTGTTCATGCTCAGGCACACAACGTCTAATAACACCATGTACTCCTTCTTTATAAAGGTGTGGGTCATCCCAGAAGTAATGTCTTAAATCATAGAAAAACTTTTTCTTTTGCTGGTATGTGAAACTAGGTGGTATAAATTTAGCAACAATGTAATTAGCATAACCAGCATACCATGGAGCAGTACAAGAAGCATTTATGATAGCTAATTGTTCATCGGGAAAGCTATCATCAATAGGTAGTGGGTCATCAAGAATATTCTCTAACCTAGACAAGTTGTGTGCAACGGGGTTCTCAGCACCCTTTCTATCAATAATATGCAAATCAAATTCTTGTAGCAAGAGAACCCATCTAATAAGTCTAGGTTTAGCATCTTTCTTTTCCATAAGGTATTTAATAGCAGCATGATCAGTGTAAACAGTTACTTTAGAATCAACAATGTAAGGTCTGAACTAATCACAAGCAAATACAACTGCTAAAAATTCTTTTTCAGTAGTAGCATAATTTCTTTGGGCACTGTCTAGAGTTTTACTAGCATATTGGATAACATTTAATTTCTTATCAACTCTTTGTCCTAGAACAGCACCTACTGCATAATCACTAGCATCGCACATAATTTCAAAGGGTAAATTCCAATCAGGTGGCTGAACAATAGGTGCAGAAATCAAGGCTTACTTAAGTATTTCAAATGCTTCTACACAATCATCATCAAAGACAAAAGGAACATCTTTTTGTAAGAGATTAGTCAGAGGCCTGGAAATTTTTGAGAAGTCTTTAATGAACCTCCTATAAAAACCGGCATGACCAAGGAAACTTCTTATACCTTTAATGTCCTTAGGACACGGCATCTTTTCAATAGCATCAACTTTAGCTTTATCAACTTCAGTACCTCTTTCATAAATTTTATGCCCCAAACAATACCTTCATTAACCATAAAGTGGGACTTCTCCCAATTCAAGACAAGATTAGTTTCTTCACATCTATGCAAAACTCGGCTAAGGTTGCTCAAGCAATCATCAAAGGAAGTTCCATAAATGGAGAAATCATCCACGAAAACCTCAACAATCTTTTCACAAAAGTTAGAGAATATAGCAGTCATACATCTTTGAAAGGTAGCAGGTGCATTACATAAACAAAAAGGCATACGTCTATAAGCAAAGGTACCGAAAGGGCAAGTAAAAGTGGTTTTTTCTTGATCTTCTTTTAACATAGGCATTTGAGAAAAACCAGAATAACCATCTAGAAAGCAAAAACATTGTATGTTTGGGTAATATTTCTAGCATTTGATCAATAAAAGGTAAAGGGTAATGATCCTTTTTAGTAGCTTTATTTAGTTTGTGAAAATCAATTACCATTCTATAACCTGTAATAATTCTTTTTGGATCAATTCATCTTTATCACTAGGAACAACGGTAATACCTCCCTTCTTAGGGACACAATGGACAAGACTTACCCACTAACTATCAGCAACGGGATAAATTATACCTGCCTCCAGAAGCTTTAGTATCTCTTTTCTTACCACTTCTTTCATCTTAGGATTTAACCATCGTTGGTGATCAACAACCGGTTTAGCGTCTTTCTCCAATTTTATTTTGTGCTGGCATAGAGAGGGACTAATGCCCTTCAGATCATCCAGAGTATATCCAATAGCAGCACGGTGCTTCTTCAAATTTTTCAATAATTTCTCTTCTTCCTGCTCTGAAAGGTTAGCACTAATAATAACAGAAGATATCTTCTTTTCATCAAGATAAGCATATTTAAGAGTACCAGGTAATGGTTTGAGCTCAAACACGGGATCACCCTTGGGTGGAGGAGGATCCCCTAAGATTTCAATAGACAAGTTGTGTTTCAAAATAGGTCCCTGTTTAAAGAATACTTCATCTATTTCCCTTCTTTCATTCATAAACATATCATTATCATGGTCTAACAAATATTGTTCTAAAGGATCATTAGGAGGCATGGCAATAGAAGCAAGACCAATAATTTCATATTTACTAGGCAATTCTTTATCATGGTGTTGTCTACGAAATTTAGCAAAATTAAAACCATGAGACATATCCCCTAAACCAATTGTCGGGGCGGATGATGGCCGCCGCGAGCACCTATGGGGCCGGGGGCCCCTTCGTCTGTGCGGTACGAGGGCGGAGGAGGCACAGAGAGCAGATCGAGATCGAGCACGCAGGCGGGTTTTTACCCAGCCGGAGCTCTCCGAGAGATAAGACTCCTCTGCTGCTTTGTGTTGTTATTTGATCTTGCTCGAGAGTCTGGCGTGAGTATCACGATGGACTCGAATGAGTCGAATGGCCGAACCCCAAAGTCGAAATGAGGCGAATGGCGAACCCCTCTCGTTGTGCATGGGCCTCCTTTTATAGTGCAAGGGTCACCGACAGTGTCAGCGTGGGAGAAAGGGGTAAAAATGTAAAAGAGGTGGTAGTTGGAGCAGTCTTGGGAACGGTGGAGCTACGATTAGCTTGAGCAGTGGTTTCTACCTACTTTGACATGGGGGACAAGAGCATTAAATGCCCGTCACCGTCGACTCAAAAGCTCCCGCCCTTGCGTCTCCGTCGCCACGGCGATGGATCCATCACCGTGAAGCGCCACCGTGTCCCTCCGTTGCGCAGCCACCCGCCACGCGTCCTGGAAAGGCCCAGGCGGCGCATGGGCGATGAGCTGGGCGGCGCACAGCGCAGCTCCCCCGGCAAGTACCTTGCCGGGGTCTTGATCTTGCGGACCCATGGGCTTGCCGGGCTCTGTAATATGCCGCCCCCCGGGCCCTCGCCGGGACGCATGCAGCGTCGAGGCGTGTCTTCTGTGATGTGATCTTCTAGCCTTCCTGGCGAACTCCTTTCGCCAGGGCCTTGTGTGAGTGATGTAATCTCAAGCCTGGAACGGCCCTCCCGGCAAGCTCCTCTCGCCGGGGTAATATTGTCTTGAGCCTGAGGCGGCCCTCCTGGCAAGCTCCGCTTGCTGGGGTCTCGACCTTTTGTCTTGTACACTTTGTTCTTGAATGGCTTGATACGGAAAAGGATGGTCTCCGGCAAGCGCGTGGCGAACCCAGTCGCGGGAACTGCGACCGCCCGTGCACAAGTTGGGGTACTGAGGTACCCCTTCCTTAGTACACCGCAGAGCCCCGGCTGGGCCATACACGGTGCCGAGCGCTGTTGGGCCAGGCCCAAGACAGTGCACGGGCACACGCGGCCCACGGTGCGCCGAATCTGCTTCTGCATCTGCCGCCTCCCCTCCCGTAAAGGCATGCGTTGATTGCGGCGTCGTGGGAGACGTGGGCGGCGCATGCGGTTATTAAGGCATCCACTCCCGTGATCGTGGTGCAGGGCGAGGTCACTCCACCCGTCGCTCCGGCCCCGCCTTTTTCGCCACGCGGCCCGCATGCATAGGGGTGCGTGGCGGCGGCGGTGAAAACCGAGCCGTCCGCGGGCGAAGCGGCGAGCCAGCCCGCTCCTCGGCCTTGGCGCCTCCCGATTGGCCGACAAAGGTGGTCGTGCCCCCACCTCGCCCTTTAAAAGGAGCGGAAGGGAGCACATTGGCCTCACACTTCTCCTTCTCTCTTCGTCTTCACTTCGCTTCCTCCTTCCGCCATGGAAAGAAAATCCTAGTTCTTCCACGGTCGCAGCGAGAGTCGCCTCCAGCAGCGCTCTTCTCCCCATCCGCACCAGCGGCGTGAGCCGGCCGCGAGAGGGAGAGGGAGGGACGAGGCAGCGGACGGGTCGGCGTGGTCGAGGTGGCCGGGAGAGGCGGTCGTGGCGATCGCCTCCCGTCTCCTCCGACGAGCCCTGTCCATGATGCGGTCCACACGGAGATGACCCACAGGAGTTCTTCATCGAGCTGCGCCGGCGCCTCGTCGTCGCCTCCGGTTGCCGGCCCGTTCGCGTCTGTGATGGAACCGGATCCGCCGAGGCGATGGAGTTGCGCATGAGGGGCTGCGGGATCAGCGGCACTTTCGAGTGAGTGTCGTGTCCCCACCCCGGCGTGATGTACCGACCGAGGGTGGAAGACATTCGCCGGATCCATAGCAGCGGCAGGGTTTACCCTCCATTTTAAGTTAATGGAGGCGACCTTCTTGCCGTCAAGGTCTTCGAGGAGTTAGGGACCGGGCGAGATCTGTGTGGACAGCTCCTCGGATAGCGAAGCTCCTCCTCGGCGAGTGTGCGAGGAGGGCGGCGGCGGCGGCGGCGAGGATGGCGGGTCCGACTAGGCGTCGGACACTGCTGCCTCGCGCGTCGCCGGCGACCCCATAGACTGGGTCGCCGGCCTCCTGAACTCCCCGGGGCCGTCTTCTTGGCGGCTGGCGTAGGGAGGCTGCGAAAGAGGGAGAGGGGGTGGCGACAAGGAGTACGAGGGCGAGGAGCCCTCGACAGCGTGCTGACGTCCCTCCACTCCGTCTTCAACCTCTGCCTCCGGCGCCTCCGCCAAGCTCCTGGCCGGCCCCCGGGAAGTTCTCTTGGTGTCTTCTGGCGCCCGTAGCTCTCCGGGGGCTTCAGGGACGCGTCGCTGGCGCCGTCGACGGTTCCCCATGCCCGTCACCTTGCGCAGCTCCTGGGGGCACGCCACTCGTCGCCATGCTCTCCCAGGCGCCCCTTTCGCCCTCCCCGGCAAGCTTCTCTTGCCGGGGCTCCTGACCTACCTCCCGAACTCTGAGCAGAGAAAGCAGGAGAAGGATTACGGGCACCTTATCTTTTAATTTGTAAGCCTTCGGGCCTTAGCTGTATTTGGAAACTGTAATCCTCTCTATCATGTTTTTCATCCTCTATGGACTTGTACTATATTAGGATGTTTTTAATGAAAAGAGGGGAAAGCTTGCCGGACTGAGTCTTTTACTTGCTTCGTATCTTATATGTTTCTACGCTCTCGGGGAGCTTGCCGGGGCGAACATGCTTGCCGAGTGCGGGACAGCCCGCCGGCGGTGTTGCTCCTGGCAAGCAACCTTGTCGGGTCAGTTGCGCACTTAACTTGCTGAGCATGCTCGAAGCAAGATAAGGGTGCGTAAGTAACACACTTGTGTTTGTTGGCGGACTCGGAAACAAAACAAGGGCGCCAAGCGAGCGCGACTTAGTTCCTCAGCGTATGGGTCTTTACAAGACACGCTCGTTCAAAGATGCAGTCCCGCTTTCCCCGGTCCATGAGAGGATGCATGACGAGGGATGTAAAAACTCATCTGATTTTGCAGCCCCCGGCGACCCTAGCTTGCCGGGGAGGAATCTTGGCATTCGCAGCCCCCAGCGACGTTGGCTCCGCAAAAACCCAAGTGCTGGTGTGCTCTTCTAGTTTCTCCTTGTTACTGCAATTTCAGCCATGAAAACAGCTGGGGTAGGTATGCAACAGTAACATATATATATGTGTATAAATCTCTTCTGTGCGACTCTGCAACGCGATGCCGTGCCTTGCCCTTCGTATGTTTCAACCCAACGCTTCGGGAAGCTTGCCGGGCGAACACGCTTGCGAGCAGCGGGACAGCCAGCTGGCGGTGTTCGTCCGGCAAGCAACCTTGCGGGCGATTCGCGGCGCTTACCTTGCTGGCGGACTCGGAAGCAAGATAAGGTGCAGCAGCACACTTGTGTTTGTTGGCGGACTCGGAAACAAAACAAATGCATAAGCTGGACCACGACCGGTTCTTCAGCGTCTGAGTTTCTCATCGAAAGACATCGGACGGCAAGGCTTGCCACGTTCGCCCTCTACTTTCGCCCTTTATGCGCTTTACCCTACGCTTCTAGGGAAACTTGCCGGCGCTAACACACTTGCTGAGTGCGGAACATCAGCAGCCCGCTGGCGGTGTTGTTTCCGGCAAGCAACCTTGCCGCGGCTGGTCGCGACGCACTTAGCTTGTTGAGCAGACTCGAAAACAACGGCGCGAAGCTTGTCGCGGCTCACTGTTGAGCGTGCTCGAAACAAGATAAGGGTGCGGCTGCCCACTGGTAGGTTCCTCCGCGCACAGGTTTTGCGTACAAAGGACGAATGCACGAGGGATATAACGTAAAAAGAAAGCGTGGAGCTAAGGAGTGCCTTGCACAGAGGCTCGGGCGACTTAGCTTTTTCATTTCCGTTGATCCGTCGAGGCTGCACTCCTCCCCTGATCCTTCCCCTTCGTATGTCCTCGACCTTATGCTTTCGGGGAGCTTGGCAGTGCGAACACGCTCGCTGAGTCACGGAACATCAGCGACCCGGCTGGCGGTGTTGCCCCGGCAAGCAACCTTGCGGGCGATTCTGCGCGACTTGTGTTTGTTGGCGGGCTCGAAAACAAAACAAGGGCACAACTGGGCCAAGACTCGACCCTTCGCATCTAGGTCGCTCATACGGGATATGGATTCTCTGGGGTACAGCTCAAAAGTTGAGCTTAGTGATTTTCTTTGCTCTCTTGGCGGCGAGGCGATGGCGAGGCTTCGATGGCGCGTCCACGGCGGCAACGCAGCACTCCGGAGAGGTGCGGTTGTCGGAGTGGGCACCAGAGCCACTTGCTGGCGGAGCTTGATGGCGCGTCCTCGGCGGCAACGCAGCGCCCGGGAGGTGCGGTTGCGGGCGGCGCCTAGAAACGCTG
This sequence comes from Aegilops speltoides, assembly GCA_021437245.1. Taxonomy (NCBI): domain Eukaryota; kingdom Viridiplantae; phylum Streptophyta; class Magnoliopsida; order Poales; family Poaceae; genus Aegilops; species Aegilops speltoides. The sequence continues at coordinate 50,001,095 of CM038142.1, forward strand.
CTGGACTTAGCCTTCTTCTTGGCGTGCCCACGGAGACCGGCGCGGTCGTCCGTGTGTCCTTGGATCTGGTGGCGCCCGCGAGTGCCCTCGCCGGCGACCACCCTTCGACAGCGTCTCCACCGCCCACCGTAGGCTCCGGTGGCGGCGGATGGGACGCAGAGCAGACCTACAACCCCAAGCCTTCCTCTTGGGGCCATGGCGCGATTGCTGATGAAGTTGGAGAGGTTGATGAAGAACGCGCCCAGCGACGCGGATCAGGTCCGCACAACCTCGGCGCCCCTACCGGCGGCGAGAGATGTCGGGCGGATGATGGCGCCGCGAGCACCTATGGGGCGAGGGCCCCTTCGTCTGTCTTGATGCGAGGCGGAGGAGGCACTGAGAGCGGTCGAGCGAGCACGCAGGCGGGGTTTTTTACCCAGCTTCGGAGCTCTCCGGAGAGATAAGACTCCTACTGCTGCTTTGTGTTGTTATTTGATCTTGCTCGAGAGTACGAGCGTGAGTATGCGATGGACTCGAATGAGTCGAACTGGCCGAACCCCAGTGTCGAAATGAGGCGAACTGGCCGAACCCCCTCTACGTTGTGCATGGGCCTCCTTTTATAGTGCAAGGGGTCACCGACAGGTGTCAACGTAGGAGAAAGGGGTAAAAATGTAAAAGAGGTGGTAGTTGGAACAGTGCGGGAACAGTGGAGCTACAGTGCTTGAACAGTGGTTTCTACCTACTTTGACAGTGGGGGACAAGAGCATTAAATGCCCGTCACCGTCGACTCCAAAAGCTCCCGCCCTTGCGTCTCCGTCTGCCACGGCGATGGATCCATCACCGTGAAGCGCCACCGTGTCCCTCTGGTTGCGCAGCCACCCACCACGCGTCCTGGAAAGGCCCGAGGCGTAGCGTGGGCCGATGGCTGGGCCGGGCACAGCAGCGCAGCTCCCGGCAAGTACCTTGCCGGGTCTTGATCTTGCTGACCCGAGGGCTTGCGGGCTCTGTAATATACGCCCGGGCCCTCGCCGGGGCGCATGCAGCGTCGGCGTGTCTTCTGATGTGATCTTCTAGCCTTCTGGCGAACTCCTTTCGCCAGGGCCTTGTGTGAGTGATGTAATCTCAAGCACAGGCAGCCCTCCCGGCAAGCTCCTCTCGCCGGGTAATATTGTCTTGAGCTGGCGGCGGCCCTCACAGCAAGCTCCGCTTCTTGGGGTCTCGACCTTTGTCTTGTACACTTTGTTCTTGAATGGCTTGATACGGAAAAGGATGGTCTCCGGCAAGCGCGCGTGGCGAACCAGTCAGCGGAAGCTGCGACCGCCCGATACCTAAGTTGAAGTCTTGAGGTACCCCTTCCTTAGTCTACCGACACCAATAGTAACAACATCCTTTTTGCAGTCTATCTTAGCATTAACAGTATTCAAGAAGGGTCTACCAAATATAATGGGACAAAAGTTATCTTGTGGGGAAGCAAGAACAAGAAAATTAGTAGGATATTTAATTTTCCCACACAAGACTTCAATATCTCTTGCAATCCCAACTGGTGAAATAGTATCTCTATTGGCAAGCTTAATTGTAACATCAATACCTTCTAACTTAGCAGGTGCAATATCATGCATAATTTCTTCGTATAAAGAATGAGGTATTGCACTCGCACTAGCACCCATATCACATAAACCATGATAGCAATGATCTTCTATTTTAACACAAATAACAGGCATGCCAACAACATGTCTCTGTTTATTTTTAGTATCTGGTCTAGCAATTCTAGCAGCTTCATCACAGAGGTAAATAACATGCCCATCTATATTATCAACCAATAGATCTTTAACCATAGAAATACTAGGTTCAACTTTAATTTGCTCAGAGGATTTGGGTGTTCTAATATTACTTTTGTAGACCACAGTTGAAGCTTTAGCATGATCCTTTATTCTAACAGGGAAAGGTGGTTTCTCAATATAAGCGGTAGGAACAATGGGATCAACATTATAAGTGATAGGCTTTTCTTCAACTTTAATAGGTTCAACTACTTTTACTTCAATGGGAGGATGATATTTAAACCACTTCTCCTTAGGGAGATCAACATGAGTAGAAAATGATTCATGGAAAGAAGCTACTATCTCAGAGTCAAGTCCATATTTAGTGCTAAATCCACAGAAAACATAGGTATCCATAAAAGATTTAGCACAATCAAACTTAGGTGTTATACCTGACTCCTTACCTTCGTCCAGTTCCCAATCTTCAGAGTTGCGTTTAATTCTTTCCAATAAATCTCATCTGAATTCAATAGTCTTCATCATAAAAGAACCAGTACAAGAAGTATCGAGCATGGAGCGATTATTGAGAGAAAGCCAAGCATAAAAATTTTGAATAATAATTTCTCTTGAGAGATCATGATTGGGGCATGAATATAACATTGACTTAAGCCTCCCCCAAGCTTGAGCGATACTTTATCCTTTGTGAGGCCAAAAAATATACATATGATTATGATCACGATGAACCAGATGCATAGGATAAACTTCTGATGAAATTCCAATTTCAATCGGTTGTAGTTCCATGATCCAATATCATCACATAGCTAGCCTAAACCATGTCAATGCCTTTCACTTCAGAGATAAAGGGGAGACTTTCTTCTTGATAACATCCTCGGGCATACCTGCAAGCTTAAATAATCCACAAACTTCATTCACATAGATTAGGTGCATATCGGGATGTAATGTTCCATCTCCTGTAAAAGGATTAGCTAGAAGTTTCTCTATCATACCCGAAGGAATTTCAAAGTAAACATTTTTAGTAGGTTAAGTAGGTTGAGGAGAAACTCTTTGCTCTACTGGTCGGGGTGAAGATACCCCGAACAAGCCCCTCAAAGGATTATGTTCCATAGTAACAAGTGACAGTAAATTTCAGCACACTATATAAATTTTTCCTTACCAAATTCCACCTACCAAAGGCGCTTCACTCCCTGGCAACGGCGCCAGAAAAGATTCTTCATGACCCAAAAGTATAGGGGATCTATCGTAGTCCTTCCGATAAGTAAGAGTGTCGAACCCAACGAGGAGCAGAAGGAAATGGCAAGCGGTTTTCAATAAGGTATTCTCTGCAAGCACTGAAATTATCGGTAACAGATAGTTTTGTGATAAGGTAATTTGTGACGGGTAACAAGTAATAAAAGTAAATAAGGTGCAGCAAGATGGACCAATCCTTTTTGTAGCAAAGGACAAGCCTGGACAAACTCTTATATAAAGGAAAATGCTCCGGAGGACACATGGGAATTATCGTCAAGCTAGTTTTCATCACGCTCATATGCGTTACTTTCATAATTTGATATGTGGGTGGACTGGTGCTTGGGTACTACCCTTCCTTGGACAAGCATCCTACTTATGATTAACCCCTATTGCAAGCATCCGCAACTACAAAGGAAGTATTAAGGTAAACCTAACCATGGAATGAAATATATGGATCCAAATCAGCCCCTTACGAAGCAACACATAAACAAGGGTTTAAGCTTCTGTCACTCTAGCAACCCATCATCTACTTACTACTTCCCAATGCCTTCCTCTAGGCCGAAACAATGGTGAAGTGTCATGTAGTCGACATTCACATAACACCACTAGAGGATAGACAACATACATCTCATCAAAATATCGAATGAATACCAAATTCACATGACTACTAATGGCAAGACTTCTCCCATGTCCTCAGGAACAAATGTAACTGCTCACAAATCATATTCATGTTCATAATCAGAGGGGTATTAATATGCATAACGGATCTGAGCATATGATCTTCCACCAAATATACCAACTAGCATCAACTACAAGGAGTAATCAACGCTACTAGCAACCCACATGTACCAATCTGAGGTTTTGAGACAAAGATTGGATAAAAGAGATGAACTAGGGTTTGAGAGGAGATGGTGCTGGTGAAGATGTTGATGGGGATTGACCCCCTCCCGATGAGAGGATCGATGGTGATGACGATGGTGATGATTTCCCCCTCCTAGAGGGATGTTTCCCCGGTTTCCCCGGCAGAACAGCTCCGTCGAAGCCCTAGACTGGTTTCGCCAGGTTCCGCCTCGTGGCGGCGGTGCTTCGTCCTGAAAGCTCATGTCTAATTTTTTTTCCAGGGCGAAAGACTTCATATAGCCAAAGATGGGCACCAGAGGCCTGCCAAGGGGCCCACGAGGCAGGGGGCGCGCCCCCGACCCTCGTGGACGGTGGGTGGCCCCCCCTCTGGTTCTTTCTTCGCCCAATATTTTTTATATATTCCAAAACTAACTTTCGTGGAGTTTCAGGACTTTTGGAGTTGTGCAGAATAGGTCTCTAATATTTGCTCCTTTCCCAGCCCAGAATTCCAGCTGCCGGCATTCTCCCTCTTCATGTAAACCTTGTAAAATAAGAGAGAAAAGGCATAAGTATTGTCACATAATGTGTAATAACAGCCCATAATGCAATAAATATCGATATGAAAGCATGATGCAAAATGGACGTATCAGACTCCTATTAATTCTTTGTTTTCCAATATGAATCTTGATAAAGATGGGACTGGAGATGAGTGAACTTTAGTTAAAAGGCGTCCCAATGATTCAGAGTTTTTAGATCTTAATGCAAAAACTAATAAAAGTGGGATTGAAGAGGTCAAAACTTTACATAGCAATGAACCCGCTATTTTGGATTTCAAGGAATTTAAGTATGATAAATTTTTCTTTGATAGAATGTATTTCCTTGTTGCAATCCGTGTTGAATTCTCCTCGTGCTTATAATCAAAATAAAGCTTTTACTAAACATATTGTTGATGCTTTAATGCAATCCGATTAAGAAAAGCTTGAACTAGAAGTTTCTATCCCTAGAAAACTTTATGATGAGTGGGAACCTACTATTAAGATTAAGATTAAAGATTATGAATGCTATGCTTTATGTGATTTGGGTTCTAGTGTTTCCACGATTCCAAAAACTTTGTGTGATGTGCTAGGTTTCCATGAATTTGATGATTGTTCTTTAAATTTTCATCTTGTGTATTCCATCATTAAGAAACCTATGGGAAGGATTAATAATGTTATTATTGTTGCAAATAGGAATTATGTGCCCGTAGATTTCATTGTTCTTGATATAGATTGCGATCCTACATGTCCTATTATTCTTGGTAGACCTTTCCTTAGAACGATTAGTGCAATTATTGATATGAAAGAAGGAAATATTAGATTCCAATTTATGTTAAGGAAAGGCATGGAACACTTTCCTAGTAATAAAATTAAATTTCCTTATGAATCTATTATGAGAGCCACTTGTGGACTGCATACCAAAGATGACAATACCTAGATCTATTCTTGTTTTTATGCCTAGCTAGGGGCGTTAAACGATAGCGCTTGTTGGGAGGCAACCCAATTTTATTTTTTGCTTTTTGCTACTGTTTAGTCATAAATAATCCTTCATTATACTATTATGATTTTGTTTTTTGTGTTTTAATTAGTGTTTGTGCCAAGTAGAACCTTTAGGATCATCTTGTGTGATAGTTGTTTGATCTTGCTGAAAAAGACAGAAACTTTGTGCTCACAAAAATAATTTTCATAAATCAAACAAAAGATCTTTTGCCCTGATTCATTTTACAGAATACTAATATATAAATTACCCTGGTCTTCCTAATTTGGTAGAATATTTGGAGTTCTATAAGTATTTTAAATTTACATATTGCTTCACACTGTTATGTTTTTGACAGATTCTATTTTTCGTGTGTTGTTTTCTTATTTTGATGAATCTATGAGTAGTATCGGGGGGTATGAACCATAGAGAAGTTGTAATACAGTAGATTTAACACCAATATAAATAAAGAATGAGTTCATTACAGTACCTTAAAGTGGTGGTTTATTTTCTTGTACCAACGGAGCTCATGAGTTTTCTGTTAAGTTTTGTGTTGTGAAGTTTTCAAGTTTTTGGGTAAAGATTTGATGGATTTTGGAATAAGGAGTGGCAAGAGCCTAAGCTTGGGGATGCCCAAGGAACCCCAAGGTAAAATTCAAGGTCAACCGAAAGCCTAAGCTTGGGGATGCCCCGAAAGGCATCCCCTCGTTCGTCTTCGTCTATCGGTAACTTTACTTGAGGCTATATTTTTATTCACCACATGATATGTGTTTTGCTTGGAGCGTCTTGTATGATTTGCGTCTTTGATTTTTAGTTTACCACAATCATATTTGCTGTACACACCTTTTGGGAGAGACACGCATGAATCAGAATTTATTAGAATACTCTATGTGCTTCACTTATATCTTTTGAGCTAGACAATTTTGCTCTAGTGCTTCACTTATATCTTTTTAGAGCACGGTGGTGGTTTTATTTTATAGAAACTATTGATCTCTCATACTTCACTTATATTATTTTGAGAGTCTTTTAGAACAGCGTGGTAATTTGCTTTGGCTGTAAAACTAGTCCTAATACGATGGGCATCCAAGATGGGTATAATAAAAACTTTCATATAAAGTGTGTTGAATACTATGAGAAGTTTGATTCTTCATGATTGTTTTGAGATATGAAGATGGTGATATTAGAGTCATGCTAGTAGAGTAGTTGTTAATTTGGGAGATACTTGTGTTAAAGTTTGTGATTCCTGTAGCATGCACGTATGGTGAACTGTTATGTGACGAAGTTGGAGCATGAGATATTTTTTTGATTGTCTTCCTTATGAGTGGCGGTCGGGGACAATTGATGGTCTTTTCCTACCAATCTATCCCCCTAGGAGCATGCACGTAGTACTTCTTTTCAATGACTAAAAGATTTTTGCAATAAGTATGTGAGTTCTTTATGACTAATGTTGAGTCCATGGATTATACACACTATCACCTTTCCGCCATTGCTAGCCTCTCTTGTGCCGCGCAACTTTCTCCGGTACCAAAACACCCACCATTACCTTCCTCAAAACAGCCACCATACCTACCTATTATGGCATTTCCATAGCCATTCCGAGATATATTGCCATGCAACTTTCCACTGTTCCGTTTATTATGACACGTTCCATCATTTTCATATTGCTTTGCATGATCATGTAGTTGACATCGTATTTGTGGCAAAGCCACCATTCATAATTATTTCATACATGTCACTCTTGATTCATTGCACATCCCGGTACACCGCCGGAGGCATTCATATAGAGTCATATTTTTGTTCTAGTATCGAGTTGTAATTTTTGAGTTGTAAGTAAATAGAAGTGTGATGATCTTCATTATTAGAGCATTGTCCCATGTGAGGAAATAAAAAAAGGGGAAGAAAGGCCAAAGAAAAGGCCCAAAAACCAGAAAAAAGAGACAGAAAAAGAGAGAAGGGATAATGCTACTATCCTTTTACACACTTGTGCTTCAAAGTAGCACCATGATCTTCATGATAGAGAGTCTCTTATTTTGTCACTTTCATATACTAGTGGGAATTTTTGTTATAGAACTTGTCTTGTATATTCCAATGATGGGCTTACTCAAAGTGCCCTAGGTCTTCGTGAGCAAGCAAGTTGGATGCACACCCACTTTGTTTCTTTTATTGAGCTTTCATAAACTTATAGCTCTAGTGCATCCGTTGCATGGCAATCCCTACTCACTCACGTTGATATCTATTGATGGGCATCTCCATAGCCCGTTGATACACCTAGTTGATGTGAGACTATCTTCCTCCTTTTTGTCTTCTCCACAACCAGCATTCTATTCCACCTATAGTGCTATGTCCATGGCTCACGCTCATGTATTGCGTGAAGATTGAAAATGTTTGAGAACATCAAAAGTATGAAACAATTGCTTGGCTTGTCATGGGGGTTGTGCATGATTTGAATATTTTGTGTGATGAAGATGGAGCATAGCCAGACTATATGATTCTGTAGGGATAGCTTTCTTTGGCCATGTTATTTTGAGAAGACATGATTGCTTTGTTAGTATGCTTGAAGTATTATTATTTTTATGTCAATATTAAACTTTTGTCTTGAATCTTTCGGATCTGAACATTCATGCCACAATAAAGAAAATTACATTGATAATTATGTTAGGTAGCATTCCACATCAAAAAATTTGTTGTTGTCATTTACCTACTCGAGGACGAGCAGGAAATAAGCTTGGGGATGCTTGACACGTCTCCAACGTATCTATAATTTATGATTGTTCCATGCTATTATATTATCTGTTTTGGATGTTTAATGGGCTTTAATATGCTCTTTTATATTATTTTTGGGACTAACCTATTAACTGGAGGCCCAGTGCCAATTTCTATTTTCTTGCCTATTTTAGAGTGTCGCAGAAAAGGAATACAAAATGGAGTCCAAACAGAATGAACCCTTCACGATGATCTTTCTTGGACCAAAAGCAATCCAGAAGACTTGGAGTTGAAGTCTGGAACGCCACGAGGAAGCCACGAGGTAGGAGGGCGCCCCCCCCCCACCCTCGTGGGCCCCTCGTAACTCCACCGACGTACTTCTTTCGCCTATATATACTCTTATACTCTAGAAACATTTGGGGGAGCCACGAAACCACTTTTCCACCGCCGCAACCTTCTGTACCCGTGAGATCCCATGTTGGGGCATTTTCCGGCGATCTGCAGGAGGGGGAATCGATCACGGAGGGCTTCTACATCAACACCATTGCCTCTCTGATGAAGCGTGAGTAGTTTACCACAGACCTTCGGGTCCATAGTTATTAGCTAGATGGCTTCTTCTCTCGCTTTGATTCTCAATACAAATTCCTCCTCGATGTTCTTGGAGATCTATTCGATGTAATACTCTTTTGTGGTTTGTTTGCCGAGATCAGATGAATTGTGGATTTATGAACAAGATTATCTATGAATATTATTTGGTTCTTCTTTGAATTCTTATATGCATGATTTGATATCTTTGCAAGTCTCTTCGAATTATCGGTTTAGTTTGGCCTACTAGATTGATCTTTCTTGCAATGGGAGAAATGATTAGCTTTGGGTTCAATCTTGCGGTGTCCTTTCCCAGTGACAGTAGGGGCAGCAAGGCACATATTGTATTGTTGCCATCGAGGATAAAATGATGGGGTTTATATCATATTGCTTAAGTTTATCCCTCTACATCATGTCATCTTGCTTAATGCGTTACTCCGTTCTTATGAACTTAATACTCTAGATGCATGCTGGATAGCGGTAGATGTGTGGTGTAATAGTAGTAGATGTAGATTCGTTTTGGTCTATTTGACATGGACGTGATGCCTATATTCATGATCATTGCCTTAGATATCTTCATAATTATGCGCTTTTCTATTAATTGCTCGGCAGTAATTTGTTCACCCACCGTAATACATGCTATCTTGAGAGAAGCCACTAGTGAAACCTATGGCCCCCGGGTCTCTTTCTTATTATATTACATCTCTTTTATTTACATCGCATCTCGTTTACTATTTTGCAATCTTTACTTTCCAATCTATACAACCAAAATACTAAAAATATTTATTTTACTATCTCTATTAGTTCTCACTTTTTCAAGTGACCGTAAAGGGATTGATAACCCCTTTATCGCGTTGGTTGCAAGGTTCTTGATTGTTTGTGCAGGTACTAGGTGACTTGTGCGTTGTCTCCTACTGGATTGATACCTTGGTTATCAGAAACTGAGGGAAATACTTACCCTACTTTGCTGCATCACCCTTTCCTCTTCAAGGGAAACCAACGCATGCTCAAGAGGTAGCAATCCCTGATCTTGATCATACACATTTGTGTGTATGATTAGTGTACGATTGAATTGGGGGCGTCACAAGTTGGTATCAGAGCCGACTGCCTGAAGGAATCCCCCTTCCACACACCTTGGTCGAAGTCGAGTCTAGTCATTGCAAAACTTTTACTAACATGGTTGTGTGGCTTACGGGCCCATGTTGCCATTGGGTGGTATTAGGATCTTTTACTCCTCGTCCATGCTCTGGGATTCTGATCTCTCTTCCATTCGGGTTAAATGAATTTACAAACTCTAAAATTAGGATCTCGTAACCACATTCACCCCACAGCTGGATTATAAAAAATATTCCCTCGAAATGTATTTCGAATAATACACACGTTGTCATGTTGGCTACTACGATGTATGCATCGAACTTCTTTCATGAGGCATGTTTCATCGTCTATGATTATTTGTCTTTGCAAATTTCTCAAATGTTGAACTACCCCTGTTTTATATTAGTAGGATTGTTAGACCCGGTGGTCGTGGTCGTGGTGACAACGCCCCAGCACCACCTGAGTAAATGGCTGGTATTATCCAACAGTTTGAACTAAACCGCCAGTTCATGGAAGGAATGATGGCTTAGTTTCCTCGCCCCAACTTGAACCAGCAGCCAGCAACTGTGACACTGAACGACTTTGCAAATCTCAACCCAACAATCTACCTCAGCTCAGCTCAGCCACTTGATGCTGATGACTGTCTTTGTGACATCAGTTTCGAGTTAGAGTCTACTGGTGTAGCCCCTGCCATCTATGTCACCTTCGCGGCATATTATCTAAAGGGTCCCGTTGCTCAATGGTGGGACAGCCACAGGCGTTCCTTACCTGCTAGAACGGTCATCACTTGGCCGTATTTCCAAGCTACCTTCCGTGCCCGCTTCATTCCTCAGGGAATCATGGATAGGAAGAAGTGTGAGTTCCGCAAGCTCACCCAAGGCAACAAGACCGTGGATGCCTATCAGCAGGAGTTCCTTGACTTGTCCTGCTATGCTGAAGAAGACATTGCCACTGATGCACGTAAATAGGAAAAGTTCCATGGTGGACTTCAAGTTGATATCAAAGTAGCGCTCCTCGTGCATGACTTTGCTGATTTCGCCACCTTGGTGAACAACGCCATTCAGGTCGAAACTGGTGTGCAGGAACACCTGGGATCTCTTAGGCACAACCGTGGAATGGGTTCATCTTTGGCCCGTCATCGCAGAAGCGTAGGATTTGGATCCCCCACAACATGCATCCACCAGCTCCCCTGCACCAATACAGACCCATGCTGCACCTCGCCTGCCTCCTCCACCACCTGGGCTGCCGAGACTTCAGCTCCTGCTTCCCGTCCCAATGATGGGCTATGCTTCAGGTGTGGTTAACTAGGTCACCATGCGAGGGACTACCCTCAGAATCAGTACCAGCTTGCACTTCCTCCAACTGGTCGTGGTTACAACCAGCCCCGCAACAACAATGCCAGGCCTTATGGTCATGGTCAGGCAAACCACATTGATCTAAATGAAGCTCAAGACCAGCCTACTACTGTGTTGGGTACTCTTCTTGTTAACTCAGTACCAACTTCTCTTTTATTCGATTCAGGAGCATCGCATTCATTCATATCAAAAGATTTTGCGTCCATGCATGGCATTAAGTTCGAAGAGATGAACAAGCCGCTAGTGGCACACACCCATGCGGGTCGATGTCGAACCACCATCTTTAGTCTCAATGTCCTCGTTAAGATCGAGGGCTAGAATTCCATGTTTCCCCCATTGTTTTGAAGTCATCCAATATCAACCTCATTCTAGGAATGGAATGGTTTAAAACACATACCGCTTCTATCATCTGCACCACTAAAACCTTCCACCTACTACATACTTCTAATGAGATAGTGAGCTACCATGCTCATCTTGTTCAGAATGCCGAAGCACGGATTTATTCCTTGAATGCGTGAACGATTCTCCTTTTGTGAGAATTGAAAACGCTACATCGAAGTCCAAAGTATCTGTGCGGTCCACGTTCTCGATCAAGCTCAATGTCGCACCGTCAGAGGGCTATCAAAATTCTAATAGGTGCAACGGTCAAATCCTTCTGAAGATGAAGCCACTTGGGAACTCGAGGATCGTCTTCGAGATGAACACCCCATTTTGTTTCCGTCTACCTCCTAAAATCTCGGGACGAGATTTCTTGTAGTGGAGGAGATTTGTAACGCCTAGATAATTAAGCTACAGTAATTCTATGTTGAATGAGGCCACGTCACCACTGTAACAGTTGCTAATCTCGCTTAGATTCAAATCGGTTCGAATTCAAATTTAAATTAAAGTCAAAAACAAAAGTTTTTGAATGTCAAAACTAAAATGTGCAAACTGTGGAAAATAATTCATAAGTATTATTAGTGAAGAAACCAAATTTTTATAAAGTGTTTAAGTGCTCAAAAAATATTAAAACAACGGCTTAAACAATTATATAAATGCCTTTTATAATTTCGAAAATATGAAACTAATTTATTTGAGTACCAAACATTTTCTGGCAGAGGTATAAATAGCAATATTAATTTAGAAACTACTATTGTATTTTAACTAAACCAAAATAATGTGGAAAATAGTTAAAACAGTAAAAAGTAAATAAAGAAAAAAGAAAAACACAAACAACAACAAAAAACAAACCACCCCTCCCCAAGTGGGCCTTGGCCCAGCTGGCCACATGCCAGCCCACCGTGCCCATCCCCCTCCTCTGTTCACACAAGAGGCGAGGACAGCGTCGATGGCCGCCACGGCCCCGGCCATCGCCGTGGCGACCAACCGATAAGCCGCCTCGGCTACTTAACCTTGCGCCCAAACACCCTGCCTTCCCGCGGCTGCCCCTGCACATGCCCCGCTCGCCGCTGTGGCACCCCGGCTCAAAGTGACTGGTTTACCTTGCATTGCCAGCCTAGAGACCTTGTCTACTGGCAACACACAACAACTTGGTACAGAAAAACAACCACTTTATTGATGCTAGCGGATCAGAGTTTATATTACAACAGTTAGCGAGGCCAAGCGGCACACACAGTGCGGCTGAACAATATGTACATTATTTAGTGAACATAAAGGGGCCTCGATCATGACAACTACGCGGCAGCGGAACAACGTCGTAGCGGGACTCCATAGCACAGGGACACCAATGTGGACACAATCTAGACTTGGACAACACCCCTTTCCAATGAGACTTTCCTGAAATCTGGCATGACACGCCAGGTGAGTACATTGAATGTACTTGCAAGCTCACAACAAGCATAAACATAATGACAAACAATATCATGATATTTAACCATTTATTAACAATGCAACAACATATCCAACATGCTGTGACTATGCTCAAGTGTTACTCGTCCCTTGGACTGGCTTACCGGACGTGGTCATTTCCTGACCACAAACGTGACGATCTCAGAGACAAACTCGTGATCCTTACGACGATCACAACCCGACCAATACATGGCCCGTGATCCTTACGGCGATCGCAACCCGACCAATACATGGCCCGTGATCCTTACGGCGATCACAACCCGACCCATAAACGCTCGTGATCCTTACGGCGATCACAACCCGACCAATAAATGGCCCGTGATCCTTACGGCGATCTCAACCCGACCAATAAATGCCCCATGATCCTTACGGCGATCACAACTCGTCCACACTTGGTCCAACTCAACACGATGGCCTTACTGCCATCCTCAGTGCAAACTTAGTGTGTAAATTTATGAAGTGTTGACCCATGGTGTACCCTACTTTCAAGACTGTCTGTAACCGTGGACTCGGCTATCGATAGATTAATACGCTCTGCAGAGGTAGCACATTGGACCCACACTACAGAACACATGGCCTCGCACTCCCATTCGGGGGGACCAACGGCATCCCGACGAAACCACTTCATTGTCATGACACTCTCCCGGCCACTCTGACTCAATCCCCATCGGGCTAGTCCTGGGTGGCCCCGTGTCTACCTCAAGACACCTCGACCACCGTCGTGGCCACGATCCACTCCGGGACCCGGTACCAAAACTTAACTTAACAACGGGCTCACAAGGTTATGCCTGCTTACCGGGTTAGGGTACAGCACGCCCATAACCTTCCCTAGATGGAGGCACCGACCAGAGGCACGACAATGAAACGCATTAAGGTCGTTCCATACCGGCAAATGTGGTTGCACTGGGAAAAACTCGTTTCAGCGGCACCATGACCCGGTCAACAACATATTCAAGTTGAGTTATTTATCAGGTTCAACTTAAAGTGAAAGTAACCGGTGTCATAATGCCATGACATGCATCACTAACGTATGCACCTCATATCAATGAAAGTAACTAAATCAGCTACGCTCCCACGAAGCCATCATCAACTCATGATACTTCTCTGGTTAAAATCCAACCTCACTTAAACCAAAATCATTTCTAGCAATCTCATCATTTTTCATCATGCAAGAATAATAATTAAACTGATTATTAATCTTCATGACCATATCATTTTACCATTACTCATAACTAAATTCTTGTTAGCTTATCAACAAGATTCACTTTAAACTTTCTGTAAATCAAGCATATTTAACATGACAAGCATCTAACAGAATATAATTATCATAATAACAAGTTAAATGCATGAAATCACTAGTTCAAGTAGGAAAATCACAAATATTGAAGTGGCACTATGAAAATGTTGCTGTGGCTTGCCTTAGTGCAGATGAGGTTCACAAGCCTCCTGGTGATCCTCAAGACAAGCCTGCTCTTCTGAAAATCAATAAAACCACAAAAAGAAAACATCAAGAAACCTTCTGAAAATAACTAGAAAATCTAGACAGGAAGGAAAAATCCCATCTTTTGGATGCTGTTAGATTTCTGGACAAAGAACACAATGCAAAAAGAATCAATGCATTTGGACTTATAGGTAAAAGGTTATGGTTGTTTGAAGTTTCCTAGATTTAAATGAATTGGAATTAAAAATAAAACAGACTGGGGATGACGTCGAAGGCATAAAAGCCCAGGGCGCCACCACTCGTACCGCTTCACGCGCGTACTGAGTGGCTGACTAGCGGGCCCCGCTAGTCAGGTCAGAAGGAGGGGGAGAGGGAAACAGAGGGAGGCGAAGCTTTGCCGGAGCGCACGCCGGCGGCGACGACTCTTGGGGCCAAACGAGAGGGGGGATCGAAGGAGAAGAAGACGGTGCACCTTCCCGTACCTGTAGCGTGGCTAGAGGTGGTCGGACGGCGTCGGAAATGACCTCTCTAGCGGAGACAGAGGGCAGAGGTCGCCAGAGACGAAGACGACGGCGGCTCGGGGCGGCTCCAGGGGCTCCAACAGGGCGGAATGGCTTCACCGAAGAGTGGCGGAGGCCCTGGCAGGGTCGCCCTGGCCTGGGAAGGGTTGGAGCTGCGGGGACAATCTGAAAGGGATCACCGGCGAGCTCGGGCTTTGGGATGGCAGCCCGCGTCCTGCCCTGCCGGGCTGCGGCTTCTAATAGCTTGTAGAGGGTGTGGGAGTAGCTGCGGGTGCTCGAGGAGGCTGGGGGTGGCGGCATTTATAGGCGAGCGGCAAGAGGGGTTCGGGCTCCACCAGAGGACACCTGTCCATGGCGCCCAGCGGCGAACGACGCCAGTGAGAGAGCGGGAAGAGGACAGAGATCACGCGGGAACTATTGGCGGGCGCGGACGAGCACAGGGGCGAGGAGGAAGACGAGAAGCACAGTGCGCCGCGCACTTGTGTCGTTGGCCGGACCGTGACCGTGCCCGCTGTGGCGAGCTCCAGCGTCGGCGAGTGCCAGTCGGGAGTTAAGGGAGTGGAGACGGGGATGGTGGCAAGGTTTGGCATGCTCGGGCAGGCTGGGCAGCGAGCGCACGCTCAACAGAGCGCGTGTTTTGCATGCCAGCAGGCCCGGACGAACGTGGTCACCACGTGAACTATGACATCAGGCCACCCTAAGCGCTAACTTGATGTCTGGCGTGTAGTCCTTGGTATTTTGGAGTGTTACCACGGCTGGGCTTGGTTCCAGGTGCAGTAGAAATGGATTTGTACTGCAAGCAAGTTTCTGGACAGTAACTTTGGAGGTTTACTGTGGTCAAACCACTGGGAGTTAGGGGCTGAGCTTTGGAGGCTAGCTAACACTTACTAAGGTAAATAGGCACAAGAAAAACCGGCTACAATGGAGCTAGTAAAATGGTAGTTGCTGTAGAAACTACCATTTCTGTCTAGAAATGAAATTATTTTCTGTAGCCAAAATATTCCAAAGAGTGATGAAATATTTTTGCTCAAAAAGGTGCCCTAGGGTTCAAAGAATAATTGGGATTTTTCTCAGGATTTTAGGGGCAAGAAAAATTAGGGTTGCTTTGGAGCACAAAGGGCTAGTTAGGGTTTTGGAGGGCAAAATGAATATTTTTCATTTAAGAAAAATATTCCAAGCAATATTTTGAGATGATCCAGAGGTGAAGTGATGGTTTGAGAAGGAGAAGAAGCACTTGGGTGAAAGTCAAGGGGTACCCAAGTGGTTAAGTCCAAATGAAATGATTCAAAAACTCCGAACTCAGAACCAACTCAAATGAAAACCAGGCAAAAAGAAAAGAGGGCAAAAACCAGGCTGTCACAGCTGCCCGCCTCGTGCGGCTCGTTGCCGCTGCCGCCCGCCGGCCGCGCTCCCAGCTCCCCTCGCACGTGCCCATTTGGGCGGGCGTCCACGCCCGCCCCATTAACCCGCCCCCGCTAAGACACCCACTAACCAATGGGGTCCGCCCACTGCCATGTTCAAAAAAAAGATAACTAAATAATAAAAATAAAATAAATATAAATTAATTAATTAATTAACCTGATTAGTTACCTAATTAACTAGTTAACTAGTTGTAGTCAATGACAAAGGGCCCCACCCCCTGTTGACTAGTCAAACTTTGACTTGTCAACTTGGTCCCCCAGGCCCACCTATCAGTTAGTGTGTACACTTTGTGTACAATGTGCTGGGTCTACCTAGAAATTTAGCATTTATTTTCGAATTAAAAATAAATCTAGAAATTCGTTTAAACTTTGAAAACTAATATAAAATGAACCACAGCTCGGATGAAATAGTATTATACATGAAAGTTGCTCGGAAAAATATGAAAAATCTGAATATGCCTTCCATTCGTTTGTCACATGTCCCTAGCATAGAGAACATGGAATCGTCCCCCTCTGGTTCGTTTGTCCGAAAATGCCAAACACCAGGAAAACATTACCCGGATGTTTTCCTCCTTCACCGGTATTGTGCAACACTGCATTAGAACACCCCTAGCTCTGCATGTAGTCATCTCATGCATCTGTGTGCTTTGTATTTACTATTTATTCCCCCCTCTTCTTCTCCGGTAGACCCCGAGGCCGCTGCTGATGCCCCTGTGTTGGACTACGTCACTGACGACCCTCCTTCCCTTTTAGCAGAGCTTCTAGGCAAGAAAACAACCCTTGATCATTCCAATATCGCCCAGTTCATTCTCTCTCATGCTTGCATTAGATTTTGCTACTGTAATTGATTGTTCCTACCTAATGCATAGCCAGCTTTTGTAACCCGATGTTGTACCTTACCTGCTTATCCTAAATTGCTTAGTATAGGTTGGTTAGTGATCCATCAGTGACCCCTCACCTTGTCCCAGTTGTCCTGGCTTGTTGACCAATGACTCGATCAGTATGATCGATGCCTAGAGCCCGACACTTCCCACCTCATCCCGTTTAGTTGTACGACTCTGTAGAGCTACTATCGAGTGTCGAGGGTGATACCTCGTAACGCACTCCTGATGGTAACTCTGTAGTGTAGCTAATCGGTCGTGGTCTGTCGAGGGTGATTCCTCCTTCACCACTCCCGATGATGACTCTGTTGTGCAACACCTTAAGTGTGAACCTCGAGGGTGATTCCTCATATGTTCACCTTGATGGTTACATTGAGTGGAATCCATCAAGGGTGATTCCTCGGGTTTATCCCCCTTGATGTTTTGGACACATGGTTACCTTGACTTTATTTCAGACCCTTGTTAAAGTCGGGCGGGCCTAGTGAGCACCCGCGAGAGATACCTTTGTGAAAGTCGGGCGGGCCCAGAGAGCACCCTTGAGATGTTACAGTGGCGCTTGGCTGTTTAGCGGTATCAATCAGGAGGTGGTGGTAGCTCCGAACTTGTCCCAACAGTCGTCACCTTTAATTGTTAATGCACTAACAGGTTTGGGTATTTGTCCTAAGTTGGCCATTGGCCTATACGCACTAACCACCACGCGGGAACAGATATGGGCACTCGGTGTCATAGTATCAGCCGAAGCTTTGTCAGACGTCCAGTTTAGCATTGAGGCACGGCCTGGTCGGCGCGCCAGAGGAGGTGGCCTGGATCACCCTGCGCGCAATGGCTCGGAGTGCAACGAGCGATGGGCCCAAGACCCCGGAGTGCTTAGGGTTTAGACCGGCGGGGAGCTCTCAGCTGAGCCTAGGTAGGGTTGCGACGTGTTGATTTTCTGAGGCCGGGCATTGACCTAGGAAAGTGTGTCCGGCCAGAGTAATCAAGTGTGTTGGGAAACGTGGTGCACCCCTGCAGGGAAGTTTATCTATTCGAATAGTCGTGTCCATGGTACTCAACGCTCGGAATGGTATCCTGATCTATTACAACTATAAATGGATACTTGAGACATGTGATGGATATGTGGGCTCTGTGATTGCTTTCTCGCACGGAGTCGAGGAAGGATCTCTGGGCGTTAATTCTACAAAATGATTGTTAATTATAAAATGCTATTCTATACTCTTTTGAATGCTGCAAGATGCTTGAAGATGCTTAAAGATGCTAGTCTTTGATTTGCTAGACTTTCCCTTCTCCTCTGGCATTCTGAAGTTTAGTCCACAGATACAGCTCATTCCTTTGATACTGATGCATACTTGGAATAGTTCTAATGTAAGTCTTGCGAGTACTTTGGATGAGTACTCACGGTTGCTTTGCTACCTCTTTTCCCCTATACCCGATTGTCGCGATCAGATGGTGGATCCTAGGAGCCAGATGTCATCCCCGTTGACTACTACTGCCCCGATGGAGCCTACTACTACGTGGTGAACGTCAACGACCAGGAGTAGTTAGGAGGTCCCAGGCAGGTGGCCTTGCCTCTTCGATCATGCTACTTTTGTGCTAGCCTTCTTAAGGCGTCCTTGTTTAACTTATGTCTATACTCAGATATTGTTGCTTTCGCTGACTCGCTTGTGTATCGAGCTTATGTATTCGAGCCCTCAAGGCCCCTGGCTTGTAATATGAAGCTTGTATGACTTTAATTTGTGTCTAGAGTTGTTTTGTGGTATCTTCCCATGAGTCCTAGATCTAGATCGTACACGTTTGCAAGTATGATTAGTGTACGATTCAATGGGGGCGTCACACCCTTCTTGCCCGCAAGACACTGGGGCGCGCCAGCCCCCCTCCCTGGCGCACCCTAGTGGGTGGTGAGCACCTCGAAGACCGTCTTGGCATGAAACCAAGGCCAAAAAATACAATAAATACATAAACCCCTAGAAATAACCCTAGATCAGAAGTTCCCCTACCGCAAGCCTCTATAGCCACGAACACCAATCTAGACCCTGTTCCAGCACCCTGCCAGGGGGAATCATCACCGGATGCCATCTTCATCATCCCTATGGCCAACATGATGAGGAGGGAGTAGTCCACCCTCGGGGCTGAGGGTTTGTACTAGTAGCTATGTGTTTGATCTCTCTCTCTCTCTCTCTCTCTCTCTCTCTCTCTCTCTCTCGTGTTCTTGATTTGGCACGATCCTGATGTAACGCGAGCTTTGTTAATATAGTTGGATCATATGGTGTTTCTCCTCTCTATCTTGTTGTGGTGAATTGAGTTTCCCTTTGAGATATCGTTCTTATCGTATTGAATACTTTTATGGATTTGAGAGCACTTGATGTATGTCTTGCTACGAGTACCCGAGGTGGCAATGGGGTATCATATTGATTCACTTTATATATGTTTTGGCACTCAACTCGCGGATCTCCGAGGTAACATTGGGGTAACCTATGCACAGGGGTTGATGCACGTTTTCGTCCTTGTTTCTCCGGTAGAAATCTTGGGGCACTCTTTGAGGTTCTTTTTGTTGGATTGAGTATTATGAATCTGAAATTATTTGATGCATATCGTATAATCAACCCACGGATACTTGTGGTGACATTGGAGTATGTAGGTGACATTAGAGTTGGTTGATGTGTATCATATGGTGTTATATTAGTACGAACTCTTAGATAGATCGATCGGAAAGGATAACTTGGTGTTATTTTAGTACGAACTCTTGGATAGATCGATCAGAAAGGATAACTTTTTGAGGTGGTTTCGTACCCTACAAACAACTTCTTGTGTTCTCCACTAGATAG
The DNA here is from genome assembly GCA_021437245.1 of Aegilops speltoides. Classification (NCBI taxonomy): domain Eukaryota; kingdom Viridiplantae; phylum Streptophyta; class Magnoliopsida; order Poales; family Poaceae; genus Aegilops; species Aegilops speltoides. The sequence continues at coordinate 50,021,103 of CM038142.1, forward strand.
GGACTTTGGAGTGATTCTTCATCGCACGTTGAGGGAAAGTTATATGATCCAATTATATTAGCACTACGGAGAGATTACACTAGCGAAAGTATGAACCCTAGGCCTTGTTTTCAAGCATTGCAATACCGTTTGTGCTCACTTTTTTACTTGCTACCTTGCTGTTTTTTGTAGTTCCTATCACAAAAACCAATATCTACTATAATTACTACACTTGTATCACCATCTCTTCGCCGAAGTAGTGCACCTATACAATTTACCATTGTATTTGGTGTGTTGGGGAAGACTCTTTGTTATTTGGTTGCAGGGTTGTTTGAGAGAGAACATCTTCATCCTACGCCTCCCACGGATTGATAAACCTTAGGTCATTTACTTAAGGGAAATTTGCTACTGTCCTACAAAACTCTGTTCTTGGAGGCCCAACACGAGTCTACAAGAACAAGTTGTGTAGTAGACATCAAGCTCCTATGGCTAAGTGAAAGCACTAAAGCCACAAAGTCTAATTGCCTTGTTTTCCTTACACACTACTGCCTCCAGGCACCGCAACGTCGGCTAAGGGTTAAAGTGTTCACGAGAAAACACCCTTTGCAGTCTCTGCACAGGGGTTGAAGCCGATGACTGGCAACTTTCTGGTTAAAAATGGCCACACAGGACTCAAAATAATCAAACATAGCGCGATACACAAGAGCAGCCGGGCGCATTACAGAGCACAAAAAGTTTGACCTTCTTCATTAAACGACAATAAGTTCACTCGTAAATTACATCTTCCGAGCACTGGGCCTCTATCGCCCGAGCACCATCCATTACAATGGGAAAGTACTGCTCGGGGCGCCTATGCTCCTTCCTAGGGGTCGGGGTCCAGTGGCCATATGGTTGGCTTGATCTTCAGCCAGTGCGCACCATGGTCTTTCCGAAGGCCATCCGAGCTCCCTCAATACACATGGAGCGCTTCCAGGCATCAATCAGGGGTGCGGCATCGTACAGCCTCTACACCAGGCCAAAGTAACTGCTCAGTAGTGACTCCAAAGGCCACAACTTGATGCATAGGTCCTTCATTGCCAGCTCCGCCATCCGTTGCAACTCAATCAGGTGCTTCATCTGGTTGTTGAGGAGGGAAGGGTGCTCGGGGGCTTGAAACTGCGCCCAAAACAGCCTCTCCTCGACGTGACCCTCATGAGACGTGAAGTACTTAGCCATGTTAGATGCACTCCTCGGTAGGTCCATAAAAGCGCCTGGGGGACGCCATACTCACGTGAGCAAAGAGAACCTGTTACCACCAAAGACACTTTTCAGTAAGTACGACTTACCATCCGCAATAAACTTGACTTGGCGAAGCTCATCTTGGTGGCCTCGCACCTCTGTCCATGCTTCCTTGGCCTCCGACCTCAATGAGGTTAGCTTGGTGGTCTGATCCTTACTTTCCTGCTCAAGGGCCTTGCATTTCGTGACGGCATCCTTGAGCTCTTGCTACACCTCTGCCACCCTGGTCTCGTGCTGCTGGCTGGCGGTCTTCACCATCGCTAGTTCAGCAGCCATCTGTTCGACCGCCGCCTTCTGTTGCATAGCTTCCTGCTGAGATCTCCTCAGCTCAGCCTTGAGGTTCTCGACCTCCGCGGTGACAGCTGCAGTAATGTCAATTGCACCTCATTCGGATTAACTTCGAAAAACTCCATCAATCAAACAGCTAGAGTAAATAGCTCAGCTCAGACTTACCTTGCACCTCGTCGAACCACTTGTTAATCCAATTGAGCTCGTCATTGGAGCTCTTGACCTTCCGATTGAGCTCGGCCCATTCCTCAGATCGGGAAGCCACAGCTGAAGACGATACCTACATATTGCACTTAACATATCAGGTCCCCGTATATTCGATTTCTGATCCTCCGCCGGCATTTTGTAAATCCAACTAGAGTCTCGGGAGCTTCAGCTCAATATGGCTAAAGATCTATATCTATAAGCTATTCGACCCCCACATGAGTTTTTCAAACTCACTCAGGGCTCGGGGGCTACTGTATACGAGGTTACATGATCATATAAGATAATTTTTTTTAAGAAAAAGGGCATTACATGGCTTACTGATAACCCACAAGTATATGGGATCAAAACAGTTTTCGAGGGTAGAGTATTCATCCCAAATTTATTGATTCGACACAAGGGGAGCCAAAGAATATTCTCAAGTATTAGCAGCTGAGTTGTCAATTCAACCACACCTGAAAACTTAATATCTGCAGCAAGGTATTTAGTAGCAAAGTAATATGATAGTAGTGATAACGGTAGCGAAAGTAATATTTTTGGGTTTTGTAGTGATTGTAACAGTAGCAGCGGAAAAGTAAATAAGCGAAGAACAATATGAAAAACTCGTAGGCATTGGACCGGTGATGGAGAATTATGCCGGATGCGATTATTCATGCAATAGTTATAACATAGGGTGACACAGAACTAGCTCCAATTCATCAATGTAATGTAGGCATGTATTCTGAATATAGTCATAGTGCTTATGGATAAGAACTTGCATGACATCTTTTGTCCTACCCTCCCGTGGCAGCGGGGTCCTATTGGAAACTAAGGGATATTAAGGCCTCCTTTTAATAGAGTACCGGACCAAAGCATTAACACATAGTGAATACATGGACTCCTCAAACTATAGTCATCACCGGGAGTGGTCCCGATTATTGTCACTTCGGGGTTGCCGGATCATAGCACATAGTAGGTGACAATAGACTTGCAAGATAGGATCAAGAACTCACATATATTCATGAAAACGTAATAGGTTCAGATCTGAAATCATGGCACTCGGGCCCTAGTGACAAGCATTAAGCATAGCAAAGTCATAGCAACATCAATATCAGAACATAGTGGATACTAGGGATCAAACCCTAACAAAACTAACTCGATTACATGATAAATCTCATCCAACCCATCACTGTCTAGCAAGCCTACGATGGAATTACTCACACACGGCGGTGAGCATCATGAAATTGGTGATGGAGGATGGTTGATGATAACGATGGCGACGGATTCCCCTCTCCGGAGCCCCGAACGGACTCCAGATCAGCCCTCTCGAGAGAGTCTAGGGCTTGGCGGCGGCTCTGTATCGTAAGACGCGATGAATCCTTCTCTCTGATTTTTTTCTCCCCAGACGTGAATATATAGAGTTGGAGTTGAGGTCGGTGGAGCACAAGGGGGCCACGAGGCAGGGGGGCGCACCCAGGGGGCAGGCGCGCCTCCCAACCTCGTGGACAGGGTGTGGGCCCCCTAGCCTTGATTCTTTCGCCAGTATTTTTTTATTATTTTCAAAAATAATCCCCTTCAAGTTTCAGGTCATTCCGAGAACTTTTGTTTCTGCACAAAAATAACACCATGGCAATTCTGCTGAAAACAGCGTCAGTCTGGGTTAGTTCCATTCAAATCATGCAAGTTAGAGTCCAAAACAAGGGCAAAAGTGTTTGGAAAAGTAGATACGACAAAGACGTATCAACTCCCCCAAGCTTAAACCTTTGCTTGTCCTCAAGCAATTCAGTTGATAAACTGAAAGTGATAAAGAAAAACTTTTACAAACTCTGTTTGCTCTTGTTGTTGTAAATATGTAAGGCCAGCATTCATGTTTTCAGCAAAGATTATGAACTAACCATATTCGCAATAACACTTAGGTCTCATGTTTACTCATGTCAATGGCATAATAAACTAGCGAGCAATAATAATAAATCTCGGATGACAACACTTTCTCAAAACAATCATAATATGATATAACAAAATGGTATCTCGCTAGCCCTTTCTGAGACCGCAAAACATAAATGCAGAGCACCTTTAAATATCAAGGACTGACTAGACATTGTAATTCATGGTAAAAGAGATCCAGTCATAGTCATACTCAATATAAATTAATAGTAATGGATGCAAATGACAGCAGTGCTCTCCAGCTGGTGCTTTTTAATAAGAGGATGATGACTCAACATAAAAGTAAATGGATATGCCCATCGCAGAGGGAAGCAGAGATTTGTAGAGGTGCCAGAGCTTGATTTTGAAATAGAGATAAATAATATTTTTGAGTGGCATACTTTCATTGTCAACATAACAACCGAGAGATCTCGATATCTTCCATGCTACACACATTATAGGCGGTTCCCAAACAGAATGGTAAAGTTTATACTCCCCCTCCACCAACAAACATTAGTCCATGGCTTGTCCAAAACAATGGGTGCCTCCAACTAACAACAATCCTGGGGGAGTTTTGTTTGCAATTATTTTGATTTGATTTGCTTAGAGCATGGGACTGGGCATCCCAGTGACCAGCCATTTTCTCGTGAGTGAGGAGCTGAGTCCACTCCTCTTGAGAATAACCAGCCTAGCATGGAAGATACAGACAGCCCTAGTTGATACATGAGCTATTCGAGCATACAAAACAGAATTTCATTTGAAGGTTTAGAGTTTGGCACATACAAATTTACTTGGAACGGCAGGTATATACCGCATATAGGAAGGTATAGTGGACTCGTATGGAATAACTTTGGGGTTTAAGGGATTGGATGCACAAGCAGTATTCCCGCTTAGTACAAGTGAAGGCTAGAAAAAGACTGGGAAGCGACCAACTAGAGAGTGACAACCGTCATGAACATGCATTAAAATTAATAAATATTGAGTTCAAGCATGAGTAGGATATAATCCACCATGAACATAAATATCATGAAGGCTATGGTGATTTGTTTCAACTACATGTGTGAACATGTGCCAAGTCGAGTCACTCGAATCATTCAAAGGAGGATACCACCCTACTATACCACATCACAATCATTTTAATAGCATGTTGGCACGCAAGATAAACCATTATAAACTCCTAGCTAATTAAGCATGGCATAAGCAACTATAATCTCTAATTGTCATTGCAAACATGTTTATTCATAATAGGCTAAATCAGGAAGGATGAACTAATCATATTTACAAAAACAAGAGAGGTCGAGTTCAGACCAGCTTCTCTCATCTCAAGCAGTTCATCATATATCGTCATAATTGCCTTTCACTTGCACGACCGAACGATGATAATAATAATAATGCACGTGCATTGGACTAAGCTGGAATCTGCAGGCATTCAATACAAAGGAGAAGACAAGATAATATGGGCTCTTGGTTAAATCAACAATAATGCATATAAGAGCCACTTCAACATTTTCATTATGGTCTTCTCCTCTCGACTCCCAAAGAAAAGAAAAGAAATAAAACTATTTACACGGGAAAGCTCCCAACAAGCAAAAGAAGAACAATAAATCTTTTTGGGGTTTTCTTTTACTACTACAAGCATGGAAAGTAAACTAGCTAAAAGCTTCAACTAATTTTTTTTCTTAAGGTTTATCAAACACACAAGAAGAAAGCATAAAAAGGAAAATAAACTAGCATGGATAGTACAATGAAAAAGTATGAGCACCGACAACTAGCAATGAGTGTGCGAACATGAATGTAATGTCGGTGAGAAATACGTACTCCCCCAAGCTTCGGCTCTTGGCCTAAGTTGGTCTATTGCCACGGCTGGCCTGGCGGATATCCGAAGTTGTAACTGGGGTCGTACTGAGATGCAGCGGCTATTGCATCGTGGGCTGCAGCTTGGAGGCGAGCTGCCCTCGTCCTCCTCTCGTACTCATTTCCCTCCTCCCTGGTTATGACATATCTCCCCTTTGCCTGAAAGTCAAAGAAAGTAGGAGCAGGGAGAGCGACGTGATAGGTGCGTCGTCTGTCAAAGATTAGTCGGTACTGGAGGAACTGATCGTTCCTCTCAATAAACTGATGACGAACCATAGCCTCATAATCTAAATAAACAGGAGGCAACTCAATATCATACTCTCGTATGGGTATACCAAGAAAATAAGCTAGACGGGTTGCATAAATTCCACCAAAGAAATCTCCATTAATTCTATTATTATACATGAAGGAAATATGCCCTAGAGGCAATAATAAAGTTATTATTCATTTCGTCATATCATGATAAATGTTTATTATTCATGCTAGAATTGTATTAACCGGAAACATGATACATGTGTGAATACATAGACAAATATACACTACAGGAAACAGGTAATTTGCCGTCTGTGTATCACAGATGGCAAAGGCCTAAATCCAGACGGCAAAGATTTTGCCGTCAGGAAGCAGACGGCAAAGTCAGATGGCAAAGATAAGTCGGCAAAGAATACTTTGCCATCTGCTTTTCATCAAACAGACGGCAAAGACTTTGCCGTCAGCCAAATCTACTTTGCCATCATCCTTATAAATCACAGACGGCAAAGAAAAGTACTTTAGCCGTCAGCCAGACTATATCTTTACCGTCAGCTATTTTTGTCTTTGCCGTCAGCCTCATATACACAGACGGCAAAGAAAGGATCAAATAAAAAACACATCGTTGTTGTTCGAGGATCACGGGTCAGCGCACGCGATTACCTTGCCCATGTTTCTTCTTCTTTTAACAGGCAAAGGCTCAGCCATGTTTATTGCTTTCATTGCATGACAGTGCCGTCAGTACATAATGTAAACATGACCCGAAAAAACTAAAGCTACAGAATAGTCCTGGAAATTAACACAAAAGACCCTAAAAAGTAAATCTAAAAATCAATCGGGTCCTTCTTCTCCCCTGCAGTGCTCTGTTTGCCCCGCCGCCCGGCCTCAACACTGGTCGCACTGCTCTGTCGTGCTCTGCTCGCTGCGCCGTCTCCAAGACCTGCTCAGCCATGTCGCTCCGGCCTAGCCGCGTTCGGGAGCTGACTCGCTCCGACGCCACGACGAGGCAGCGAGGGAGGTCGGGGATGGCGGTGCTTGACCGACGGAGCCCACGAGGTGGAGCGCCCGGCTGCTCTGGCGGCGGAGCTCGCGAGGCGGAGAGCACGACCAGCGGGTGAGGAGGAGCTCGGAGTGTGGACGGGCTCGGGTTGTAGTCCACTGCTGCAACATCCCGTGATGTCGTCCGCGCGGCGTCATCGTCGAGGTCGCCCCCGTGGTCGATGTTGAGGTCGTCGGAAGAGAGAGGGAGCCGCCTGCAGGACCTCATGGTGCGGTTGGTGGTGCGATGCGTGCGGACGCTGGCGGTGCTTGGCGGCACGCCGACGCAGCATAGCGAACGCGAGCGGCCGGCGACGGCGGCGCAGCAAAAGCGGGCGATGGCGGCGCTTCGGCGGCGTCTTGATGGCGAACCACGCTTCGGCGGCGCGTGGGCGGGCGGCGCTCAGCGGCGGTTCTTGCGTGGAAGCGAGCACGAGCAGCGGGGGTGAGAGATGAGGCGAGCGATGGCTGCCATCGGACTGGGATCAGGTGACATGCATTCCGGTGACATGCACGGTGACATGCGGCTCAAATTCAAATTTAAACATTGCGAAAAAATCCAAAAAAAATCATGCATGTTCACAGCACATATTAAGATAACCCCTAAAAATTTCAGATCAAAATTCGAAACATACATCGAGAAACAAAAAAGAGAAATCTGTCATGAATAGTTCCTGAACGGCTCTCGTAGACTATTCACATCTGAGTTTCTCTTTTTATTTCTCGATGTATGTTTAAATTTGAATTTAAGCCGCATGTCACCGTGCATGTCATCGGAGCGCATGTCACCTGATCCCAGTCCGCTGCCATCGGGCGAGAGAGAGAGAAAGATGCTGGCAGAGAAGAGAGAGACGAACGAGGGGAGAGGATAACGCAGGCCAGTGGGTGGTGGTGGCCCAGTCACCAGCGCATTGGGGCGTGCGTGGGTGGTGGTGGGCCAGTGGGTGGGGCGTGCGTGGGTGGGTTGGGGCGCGCACGGTGAGAGAGAGAGGCGGGTGCGGGTGGCCCAGATCGTGCCATGTCATCGATCCAGGAGATCGATCCATGTGCTGTGTTTCTTCTTTGCCGTATGTGTTTTTATTTACAGATGGTAAAGTAGACTTTGTCGTCTGTTTTTTTATTTACAGACGGCAAATTGAGCACTTTGCCGTCTGTTATTTTCTTTGCTGTCAGTCTTTTTAATTACAGACGGCAAAGTATGTTTTGCCATCAGCCGTTCTTTGCCGTCAGCAACCGTCGGCAAAATTAGTCTTTGTTGTCTGTCCCAATGAAAAGCTTACAACAAAGAACAGTACAGATGGCAAATCTCCTGTTTCCTGTAGTGATATAGTCACTAGTATGCCTCTACTTGACTAGCTCATTAATCAAAGATGGTTATGTTTCCTAACCATAGACATGTGTTGTCATTTGATTAGTGGGATCACATCATTAGAAGAATGATGCGATTGACATGACCCATTCCGTTAGCTTAGCACTTGATCGTTTAGTATACTGCTATTGCTCTCTTCATGACTTATACATGTTCTGTAACTATGAGAATTATGCAACTCCCGTTTACCGGAGGAACAATTTGGGTACTACCAAACGTCTGGCGTATCGGGTGATTATAAAGAAGTACTACAGGTGTCTCGAAGGTACATGTTGAGTTGGTGTATTTGAGATTAGGTTTTGTCACTCGATTGTCGGAGAGGTATCTCTAGGCCCTCTCGGTAATGCACATCACTATAAGCCTTGCAAGCAATGTGACCAATGAGTTGGTTACGGGATGATGCATTACGTGCGAGTAAAGAGACTTGCGATAATGAGATTGAACTAGGTATTGGATACCGACGATCGAATCTCGGGCAAGTAACATACCGATGACAAAGGGAACAACATATGTTATTATGCGGTTTGGCTGATAAAGATCTTCGTATAATATGTAGGAACCAATATGGGCATCCAGGTCCCGCTATTGGTTATTGACCGAGAATAGTTCTAGTTCATGTCTACATAGTTCTCGAACCCGTAGGGTCCGCACGCTTAACGTTACGATGACAGTTTTATTATGAGTTTATAAGTTTTGATGTACCGAAGTTTGTTTGGAGTCCTGAATGAGATCACGGACATGACGAGGAGTCTCGAAATGGTCGAGACATAAAGATTGATATATTGGAAGCCTATGTTTGGACATCGGAAGTGTTCCGGGTGAAAACGGCATTTTACCGGAGTACCGGGACACTACTAGGGAAAAGCCTATACACAGAATCTTAGCAGCAGCGCGGTTCAAAATAGAGCGCTGCTGGTAAGTAGTTATGTAGCGCTTTGCGTAAACTTCGCTGCTGCTAAATATTTAGCGATGGCCTTCGACTGAAAACTGCGCTGCTACAAATATCGACCGCGGTGTTCCCCACCTCTAAGTAGCGATGGCGCGTCGCAAAAACAGCGCTACTACTAAGCGCATAGTAGTAGCGCGTTTCCTCGAGATCGCTCTTTGGTAAGTTTCAAATTGCCGCCATTTTTGTCGATTAGCGATGGCGCCTTACAAAGCGCGTTGCTGCTACGTTGTTAGAAGCAGCGTGGTTTCTCACCAGCGCTTCTGCTAACCCCACAACCCCAAACCGTCCCTCCCTCCCCTTGCTTTTTCCCTTCCCCAACCTCCCCTCTCCTCTCTTCCCTCCACCACATGCTCCCACTCTCACTTTTTCCCTTCCCCTACCTCCCCTCTCCTCTCTTCCCTCCACCACATGCTCCCTCTCACTCTTCTTCTTCTCAATACTTCTCCCCATTACTCCCTCTCTTCTCTATCCACCTTCTCTCTCTTCATTACTCCTACATAACTACACCACCTCCATTAATGCATCTCCTTTCTCTTTTCCTTCCCCTCCACTAGTTGAAGTTGTCTCCTTCCAAATTAGGTAGCTAGGTAGATGTAGGATTTAGTTAAGTGACCTATTTGCCCCTAACTAGATCTATCTTTGTCAAGAAGAGCTTAATTTGTGCACTTTTGATCTCCCTACAACATCATCTTGACCATCAAGATAGAGGTGATGAAACTTTCATGCTTTTGCAAAATGGAAATGTGTTTATGTGTGTGTGATATGTTTGTGGAAATTGTGTGTGTGGCATGAGTTGGCCTTGTAAATTGTGCTTTTGAGTTGCCTATGTTTTGCGAAATGTCGATTTATTTCCGTTTGGCGAATTCGCGCAAACTCTAGATCCATATATGTCCTATTTTTAGGGAAGGTCATGCCAAATTTTTATGACTTTGATGCATGCATGCATTTTTACAATCAATTTTTTATTATTACCATGCAGAGTTGGCGATGGTCGATGGGAGCGATGGTGGACAGGTGGTTGCGATCGGCGGTGCAAGACATGAAAGAAAATAACCGACGGAGGTTTTATGTCCGTGTCGAAAATGCAAAGGAATAGTTTGGCTCGACCCCCATGGCGATGGTGGTGTCGAGCGCACCTGCTCATGACTGGTTTCATGGATGGCTATACTAGGTGGATAATTGAAGATGAGGATGACGATGTTGAGGATGCCGACGGGAAGGAAATGATGACACGGGCAAGACGAAGAGATGATCGATAATGGCGGCGGAGAAGAGGCGGACATGGCGGCGGAGAAGGGGCGGACATGGCGGAGGAGAAGGGCGGACATGGCGGCGGAGAGAACGACATGGACTCCACGCAGCAGAGTTCGCTCGGTACTAAGTTCAATTGTGCGGGACCCTCATGTTCAAGCATTGCCGCAAGGAGGCAATCTTGAGAGAGCTGCTTCTAGAGAGGAGGCTAAGCTGGAGCAACGGTGGTAGACTCGAACACTCCATTGTATGATGGTTGCAATCTGAGGTGACCGGTTGAGTTTCACGCTCCAACTCCACGAAGGCGAAGGCTAAAAACAAATGGACCGACACTAGCCTCGATGAGCATCTCAAGTACCTAAAGGATGTTCTTCCCGCGGGTAATCTATGTCCTACTAGTGTTGATGAGGCCAAGAAGATCGTGTGCCCTCTTGATCGCCACACGTTAGATACCATGCATGCATCAGCGATTGCATAATTTATCGGAAGAACCACGCGGAAAAAACAAGCTGTCCGGTGTGCAATGCTTCTCGATACAAGAAGGCCGGAAGAAATGTCCCCGAAAGTTGTATGGTACTTACCGATCACTCCCGTCTCGGAGGTATTTTGTAGATCCCAAGGAAGCAAAGCTAATCTTGTTGCACGCGGAGAGGAAGAAGCCCGACGATGGAGATGATCCGGCTGAGACACGTGAAGGATGGAAGCCGATGGAGAGCGTTGAACAGCTTCTATCGGTATTTTGAATGTGATGCAAGGAACATCGTGCTCGTGGCGTGTACCGATGGCATGAATCCGTTTGGCAACGAACACCAACCATAGTACATGGCCCGTGTTTGTATGGATGTACAACCTCCCCCTGGTTGTGCATGAAATCGAAGTACATTCACATGAGCATGCTTATTCAAGGGCCCAAACAACCAGGAAATAATATTAATTTGTATCAGGGCTACTTCAAGAGGAGTTAGACACGTTATGGAAAACACCGGCCAAGACATGGGGCGCTTGACAAAGGTGAGTATTTCAACATGAGAGCAGCGCTGATCACGACGAAGGCAGGACTATCTCGATTCACGGATATGTGGCAGGCCGGTGTGCCATGGATATTGCGGATGCACGCGGTGCATGGATGATACAACGTCTCAGCAGCTAACGTCAAGGAAAGATGGCGGTGCAGGAAAATCGTGTACATGGGGCATCGAAGATGGCTTGAACAGACGACCGTGGAGAAACCGTGGAGATCTATTCAATGGTCACGCTGAGCATCGAGGACCTCCACGTAAGCGGGCGGTGCCGAAATCGATGAGCTGTTGAAAAAGCTGGAATGAGTGCCCAGCGCCCGAAAGACGATGAGAAAGGCGCGAGCAGCTGCTGAAGGTATGGAAGGCGAGGTCGTGTTGCGGGACTTGGAGTCTTGGCACAAACTCGATACACCTCATTGCCTAGATCAAATGCATATCTGTAAGAATGTCCTTGAGAGTTTGCTCGCAACACAGCGATGAACATGCGGATAAGACCAAGGATGGGCGAAGGCAAGAAAAGACTTGCAAGATTTGAAAATCAGGAAGATCTGCACATGCCGCCCGTAAAATGTCGACGAGACAGAGACGGAGACAGAGGCACGGGAGAAGAAGGGCAAGAAATTAAAGAAAGAAGATTATTGCCCCCCTCTTGCTTCACCTTAAGTCGAGGTTGAGATCAATCAATTCTTTAAGTGCCTTACGGGAGTGAAAGTTAGTTCGATTCTTGTGGCAAGATAAGCGATATCTAGACACGGACAAGAAAAGGTTCAGCGGGATGAAGTCTCATGACTGTCATGTGATGATGCCGAGATACTACTGTTGCCCTTAGAGGGATAATGGACAAACACGTCCGTGAAACGCTTATTGGTCTCTGCAACTTTTTGGCGTCATCTCTCGAAAGTCGATCGGTGTGAAGCAGCTCAAAGGCTACGAGGAAGAGATCGTTGTGATCTTGAATGAGCTTGAGATGTACTTCCGCCCGCGTTCTTGACATGATGGTGCATCTGTGTGTCCATATTGTGGATGACATAATAGACACAGGGCCGTCATTCCTGCACAACATGATGCCGTTTGAGAGGATGAATGGGATCATCAAAGGATTCGTTAAGTAACATGTCCCGTCCGGATGGAAGCATCGTCCGGGCTATTTGGCACAAGAGTGCATCTCTTTCGTGAGAATTTTCTATATGGTGCAGACCAGCCGCTTTGGTGTTAGTGTTGGTTTGCCGTTAACAAGCACGATGGGAGGCTCGAAGGAGATGGTCCTTTATGCGATCGCGAGGAACTGCGTGGCATACTCGGATCGGCAGCGATTTTGTGAGAGCAAACTTGGTAGTGCTACAACACCTAGGCGAGGTAGATCCTTTCGTGGCCTTTGCACAAAGAAATTATCGCAAAGAAGTATCGTGACGGGGGTATGCAGGACGGACGCCGGTTACTAGAAGCACAACTCCACTTTCTGCATTGGTTCAAAGAGCATATTATTGCTAATCCCGGAGGAGGGCTCTAAGGACGGATTGCTCATATCGCCTTAGCACATGGCCCTCGCCCAACCTCGTAACCTATCGGGCATATGATATCAACGGATACCGTTCTACGGAGGCAAAAGATATGGGCGGTGATGATCGTAACTCGGGGTGACGATGGAATGCATGACCGGCAGCGACAACGGCACAACCGAGCGATTTTATGGAAGGGTCGAGGAGATCAGGGAGCTTGACTACTCGGACTGCACAACACGACGATGTTCCGTGTCGGATGGGCTAAGAATGTCGAAAGAGAAAGCGGATGTTCACTACCATGACTATACCCGACGCCAAGAGCGCTACCGTCAGCGCTTCTCGCAAAAAGCGAGCCATGGGTACACGCTAAGCACGTGACACAATGCTTCTTCATAACTGACCAGCGCAATCCCAGCCGTGTTGTCGTGAGGAGAGGCAAAAGGAACATCATTGGAATGGATGGAGTCGCCAGCGAGGAAGACTATGATTAGTCGGGCAACCCAATGAGGGAAGATGGCGATGATGATGAAGTATCGTCAAAAGAAGAATCAATACTACGTTACCTAAGAAAAATCGCACTCCATGGAAAAGGCAAAGTCACAATGAGGGGCTCAATTATTCTTGACGAACAAGAAGGAAAGAAGCTGACTCAAAAGCAAAACGTCGAAGACTTGAGGAAACGTATGTTATGGGTCCAATGATGTGTAATAGATATATGTTCCTATTTTGTATACACACTTAGCCATATGATGTGTAATATATATGTTCCTATTTTGCATACATATTTAACCATCAAATGATGCAATATATATCGCCCTCCTTCGTTCACTTGCCTCGGGAAATAAAAGTGGGATAAAATAAAGGAAAAGAAAAATGAAAACTGGCAATAGCGGCGGCGATGTGCGCGTTTCCACAAAACCGCTGCTGCTACATACCATAGTAGCAGCGTGTTTCTTATAAACCGCTGCCGCTACATACCATAGTAGCAGCGTTTCTTATAAACCGCTGCGCTACAGATCATAGTAGTAGCGGCGTTTACGCATAACGAGCTACTTTACGTCCATAACCCAAAATTTTCACTCGCGCAGCTTCATCCGCCACATTTCCCCAAATCCCCACTCTCTCTCCGTCGCTCCGCCGCGCCCCGTCGCTCCGCCCTTGCGCCCGACCAGCCCGGCTTCGCCCCGACTCCGCGGCGCGGCGCTAGCCAGCGCTTCGCCCCGTCCGCCCTCGACCCGACTCCGGCCGCTCGCCCCGACTCCAGCGCTGGCCCCGACTCAGCCGCTCGCCCCGACCCAGGCGCTTCGCCCCGACCCGTCGGCCCTCGCCTCCCTCCTCGCCCCTGCACTCTCTGTAAACTCCCCCCCTCTCTGCTAGGGTTCATGTTAATTAATTAGGTTATCTATTTAGTTATGAATTTAGCTAGGTTTCAAAATTAGCTGAATTTATATGGAAATTTGAACTGGACATGTGATATGTGCATATGTCATGTTTTGGACATGTCATGTTTGGAAAATGATCCGAGTGGCCTATATTCGCCGAAATGTTGATTCATTTCCGTTTGGTGAATTTCAGCGCTCGATATGTCCATTTTTAGCAAAGGTCATGCGAAATTTCCGTGAATAAAGGCATGATTTGTGCTACATAGTTGGCATATCGAGTCTTTGGCACATAGATTTCTTTTCGTCATTTCTCATTTATTCATACTTTTAGAAATAAATGAGGCCACTTAATCATAGGAAACATGTCGAACAACGAAGAAACTGGGCCTTGACCAAGATGCGAGCGAGATGGATTATGATGGTGAACAAGAGTACCTCGACTATTTGACTGCTAAGCAAGGTTTGCGGTCGGCCTCGATGATGGTCTTGGCGCCGACATCGACACCGGCAATGCGCCCGCACCGATGGCGGCGCCGAGACCGGCGGGGAAGGTACCGGCGGGAAGGTACCGCCTCGATGCCGATACCGAAAAGAGGAAGCATAAGAAGCGGAGGATACGAAAACCTAACAAACTAGGGATTGGACGACTTGTGATCACAAAGATGGCACACAGCAAGTTTGAGCCGTTAGAGCGGAAGAACCTCGCAAGTGCTATGGGAACCAAGTAGGATGCATCCTACGGAATCTTGTGACATCAGCGAGCGATGACTTAAGGAGTAAAGAACATTTGATGCAGTTGCTCCTAACGAAGTTGCACAAGAGATTCAAGTTCCCCGACCGGGATGATAACATAGAACAACCGTGGGATGATCCAAAGATGAAAAAGATTAACAATCACGCCATGGGCATGTTCAGCAATGATTTGGCCTCCTGGAAAGGGAGGGTGAAATGAGCTATTGAGGCTGATGAACCCCTGTCCAAGATTTTGGAGGAAAATCCGACACTTACGGAAGAGGAGTTCGAAAAGTTCAAGGACACTTGCGCTACCGAGGCAGCCAAGGCTAAGGCTGCGAAATTCAAAAGCCTTCAGCTCCGGAACACGGGGAAGCATCGCCTCGGAAGCCGTGGCTACCTCGGTAAAAGGCCCATATGGGATAAGGAGGGCGCGGGCGTGAAGCCGCGGGTCTCCCAGACCCCTTCAGCAAGTTCACCAACCCCTTGGAGCATGACTTCATCGGGGCCCGCTACAAGTGGGACAAGGAGAAAAAGGTTTTTACATGGACAAGATCACGAGGAAATTGATTAGACTCTTGGAGAAGCAACACCGGCTTGCAGCCGAAAGCCCTACTTCTCGATGAGGCCCAAGTGGGACACCCTCTCAGCCGGCCTTGAGCGAACTTAAGGGACTCCCGTTGGACCAGCGGCCGCAATATGGTCGTGTGCACGGCGCCGGAGACGGCGCCACGTGGAAGGTGTTTTACAACGACGGCCCGGAGGCCAAGAAGCGAAAAAGAAGTTTAGTCGAGCGGACATCGGCGCAAAGGTGAAGCTTGCGGTCGAGAAAAAGCAGCCGAGGACGCGAAAAAAGCAGCCGAGGACAAATATGAGTTGCTACAAAGAGCGGTCAATGCAGTTAATGCTCAGAAATGATTTCGCTACTAACTTGGTTCGATTATCATCAAGCTGGGCGAAGGAAAATCGAGACAAGGCGGTACATGATTTCCGATGCCCGTTTAAATCGCGAGCAACTCCATGAACAACAACACCATCGCACCATCACTTGCTCAAGCAACGGGCCTCCTCTCGCAGCCGCTCCGCTCATAGCAGCCGTCCTCGATCTCGGCGCGCTAGGTGGGCCTTCGTCTTTAGCTGAGCTTAGCGCCATCACGGTAATTACATGTCGCACCAACATATATATATAGATAATATTCCATTTTGTTGCCTTTCGGTTGTTTTACACCACAAACATATGTGTTTGCGGCGAAAAAACCCCATGCACCATACTCTACTTGATCAAAGGCGGAAGGTGGGCGTGGGAAAGGGATGATAATGGACCCCTCTCAGCGCACATTCCACAACCACCCGATCCCGCTGGGCACTTGAGGTTAGCTTGACCAGGTGTGAAATCGGGCACGAGTTGCCTCCTCGATCTGAGCATGTGGGAGCGGACGGCGAGACCCGCCGCGGGATTGGACGATGCAAGGGTTGGGTGCTGCTATGGCGAAGAATCTTATTAAATGCGGAGCCGCCGAGAGCACACCAATAACTACCACACATCAACAAGCATGTGCGGAGACCACCACCCCACCTACGCAATTACCAGCTCTGTAGTAGTGCGGGTGAGGCGGCGAGACGACATGATGAAGGGGTGCAATAATCTTGGCTGATGTACCAGTAGAACAGAGAATGGATGATGAGGCGGAGGTCGACCCTATGGATTACCTCAATACAAGCGCGTATGGTGTGACATAGATATGATGAGTCAACCATATGACTAATCGGGCTATCAGCTTGCTAATGAGGATATGGATGATATGCCCGGGCAGGGCCGTACCATGGAATGCAAAAAGTCTCTCTTCATGAAATCCTCACAGGACACGCCTGAAGATGCCGCCTCAACACAGGCTCAACTAGCCGGGCGCGAGGGTCGTCTGATGCTTTAGCCCGGGAACACTTGGGCAGGGGTTAAGGAAGGGTCTGGAAGGTGTGCCCAAGAAAAAGGAGAGGAAGAGATCGGGAAGGTAATCGCCTCCAAACAAGCGAGCACACAGCAGCCGAGACGATGCATTACGAAGAGTGTGTACCCGTGAAAGGTGCGGTCATGTTCCATCTCACAGGCGAGCCGATGCTACCGCCAAAACCGCTGGAGGCACTATCGAGGATCTCGAGAGACTGCGACCATGTCTTTGTCGTGAGAAAAGCCTCTAGCCTCAAAGGATCCGGGATATCCGACATCTGCGGCTCGTGTGCACGAGGGAAGTGCTACGTCGACACACGGCCAGCGGAGGTGTTCTTCCTGCGGTTTGACCATATCTTTGAGATGTTTCTAACAAAGGCGACTTGATTTTACTATCGTCCGCCTTTTTGCGCTATATGAGCTCCGTCGTGAAGAGTGAAGAAGTCTCGCAAATCGTGTGGCGGATCCGTACTACATGCACGAGTCTTTCTTGAGTCTCGGCGACTTTGGCGTGAAACTGCTAGGGAGTACCTCCAAAACTTCATGGTACAGAATAAGGACCGGAAATTGTCCTCGTGCCTTATCATCCAAAGTAAGTCGATTCGGACAACCCTTTCGTACATTTCAATCATTCCTTCTCTCTCATATGGGGAATAATTTGAGGTGTCTTTTCCCTTGACAGCAGGCGCCCGTTCTTATCGTTCTTTACCCGCAAGTCTCCCACGCCGTGTATTTTGACCCTTGAGAGACTACGAGAAAAGGACTACACCCACATAATGAATATTCTAGATGATGCTCTCAAGGCTTCAGCTATAGAGGTGGCCACGTGCATATCGAAACAAAGGAACAAGAAGATGGGTTTCGCGCATAAAACTAACTTCTCCTGCATCCATGTCCCAAAACCAAGCAAGAAGGATGGATTCTACATCGTCCATCTCATGATTCAGTTCAACACGGATCACCAAAAGCTTCGCATTAACAGCGAAATGATGATCATATCCACAAGTGGCTAGAATCTCATGGAGAAGCGAATTATAAACTTAGAGATGACTTCTTTCGCATCCAAAGCGACATTGCGGCGATCATCATGAAAGAAGTCGTCGATGAAAGGATGTTCCACCACGGCCCTATATCGCGGTGACGTCCGAATTCGCATAGGCATGCAGCGTCTAGACCTCACGCCGTTCAAGCATCTAGGGTTAGTCCTCGATGATATGGAAGGATGGAACTTCTAGTGAGTTATGATGCCGATGATGATGATATGTGTCGGTTGAACTTGTATACTTTTTGTAGCGATGAAACTTTGTGATGTCCACGGTCCATGCCGAACTTGTGTAACGCTACTTTGTTAGTTGGCGTACGATGACCTGCGTACCTCTAGTTAATTAATTTGCGTACTGTATATGTTGCATCTAGTTGCTAACCTTTCTTTTTGGTGTTGCTCTAGTATATTTTTTGCATATATATGATTGTACATCCTCTTCATGAACATGCATCTCTAACAGGTACCTAGTTTCTTGATGGCGAGATGGAAATGCTATATAGGTGTACAAAGGAAGGTTCGGGGTGTACAACGAGTGGCATGAGTGTCGGCGCAAGTGAATGGGTTCACGGCGCCAGCCATAAAACTTCAAAAGAGACAAGAAGGAGAAGCTAGTTACTTGAGGTTCACGCTAGCGAGAGAGGACTCGTAATCGCCACCTCATGTCTTGCATGGTTCGCTCTCACTCATAGTGATAGCACTTCTTGCGTATGCCTTTGTTTAGATGGATGACGTTGTTGTAGTTGCAAGTATTGAGACTTGCATGTATTGCTATTTTGAGATGATAACAAGATATCACTTTGTGTTGGATGATGATTATGAAGAGACTATTTGTATGTACATGCTATGATTACATTTGTGGTCTCATGAGCATTTGTATGTGTATCATGATGAAATTTCTATGTGCTAAAGATTCTTCTACAAAGCGGTGCAAATACAAAACAAATATGCCAAAAAAACTACTTAAATTAGCGATGGCGAGTGTACAAAAGTTAGCAGCAGCGCCGTTATAGCGATGGCGCGTCCCGCCAAAGCGCTAAGCGCTAATAGCGATAGCGAGCTTCCGGCAACAGCGCTGCTGTTACACTTGTATAGCGATGGCGATGGGGGCACGCGCTCTTCGCTATGAGTTAAGCTAGAAGCCCGTATTAGTAGCGCTGGTACCAGCCTCTTGATACATGTAAAACCAGCGCTGCTGCTAGCCTTTTCCTAGTAGTGGGAGGTTACGGAACCCCGGGGGTTATTGGGCCTACATGGGCCTTGAGGAGAAGAGGGAAGGAGGCGGGGAGGGGCGCGTGCCTCCCTTCTGGTCCGAATAGGACAAGGGAAGGGGTGGCGCCCCCTTTCCTTCCCTCTTCCTCCTCTTTCCCCTTCTCCTACTCCAACTAGGAAAGAAGGAGTCCTACTCCGGTGGGAGTAGGACTCCCCCTGGCGCGCCCTCCTTGGCGGCCGCCTCCTCCCCAGCTCCTTTATATCACGAGGCGGGGGCACCTGAACACACAAGTTGATCTGGGATCGTTCCTTAGCCGTGTCGGTGCCCCCTCCACCATATTCCACCTTGGTCATATCGTCGCGGAGTTTAGGCGGCGCCCTGCGCCGATAGAACATCATCATCGTCCTGCGCCCGTCGTCTTGTGGAACTCATCCCCGCGCTTTCTTGGATCGGGCCGGGGATCGTCATCGAGCTGAGCGTGTGCTGAACTCGGAGGTGCCGTCGTTCGGTACTTGGATCGGTCGGATCGTGAAGGCGTCGACTACATCAACAGCGTTGTCATAGCGCTTCCGCTTCGGTCTCACGAGGGTACATGGACAATACTCTCCCTCTTGTTGCTATGCCATCACCATGATCTTGCGTGTGCGTAGGAATTTTTTGAAATTACTCGTTCCCTAACAATAACATCCGAGCCTAGGTTTTATCGTTGATGTTATATGCACGAGTAGAACACAAGTGAGTTGTGGGCGATACAAGTCATCTTGCTTACCAGCATGTCATACTTTGGTTTGGCGGTATTGTGAGATGAAGCGGCCGGACCGACATTACAGCGTGCGCTTACGCAAGACTGGTTTCACCGTTCACGAGCACTCGTGCTTAAAGGTGGCTGGCGGGTGTCTATCTCTCTCACTTTAGCTGAATCGAGTGTGGCTCGCCCGGTCCTTGCGAAGGTTAAAACAGCACCAACTTGCGAACTATCGTTGTGGTTTTGATGCGTAGGTAAGAACAGTTCTTGCTCAGCCCGTAGCAGCCACGTAAAATTTGCAACAACAAAGTAGAGGGCGTCTAACTTGTTTTGCAGGGCATGTTGTGATGTGATATGGTCAAGGCGTGATGCTATATTTTATTGTATGAGATGATCATGTTTTGTAACCGAAGTTATCGGCAACTGGCAGGAGCCATATGGTTGTCGCTTTATTGTATGAAATGCAAACGCCTTGTAATTGCTTTACTTTATCACTAAGCGGTAGCGATAGTCATAGAAGCAATAGATGGCGTAACAACAATGATGCTACGATGGAGATCAAGGTGTCGCGCCGGTGATGATGGTCATCACGACGGTGCTTCGAAGATGGAGATCACAAGCACAACATGATGATGGCCATATCTTATCGCTTATATTGATTGCATGTGATGTTTATCCTTTTATGCATCTTATCTTGCTTTGATTGACGGTAGCATTTTAAGATGATCTCTCACTAATTATCAAGAAGTGTTCTCCACAGTATGCACCGTTCGAAAGTTCTTCGTCTTTGAGACACCACGTGATGATCGGGTGTGATAGGCTCTATGTTTAAATACAACGGGTGCACAACAGTTGCACAAGCGGAATACTCAGGTCATACTTGACGAGCCTAGCATATACAGATATGGCCTCGGAACACGGAGACTGAAAGGTCGAATGTGAATCATATAGTAGATATGATCAACATAGTGATGTTCACCATTGAAACTACTCCATCTCACGTGATGGTCGGACATGGTTTAGTTGATTTGGATCACGTGATCACTTAGATGACTAGAGAGATGTCTGTCTAAGTGGGACTTCTTAAGTAATATGATTAACTGAACTTAAATTTATCATGAACTTAGTACCTGATAGTATTTTGCTTGTCGATGTTTCTTTGTAGATAGATGGCTCGTGTTGTTGTTCCGTTGAATTTTAATGCGTTCCTTGAGAAAGCAAAGTTGAAAGATGATGGTAGCAATTACGGACTGGGTCCGTAACTTTGAGGATTATCCTCATTGCTGCCTGAAAAAGTTACGTCTGGAAGCACCGCTGGGTGCCGAACTGCTTCTTGATACTGGCCGACAGCGTTAGAGCGTCTGGCGAGCAAAGCTGATGACTACTCGATAGTTCGATGTGCCATGCTTTACGGCTTAGAACCGGGTCTTCAACGGCGTTTTGAGCGTCATGGAGCATATGAGATGTTCCAGGAGTTGAAGTTAATATTTCAAGCAAATGCCGGATTGAGAGATATGAAGTCTCCAATAAGTTCTATAGCTGCAAGATGGAGGAGAATAGTTACATCGGTGAACATATACTCAAAATGTGCGGGGTATAATAATCACTTGATTCAAGCTGGGAGTTAATCTTCACGATGATAGTGTCATTGACAAATTCTTCAATCACGCCACCAAGCTACAAGAGCTTCGTGATGAACTATAATATGCAAGGGATGAACAAGACTATTCGAGCTCTTACAATGCTAAAATCTGCGGAGGTAGAAATCAAGAAGGAGCATCAAGTGTTGATGGTTAACAAGACCACCAGTTTCAAGAAAAAGGGCAAAGGGAAGAAGAACGGGAACTTCAAAAACAACGGCAAGCAAGTTGTTGCTCAAGAGAATAAACCCAAGTCTGGACCTAAGCCTGAAAATGAGTGCTTCTACTGCAAGCGGTGGACCTTTGGAGCGGAACTGCCCCAAGTATTTGGCGGATAAGAAGGATGGCAAAGTGAACAAAGGTATATGTGATATACATGTTATTGATGTGTACCTTACTAATGCTCGCAGAGCACCTGGTATTTGATCTTGGTTACATTGCTAATATTTGCAACTTTCGAAGCAGGGACTACGGATTAGCGAAGATTGTCTAAGGGCGAGGTGACGATCTTGCGTGGGAAATGGTTCCAAAGTCGATGTGATCGCGGTCGGCATGCTACCTCTACATCTACCATCGGGATTAGTTTTAGACCTAAATAATTGTTATTTGGTGCCAGCGTTGAGCATGAACATTATATCTGGATCTTGTTTGATGCGAGACGGTTATTCATTTAAATCAGAGAATAATGGCTGTTCTATTTATATGAGTAATATCTTTTATGGTCATGCTCCCCTGAAGAGTGGTCTATTTTTATTGAATCTCGATAGTAGTGATACACATATTCATAGTGTTGAAACCAAAAGATGCAGAGTTGATAACGATAGTGCAACTTATTTGTGGCACTGCCGTTTAGGTCATATCGGTGTAAAGCGCATGAAGAAACTCCATACTGATGGGCTTTTGGAATCACTTGATTATGAATCAATTGGTAATTGCGAACCGTGCCTTATGGGCAAGATGACTAAAACGCCGTTCTCCGGAACTATGGAGCAAGCAACTGATTTGTTGGAAATCATACATACTGATGTTTGTGGTCCAATGAATGTTGAGGCTCGTGGCGGGAATTGTTATTTTCTCACCTTCACAGATGATTTGAGCAGATATGGGTATATCTACTTAATGAAATACAAGTCTGAAAAATTTGAAAAGTTCAAAGAATTTCAGAGTGAAGTGGAAATCATCATAACAAGAAAATAAAGTTTCTACGATCTGATCGTGGAGGAGAATATTTGAGTTACGAGTTTGGTCTACACTTAAAACAATGCGGAATAGTTTCGCAACTCCGCCACCTGGAACACCACAACGAAATGGTGTGTCGAGCGTCGAATGTCGTACTTTACTTGATATGGTGCGATCTATGATGTCTCTTCTGATTTACGCTATCGTTTTGGGGTTATGCTTTAGAGGCAGTCGCATTCACGTTAAATAGGGCACCATCAAAATCCGTTGAGACGACGCCTTATGAACTGAGGTTTGGCAAGAAGCCAAAGTTGTCGTTTCTTAAAGTTTGGGGCTGCGATGCTTATGTGAAGAAACTTCAACCAGATAAGCTCGAACCCAAATCGGAGAAATGTGTCTTCATAGGATACCCAAAAGAGACTATTGGGTACACCTTCTATCACAGATCTGAGGGCAAGATTTTCGTTGCTAAAATTGGATCCTTTCTAGAGAAGGAGTTTCTCTCGAAAGAAGTGAGTGGGAGGAAAGTAGAACTTGATGAGATAACTGTATCTACTCCCTTATTGGAAAGTAGTTCATCACAAGAACCGGTTCCTGTGACAACTACACCAATTAGTGAGGAAGCTAATGATATTGATCATGAAACTTCAGATCAAGTTTCTCTTGAACCTCGTGGGTCTACGAGTAAGATCCGCACTGAGTGATGCGGTAATCCTATTCGGAAGTCATGTTACTTGACCATGAACCTCGAACTATGAGGAAGCGATGATGAGCCCAGATTCCATAAAATGGCTAGAGGCCATGAAATCGAGATGGGATCCATGTATGAAAACAAAGTATGGACTTTTGTTGACTTGCCCGATGATCGGCAAGCCATTGAGAATAAATGGATTTTTAAGAAGAAGACTGACGCTGATGGTAATATAACTGTCTATAAAGCTCGACTTGTTGCGAAAGGTTTTTGACAAGTTCAAGGGGTTGACTACGATGAGACTTTCTCACCCGTAGCGATGCTTAAGTCTGTCCGAATCATGTTAGCTATTGCTGCATTTCATCATTATTAAATTTGGCCAATGGATGTCAAAACTGCATTCTTGAATGGATTTCTGGAAGAAGAGTTGTATATGATGCAGCCAGAAGGTTTTGTTGATCCAAAAGGTGCTAACAAAGTGTGCAAGCTCCAGCGATACATTTATGGACTGGTGCAAGCATCTCGGAGTTGGAATAAACGTTTTGATAGTGTGATCAAAGCATATGGTTTTATATAGACTTTTGGAGAAGCCTGTATTTACAAGAAAGTGAGTGGGAGCTCTATAGCATTTCTGATATTATATGTAGATGACATATTATTAATTGGAAATGATATAGAATTTCTGGATAGCATAAAGGGATACTTGAATAAAACTTTTTCAATAAAAGACCTCGGTGAAGCTGCTTACATATTGGGCATCAAGATCTATAGAGATAGATCAAGACGCTTAATAGGACTTTCACAAAGCACATACCTTGATAAAATTTTGAAAAAGTTCAAAATGGATCGAGCAAAGAAAGGATTCTTGCCGTGCTTCAAGGTGTGAAGTTGAGTCAAACTCAATGCCCGACCACAACAAAAGATAGAGAAAATGAAAGATGTTCCTATGCTTCAGCCATAGGCTCTATCATGTATCCAATCTTGTGTACCAGACGGCGTATGCTTATCAATAAGCTTGGCGGGAAGGTACCAAAGTAATCGAGTGGATCATTTGGACAGCGGTCAAGAACATCTGAAATACCTGAAAAGGACTAAGGATATGTTTCTCGTATATGGAGGTGACAAAGAGCTAGTCGTAAATGGTTACGTCGATGCAAGCTTTGACACTGATCCAGACGATTCTAAATCGCAAACCGGATACGAGCTTTTATTAAACGGTGGAGCTGTAAGTTGGTGCAGTTCTAAACAAAGCGGCGTGGCGGGATCTACATGTGAAGCGGAGTACATAGCTACTTCTGAAGCAGCAAATGAAGGAGTCTGGATGAAGGAGTTCATTTCTGATCTAGGTGTCATACCTAGTGCATCGAGACCAATGAAGATCTTCTGTGACAATACTGGTGCAATTGCCTTGGCAAAGGAATCCAGATTTCACAAGAGGACCAAGCACATCAAGAGACGCTTCAATCCCACTTGGACCTAGAGATTTGCAAGATACATACGGATCTGAATGTTGCAGACCCGTTGACTAAGCCTCTCTCACGAGCAAAACATGATCAGCACCAAGACTCCATGGGTGTTAGAATCATTACTATGTAATCTAGATTATTGACTCTAGTGCAAGTGGGAGACTGAAGGAAATATGCCCTAGAGGCAATAATAAAGTTATTATTTATTTCCTCATATCATGATAAATGTTTATTATTCATGCTAGAATTGTATTAACCGGAAACATGATACATGTGTGAATACATAGACAAACATATAGTCACTAGTATGCCTCTACTTGACTAGCTCATTAATCAAAGATGGTTATGTTTCCTAACCATAGACATGTGTTGTCATTTGATTAGTGGGATCACATCATTAGAAGAATGATGTGATTGACATGACCCATTCCGTTAGCTTAGCACTTGATCGTTTAGTATACTGTTATTGCTCTCTTCATGACTTATACATGTTCCTGTAACTATGAGAATTATGCAACTCCGTTTACGAAGGAACACTTTGGGTACTACCAAACGTCTGGCAACGAATCGGGTGATTATAAAGGAGTACTACAGGTGTCTCGAAGGTACATGTTGAGTTGGCATATTTCGAGATTAGGTTTTGTCACTCCGATTGTCGGAGAGGTATCTCTGGGCCCTCTCGGTAATGCACATCACTATAAGCCTTGCAAGCAATGTGACCAATGAGTTGGTTACAGGATGATGCATTACGTAACGAGTAAAGAGACTTGCCGGTAACGATATTGAACTAGGTATTGGATACCGACGATCGAATCTCGGGCAAGTAACATACCGATGACAAAGGGAACAATGTATGTTGTTATGCGGTTTGACCGATAAAGATCTTTGTAGAATATGTAGGAACCAATATGGGCATCCAGGTCCCGCTATTGTTTATTGACCGAGAATAGTTCTAGGTCATGTCTACATAGTTCTCGAACCCGTAGGGTCCGCACGCTTAACGTTACAATGACAGTTTTATTATGAGTTTATAAGTTTTGATGTATCGAAGTTTGTTCGGAGCCCCAGATGAGATCACGGACATGAGGATGAGTCTCGAAATGGTTGAGACATAAAGATTGATATATTGGAAGCCTATGTTTGGACATCGGAAGTGTTCCGGGTGAAAACAACATTTTACCGGAGTACCGGGAGGTTACCGGAACCCCCCGGGGGGTTATTGGGCCTACATGGGCCTTGAGGGAGAAGAGGGAAGGAGGCAAGAGGGGGCCGCGCGCCCCTCCCCTTCCTATTCCAAATAGGACAAGGGAAGGGGGCGGCGCCCCCCCCCCCTTTCCTTCCCCTCTTCCTCCTCTTTCCCCCTTCTCCTACTCCAACTAGGAAAGAAGGGAGTCCTACTCCCGGTGGGAGTAGGACTCCCCCCTTGGCGCGCCCTCCTTGGACGGCCGCCTCCTCCCCCCTGGCTCCTTTATATACGGGGGCGGGGGCACCCATAGACACACAAGTTGATCTACGGATCGTTCCTTAGCCGTGTCGGTGCCCCCTCCACCATATTCCACCTCGGTCATATCGTCGCGGAGTTTAGGCGAAGCCTGCGCCGATAGAACATCATCATCGTCACCACACCGTCGTCTTGTGGAACTCATCCCCGACGCTTTCTGGATCGGAGCCGGGGATCGTCATCGAGCTGAGCGTGTGCTGAACTCGGAGGTGCCGTCGTTTGGTACTTGGATCGGTCGGATCGTGAAGGCGTCGACTACATCAACCTCGTTGTCATAACGCTTCCGCTTACGGTCTACGAGGGTACGTGGACAATACTCTCCCCTCTCGTTGCTATGCCATTACCATGATCTTGCGTGTGCGTAGGAATTTTTTTGAAATTACTACGTTCCCCAACAATACAACCTACGTGCAACAATGGCTCCCAAATTATAATGTTTATCTCCTAATACAGCACTCCTGAGAAAACTGAGATCAGGGATACACATGTGACATGCTTCATCCTTACCATTGATGCACCTACCTATGAAGAGAGCAAAATAATGTATAGCAGGAAAATGAATGCTCCCTATGGTAGCTTGTGTTATATCTCTAGATTCCCCCCCCCCCAGTTATACTAGCAAGAAAATCTCTAAATTCATATTTGCGAGGTTCACTAGGACTACCCCATTGTGGAAGTTTGCAAGCAGCATTAAAATCCTCTAAGTCTGTAGTTTGAGAATTGCGTGATGATGAAAATTCAAACCTTCTCACAAAGGAATCAGTGAGATAGTGGTACTGACGGCACTTATCTGCCTCGAAGCTCTCAAGATCAGCATTACGCACATATGCGTTAAATTCTTACTTGATTCCTGCTCGATCCATAAAGTCCTCTGAAGGCCATTCACAAGCCCGCACTTGAGCTTCCCTCGGTGGTTCATCGTCCGCATCGCGTATTGCGGGCCTGGGCCCTTGGTTCCTTGAAGGACCACTGAGGGAGTCCTGGACTAGGGGGTGTCCGGATAGCCGGACTATCATCGTCAGCCGGACTCCAAGACTATGAAGATACAAGATTGAAGACTTCGTCCGTGTCCGGATGGGACTTTCCTTGGCGTGGAAGGCAAGCTTGGCAATCTGGATATGTAGATCTCCTACCATTGTAACCGACTACATGTAACCCTAGCCCTCTCCGGTGTCTATATAAACCGGAGGTTTTAGTCCATAGGACAACACAACCATTACAACAATCATACCATAGGCTAGCTTCTAGGTTTAGCCTCCTTGATCTCGTGGTAGATCCACTCTTGTACTACCCATATCATAAATATCAATCAAGCGGGAGTAGGGTTTTACCTCCATCGAGAGGGCGAACACAGGTAAAACATCGTGTCCCTTGTCTCAATTTACCATCCGCCTAGACGCACAGTTCGGGACCCCCTACCCGAGATCCGCCGGTTTTGACACCGACATTGGTGCTTTCATTGAGAGTTCCTCTGTGTCTTCACCGATAGGCTTGATGGCTTCTTCAATCAACAACAACGCCGTCCAGGGTGAGACTTTTCTCCCCGGACAGATCTTCGTGTTCGGCAGCTTTGCACTGCGGGCCAATTCACTTGGCCATCTGGAGCAGATCGAAAGCTACGCCCCTGGCCATCAGGTCAGGTTTGGAAGCCTAAACTTCACGGCCGACATCCGCGGAGACTTGATCTTCGACGGATTCGAGCCACAGCCGAGCGTGCCGCACTGTCATGATGGGTATGGTCTAGCCCTGCCGCCGGACAGTGCCCTGGAGGCTGCACACGAGTCCGCTCTTGCCCTTAGCTCAGAGCAGACCGCGCAGATCGAGGACAGGTGGCTGGACACAGCCTCGAGGGCTGCAACTTCTACGGCGATAGAGCCGAATACTGATCTTGTCCCTTATAAAGCTCGTGACTCCGAGGCGCCAGACTCCTTGCCGGACTCCAAACCTTCTGCGGCCCTGCCAATCGAATCCGATTGGGCGCCGATTATGGAGTTCACCGCCGCGGACATCTTTCAGCACTCACCCTTTGGCGACATCCTGAATTCGCTAAAGCATCTCTCGTGCTCGGAGAACCTGGCGGACTGCGGTCAGGACGGTTGGGATGCGGACGACGAAGAAATTCAAAGCCCACCCACCACCCACTTCGTAGCCACTGTCGACGATCTAACCGACATGCTAGACTATGACTCCGAAGGCATCGATGGTATGGACGACGATGCCGGAGACTACCAAGAACTAGCGCCTACCGAGCACTAGAAGGCCAACCCAAACCATGTATATATGGTGGACACCCCAAAAGGAAGTGATGATGAGGAACAACGGGACGCGGCAAAGGATAATTCCGCCGACAAACAACCAAAACGGCGACGCAGACGCCGCCCTAGGTCCCGCCTCGACAAATATAGCACTCCTAATGACCCTGCGATAGAGCAGGGCAAACCAGTGGACGACAAACATGCAACCAAGCAGCCATCCGAGCAGGACGAATCGGACAATCAATCCATGCCCGGCGAAAACAACAGTCCAGACAAACTCACGCCGACACACCACGAGCATAAGAACTCTGCACAAAAGACTGGTCGCCATCGCAAGAAGTCGAAAAAGGAAAACGGAAGCTCAAAACAGCGGAAGACATACTCAGAATGAGGTGGAGCAAAGTACTCAAGACCGCGGACAAATATGGCAATAGCCACCAAACAAAGAGCTATCCAAAGCGCAAGCTGCTGCCAGAATTTGACGAGGAGGCCATAGAGCCCCCACAGTCAAAAAGAAAAGAGGCCGCCTGGCGGGATATACGACCATATGACAGGCCAAAAGTGACAAGCGGTGCCGCACACAAGACGACACACGATCCTCACAAAACAGATGGCCCAGTCAGGTCCATTTACGGGCCAAAAAAGAGGGGCCCAGGAAGCAACACAACACGCCGCATGCTTGAAGATAACGGCACGCCTAAATACAAGGGCGCCGCACACCCACTATGTTTCACCGATGAGGTCTTTGGATCATAATTTCAGCGAGATTCAAACCCGTAAACATAGAGGCGTGCGATGGAACAACAGACCACAGAGTCTGGATTGAGGATTACATCCTCCACATACACATGGCGAGAGGAGATGATCTCCGCCATAAAATATCTACCCTCAAGCTCAAAGGGCCAGCTCGGCATTGGCTGAAAAGCCTCCCGAAAAATCTTGTTGGAAGTTGGGAAGAGCTTGAGGGCGCGTTTAGAAAATTTTCAGCGGACTTATGTCCGCCCTCCGGATCTGAGACGATTTAAGTCACATAACTCAACAGCCCGGAGAGTCGGTAGCATAAATTCTGGAATAGGTTCCTTACCAAAAAGAACCAAATAGTCGACTGTCCGGACGCCGAAGCCTTAGCAGCTTTTAAACATAATGTCCAAGATGAATGGCTCGCCAGACACCTCGGCCAAGAGAAACCGAGAACAATGGCCGCGCTAACAAGCCTCATGACCCGCTTTTGCACGGGGGAGGACAGCTGGCTAGCAAGATGCAGCACCAGCGACCCGAGTACATCCGAGATCAGAGATGGAAACGGAAAATCATGGCGTAGAAAGGATCAGCGCCGAAATAAAGAAAAAAGCCCAAAGAACACGGCGGTCAATGCCGGATTCAAAAGCTTCATGACGAACAACAAAACACTGCCTCTCAAGGACAACAGTGAAGAGCTATCCAACTTAAACAAAATTTTGGATCGGATATGTCAAATCCACAGCACCTCCGAAAGGCCTGCAAACCATACCCACCGAGATTGTTGGGTCTTCAAACAGTCCGGCAGACTCAACGCCGAACACAAGGGGCTAGACGCGCCAAGCAAGGATGATGACGAACCCCACCAGCAGAGCGCCGGAAAACAAAAGACTTTCCCGCAAGAAGTCAAAACAGTAAATTCACTTCATGTGATAATACGGAGAAACAGTGCGGCACCCGCCAAAGTAGGTATCGCACGGTCCACCCCAGCGGAACCTCGAGGTTGGATGTCAAAACCAATTACTTTCGACCACCTGGACTATTCCAGAAGTATTTGAAACGCAAGATGGACTGCTTTGATATTGGATCCTATAATCGACGGACTACAATTTACACAAGTCCTGATGGACGGCGGTAGTGATTTAAACCTGCTATATCTGGACACAATCCGCAAATTGGGGATAGACCTTACTAAAATTCGATATAGCCGCAGTTCCTTCAAAGGAGTGACGCCAGGCCCTCACGCCAAGTGCACGGGCTCCTTACTACTAGAAGTTGTATTTGGGTCACCCAACAACTTCCGACGCGAAAAGCTACTCTTTCATGTCGCCCCATTCAAAAGTAGCCATCAAGCACTGTTGGGACGTGAAGCTTTTGTCCGCTTTAATGCAATACCACACTACGCGTCTCTTACACTTAAAATGCCCGGTCCACGCGGCATCATCTCACTAAAAGGTCGTGCAAGACCCCGGACATGGCTAGACAAGTCCGGCATAAAATAAGCTAGGGGCTCCCTAGCCGCACACCCCTTTACAAGGGGCTGTGCGTATGAGCTAATATAGGCTCAGCTTTATTTATTCATTCATATTTCGATTTTTAATAAATTTTTTGCATGATTTCCTTTCAAGCTAAGTTCCTCTCCTTTTACAGATGAACAATGTGTACACCCGTCCAGGATACGGCACAACAGAGACACAAGCGCAGACGTGCAGCAGGGACCCGTCGCAAGGATTCTCTTCAGATTAAGTCCATGCGTAAACATTTGTTACTGTCTTTTGTTGATCACATCCCACGGTTTTTCACCATAACCAACGACGAGGCTGGCGCTTTGGCATCGGCCGCGCCGAAATTCTTGCTGTGCACTGACACTAGGGGCTTAGGGCATTGTTACGCCCATTATTATAAAGACCGAACACCTTAGGGAGTGTTTGGCGTCTCGAGTTAGGCCTTATATGCATCAGCTCCGAGTCATGTCTTTGGTCAAATGTTGGGTTTGCCCGGCTCCTGTGTTTGCTGCCTTACGTTCCGTATCATCAGCTAAC
This sequence comes from Aegilops speltoides, assembly GCA_021437245.1. NCBI lineage: Eukaryota > Viridiplantae > Streptophyta > Magnoliopsida > Poales > Poaceae > Aegilops > Aegilops speltoides. The sequence continues at coordinate 50,052,556 of CM038142.1, forward strand.
GCGCACCGGAGAACTCTGCGATTGTGCCTGGTTCGGCTGGGCGAGCACCTCGATGAAAGCCGCTCGATCATCATGATATAGCGAGACTGGTCAACCACTCGATCGAATATCGGAATGTTTAGAATTCCGCCGCTTTGACGAAGGACCGTTTCGGTCGAGCACATCTGGCGCCCGAATTCGGAGAGCGCGGTGCCCCTAGGGGCTATGTCGTAGCCCCACCCTCGAACTCCGATGGCTAAGTGAAAGTGATAAAGCATTATAGTCCGGTTGCCTCATTTGCTACGCTACCACCTCCTTCACAGGACCGAGACGTCGGATTAAGTGTGAAAATGCGCTATTTTTGCAAACACCCCCGCACCTTGTGCGTGGGGGCTGAAGCCGACGACTGCCATCTTTCAGGTTATACACATGTATACATAAACGGCCGCACAGGAGATATTTTAATACTTGAACGCACAAGTACAAAAAGCGCTGACATCATAAACTTCGTTTTACAAACCAAAATGTTCATTTGAACATGACATTCTTTGAGCACTGCGACTCAATTACACGAGCACCACACAAAACTTCCCCAAAATAGTGCTCGGTGGGTAACCGGCTCTCGTCTGAACCCTGGGTCTCAACTGCGGTGGCATCCATCTCTGTCCAATGTGTCTTCACATGGGCGAGGGCCATCCGTGCACCTTCTAGGCAAGCCGACCGCTTCATCGCCTTGATATGCGGCACCGCCCCAAGGAATTGCTGCAATAAGCCAAAATAACTCTTCGGCTTGGGCCTATCCGGCCAGACATGAGCCACGATATCCACCATGGCAAGTCCGGACAATCTATTCAGTTCAGCCCACTCGGCCAGCCGTTCGGTCAGCGGAAGTGAACGCTCCGGACTATGGAATTGAGACCAAAATAGCTCTTCCGTCTTGTGATCCTCCTGATTTCGGAAGTGCACAACGGCGTCTGCCGCACTCGCCGCTAAGTCCATATAAGGATCCTCCGGACCCCACAGCTGGCCAAGCTGAGCATACTTCGGATCCGTAAACCTTCGGCGCAGCAAAAAAGGCTTGCCAGCCACAACGTCTCCGGCCTGGCGCAGCTCCTCCTTTATAGCCCGCATTGCAGAACGGGCATCCTTGGCTTCGGCGGTGGCCTTCCCGAGGTCTTCTCGCTCGGCTAGGCGCCCCTTTTCAAGAACCCCATTGCGGTCGGTAGCATCTTTTAACTTCACGGCCATTTCGGCCATCTCCTTCCTGCTTCGGCAGTGTGCAGCCGTTTCGGCTTCTAACTCTTCGGCCGCCCTCGAGGCAGCCGCATCACTCCTTCGGGCTTGCTCCTTGGCTTGAGCAAGTTCTGCCCGAAGGCTCTCCACAGCAGCGGCACCATCTGCATTGAACACACATGTGGTAAGGAGTGGGCTTCGGCTCCCTTACCAGGTGACCACGGAGAAAAAACCTACCTTGTGACTCGTCAAGTCATTTATTGACCAGCGTGATGTCCGCATCCGCAACATCGAGTTGCCACTTTAGTTCGGCAACTCCATCTATCCGGCTAGCCACCGAACTATCCGCCACCTGCTTAGGAAAGGCATAAATTAATACCTGGGATTTTGATCCTCGGCACGCTGTCGTTCTCGACACCCTACCGAGTCTCAGGGGCTACTATCTATACAGGGCGCACTTTATGTGTAAAACTGTCAAAGAGTACGCCATTTTTACGTACCTCAAACCCCGCCAGCAAACTCCTGACGGCATCACGCAATCCACCTTCGGCAGATGAAATTCTTTCAATCACCGTACTCATTAGTGTACGGTGACCTTCTGAGATGGACGCCTCTCAAGCAGATCCTTCAGCTCCCGGCTGCACACGGTCGGTGCAATTATGTTGGCCCCGCGGACTCGGGCACCCTCCGTGATTTACACTTGAGCTCGTCCGCCCCATCGATGGGGGCGGCGGATGAAGCGTCTCGCTCTCCATCATATCCGGATGGAGTTCCCCCGAAGACGAGCTCATCTGAGAAGGGCGGAGATCCGAACTACAAGGTAAAAACTTAAGTTATCCTCAGAAGCACAAATAGGGATGTCCCTTATTACAAAACTCCCTTATTTCTACTCACGGCTCGCTGGAGGGATGATCCTTTAGGGGAGACTGTGCGGCCGGAGCCTCTCCGGACGCAGGACCCTCTGGTAAAGATTTCTTCCCCCGCTTCGGGGCTTTGGCCTCCGGGTTTTCGGAGGCGGTCCTCTTCTCCCCCTGGAAGGAGGGACTCTCGATCCCCTCTTCCTCAAAAGCCTCCTTGGTTGAGGCAGTAGCTCCTCTCTTCTCCCCTTCGCCTTCCTCTGAAGGCACAACCTCCAGCATCCTGACCTGCACGGGATCCGGCGCGGTCTTTGGGAGGGGGGCCGGACACCGTATCAGTTTTGCTTGTGCTATCACTCCTGTTTAGAGGGCAGTTGGTCAAAAAGCGAATCATAGAAAGGCAAACAGACGGTACGTCCGGACATGAAGCTACTTACTTGTGTATCCGGGCGATTGCAGCTTAGGCCGGCGTCCTCGGTCAATTTCGGACACGCCTCTCGTGATCCGAAGAACAGTTTGTACATCTCCACGGGTGTCATACCCATGAAGTGTTGGAGAATCCGTGGTCCCTCTGGATTAAACTCCCATAGCCGGAGAGGCGGCGTTTGCGAGGCGGAGGCGCCTAATCAGCATGACTGCATCACCACGACCAGATCGATCTCCTCGCTTGGAGGTCTCGAATCCGGCCTGCAATAGGGGCACGTCCTTTGGCGGCCCCTAGTTGAGCCTTGGTCGACCCATGACATCAGCCACCGTGGGGGCCCGGCGGAAGATGGGCGGCGGCTTCTGCTGCCCCCTGGGAGCGGTTATGTAGAACCCTCCTGCTGCCACAAGCCGAGCTCCTCTGGAAAGAGCCCTCGGGCCATGGGCGTCGGCCCTTCGCTCTAACCGCCCGCCAAGACTCTGCTGGCGCCTCTACCATCTTCGGCTTCACGTCGAAGGTCTTAAGCCACAAACGAAGTGAGGGGTGACGCGGAGGAAGGCTTCGTAGACGACAATGAATGCGGAAATATGGAGGATGGACTCCGGAGCCAAGTCGTGGAATTCTAACCCATAGTAGAACATGAGCCCCCTCACAAAAGGATCCATCGGGAAGCCTAAACCCCGATGGATGTGGGATACAAACACGACATGCTCGCCGGGCTCGGGGGTAGGAATAACTTGCCCTTTGGCGGGCAACCTATGAGAAATCTCGTAAGACAGGTACTTAGCCTCTCGCAGCTTTAGCACGTCTTATTTCGTGACGGAGGAAGGCATCCACCGGCCCTGTAGGTCTGAGCCGGACATTGTTGAAGGTCCGAAGCGCTCGAATTTGGGGCTCTGGGTGTTGGAACTCGGGGCAGGAAGAAGATTCGATTGCGGGTTGAAGAAAAGAAATGAGCCTTGGTCCCTTATAAAAGGGGAGAATATCAAGAGCCGTCCCCGTGACCGTTCGGGACTCGCCTCCGATAGAGGGGGCGTGGCGATGGGCACGATTGGGTTACCCACGCCCTTATTAATGGGAGTCCCGGGATAAGGGGAACACGATCTCTGCTTCGACAAGACGTGCCAAGGAAACTGCTTCGCTAAACGCGCTGAGGTGGTATAATAAAAAACGATTCAAGTAAAGGCTTGGTAGTGGTGTGACGTCACGCCACAAAATACGTCAGCAGATTGAACTTGTGTACATGTTATTCTCTCTACGGTGGAATGTGGAATTTATTTTGCAGAGCCGGACACTATTCTGGTGTTCACAATCTTCTATGAGTTATTCGGAGGAGGAACCCGCCTTACAATGCCGAACAATATGCGCGCCGGACTCATCGTCATTGAAGCCTGGTTCAGGGACTCTTGAGGAGTCTGGACTAGGGGTGTCGAGACAGCGGACTATCATCGTCGGCGGACTCCAAGACTATGAAGATACAAGATTGAAGACTTCGTCCCGTGTCCGGATGGGACTTTCCTTGGCGTGGAAGGCAAGCTTGGCAATACGGATATGTAGATCTCCTACCATTGTAACCGACTCTGTGTAACCCTAGCCCTCTCCGGTGTCTATATAAACCGGAGGGTTTTAGTCCATAGGACAACACAACCATTACAACAATCATACCATAGGCTAGCTTCTAGGGTTTAGCCTCCTTGATCTCGTGGTAGATCCACTCTTGTACTACCCATATCATCAATATCAATCAAGCAGGAGTAGGGTTTTACCTCCATCAAGAGGGCCCGAACCTGGGTAAAAAACATCGTGTCCCTTGTCTCCTGTTACCATCCGCCTAGACGCACAGTTTGGGACCCCCTACCCGAGATCCGCCGGTTTTGACACCGACAACCACCTTGGTACATTTTCCTAAACATATTTCTTCCTTTGAAAAATTTCTGAAAATTTTAATAACTTCAAATAGAAGTCAACCAAACTCAACAAAATTGATAGTAACTACTTCCACAAGTGCCTAGAGGCCATATCATGCATTAGAACTACTTGGGATCTCTCTACGGTGGAATGTGGAATTTATTTTGCAGAGCCGGACACTATCCTGGTGTTCACAATCTTCTATGAATTATTCAGAGGAGGAACCCGCCTTGCAATGCCGAACAATATGCGCGCCAGACTCATCATCATTGAAGCCTGGATCAGGGGCTACTGAGGGAGTCCTGGACTAGGGGGTGTCCGGACAGCCGGACTATCATCGTCAGCCGGACTCCAAGACTATGAAGATACAAGATTGAAGACTTTGTCCCATGTCCGGATGGGACTTTTCTTGGCGTGGAAGGCAAGCTTGGCAATAAGGATATGTAGATCTCCTACCATTGTAACCGACTCTGTGTAACCCTAGCCCTCTCCGGTGTCTATATAAACCGGGGGGTTCTAGTCCATAGGACAACACAACCATTACAACAATCATACCATAGGCTAGCCTCTAGGGTTTAGCCTCCTTGATCTCGTGGTAGATCCACTCTTGTACTACCCATATCATCAATATCAATCAAGCAGGAGTAGGGTTTTACCTCCATCGAGAGGGCCCGAACCTGGGTAAAAACATCGTGTCCCTTGTCTCCTGTTACCATCCGCCTAGACGCATAGTTCGGGACCCCCTACCCGAGATCCGCCAGTTTTGACACCGACAACCACCTTGGTACATTTTCCTAAACATATTTCTTCCTCTGAAAAATTTCTGAAAATTTTAATAACTTCAAATAGAAGTCAACCAAACTCAACAAAATTGATAGTAACTACTCCCACAAGTGCCTAGAGGCCATATCATGCATTAGAACTACTTGGGACCATATAAATTTGACATGCAAGCTCAAGAACAGGGTCACCTAGGCAGCAAAAATTTGCAACGAATAAAGTGCTAGAACAAAAACTAATTGGACCATTGGAGGAGTCACATACCAAAGAACAATCCCCCAAAGCAGTTTTGTGAGTGGAGCTTTGAGCAAGGAGATCGAAAATGACAGCAAGATGAGCAAGAACTCGTGCTGGAGCTAGTGGGTGATTTTTTTGGGAGGAAGAAGAAGTGTGTGGGTGCAGGAATAAGTGGAGGGGAGCCACCATGGGCCCACGAGGCAGGGGGCACGCCCAGGGGGTGGGCGCGCCCTGGACCCTCGTGGCCAGGTGCAAGCTCCCCCTGATGTGTTCTCAGTGCCAGATATTCTCAAATATTCCAGAAAAAATCATATTTCAATTTCGAGGCATTTGGAGAACTTTTATTTTCGAGGTATTTTTTATTGCACGAATAATTCAGAAAACAGACAGAAAATACTATTTTTACTTTATTAAATCTAAATAACAGAAAGTAAAAGGAGGGTACAGAAGGTTGTGCTTTCTAACTTCATCCATCTCATTCTCATCAAAAGGAATCCACTAACAAGGTTGATCAAGTCTTGTTAATAAACTCTTTTCGAATAACATGGAACTGGAGAAATTTCAAATAACACTAGGTCACCTCAACGGGGATATGCATACTATGAACATAATCGATGGAATTTTTCCAATAGAGTTTATACTATGAACTTGAGGTTGTTTCCTCGGAAAGTGTATCGTATGCTCATCACCATTAACATGAAAAGTGACATTGCCTTTGTTGCAATCAATAACAGCCCCTGCAGTATTCAAAAAGGGTCTTCCAAGAATAATATATATAATATCGTCCTCAGGAATATCAAGAATAACAAAGTCCTTTAAAATAGTAATGTTTGCAACCACAACAGGCACATCCTCAGAAATACCGACAGGTATAGCAGTTGATTTATCGGTCATTTGCAAATATATTTAGTAGGTGTCAACTTATTCAAATCATGTCTACGATATAAAGAGAGATGCATAACACTAACACTGGCTCCAAGATCACATAAAGCAGTTCTAACATAGTTTCTTTTAATGGAGCATGGTATAGTTGGTACCCCTGGATCTCTAAGTTTCTTAGGTATTCCACCCTTAAAAGTATAATTAGCAAGCATGGTGGAAATTTCAGCTTCTGGTATCTTTCTTTTATTTGTAACAATTTCTTTCATATACTTAGCATAAGGATTCATTTTGAGCATATCAGTCAAATGCATATGCAAAAAGATAGGTCTAATCATTTCAGCAAAGCGCTCAAAATCCTCATCATCCTTTTTCTTGGATGGTTTACAAGGAAAAGGCATGGGTTTTTGAACCCATGGCTCTCTTTCTTTACCGTGCTTCCTAGCAACAAAGTCTCTCTTATCATAACATTGATTCTTTGATTGTGGGTTATCAAGATCAACAGAGGTTCAATTTCTACATTATCATTGCTAGGTTGAGCATCAAAATGAACATCATCATTAACATTATCACTAGGTTCATGTTCATTACCTGATTGTGTTTCAGCATCAGAAATAGAAATATCATTGGGATTATCAGGTGTGTCAATAACAGGTTCGCTAGAAGCATGCAATGTCCTACCATTTTTCTTTTTCTTCCTTTTAGAAGGACTAGGCGCATCTACATTAGTTCTCTGAGAATCTTGCTCAATTCTCTTAGGGTGGCCCTCAGGATACAAAGGTTCCTGAGTCATTCTACCCCCTCTAGTCACAACTCTAATAGCATTATCATACTTCTTATTATTTAATTCATTGAGCAAGTCATTCTGATCTTTAAGTACTTGTTCTACTTGAGTGGTAACCATAGAAGAATGTTTACTAATGAGTTCAAGTTCACCTTTAACTCTAGACATATAATCACTCAAGTGTTCAATCATATAAGCATTGCACTTTAATTCTATATCAAAATAAGCATTGAAATTTTCTTGCTTAACAATAAAATTATCAAACTCATCTAAGCATTGTCTAGCAAACTTAGTAGGAGGGATTTCAGCTTTATCATATCTATAGAGAGAATTTACCTTTACTACCTGTGTTGGGTTATCAAGACCATGAATCTATTCAACATGGGGTAAATTAAGACCATGTATTTCTTTAGTAGGAGGTAAATTCTTAACATCTTCAGCTTTGATACCTTTTTCTTTCATAGATTTCTTTGCCTCTTGCATATCTTCAGGACTGAGAAATAGAATACCCCTTTTCTTCGGAGTTGGCTTAGGAGTTGGTTCAGGAAGTGTCCAATTATTTTCATTGGTCAACACATTATTCAACAGAATTTCAGCTTCATCAACAATTCTTTCCCTGAAAACACAACTAGCACAACTATCCAGGTGGTCTCTGGAAGCATCGGTTAGTCCATTATTAAAGATATCAAGTATTTCATTTTTCTTGAGGATGATCAGGCAAAGCATTAATTAATTCGAGAAGCCTCCCCCAAGCTTGTGGGAGACTCTCTTCTTCAATTTGCACAAAATTATATATGTCCCTTAAAGCAGCTTGTTACTTATGAGCAGGGAAATATTTAGCAGAGAAGTAATAAATCATATCCTGGGGACTACACACACAACCAGGATCAAGAGAATAAACCATATCTTAGCATCACCCTTTAATGAGAACGGAAATAATTTAAGGATATAATAGTAGCGAGTTTTCTCATCATTAGTGAATAGGGTGGCTATATCATTTAATTTAGTAAGATGTGCCACAACAGTTTCAGATTCATAGCCATAAAAAGGATCAGATTCAACCAAAGTAATTATCTTAGGATCAACAGAGAAATCATAGTCCTTATCAGTAATAAAGATAGGTGAAGTAGCATAAGCAGGATCATATTTCATTCTAGCATTCAAAGACTTTTCTTTAAGCTTAGCTAATAATTTCTTGAGATCACTCCTATCATTGCAAGCAAGAAAGTCTCTAGCAGTTTTTTCATCCATAACATAGCCCTTAGGCACAACAGGCAATTCATATCTAGGAGGAGAATCTTCATCATCAGTTTCATCAATATTATCAGTTTCATTACTTTCATTCTCTCTAGCCCTAGCAAGTTCTTCATCAAGAAATTCACCAAGTGGCACAGTAGTATCAAACATAGAAGTAGTTTCATCATAAGTATCATGCATAGCAGAAGTGGCATCATCAATAACATGCGACATATCAGAATTAATAGCAGAAGTAGGTTTAGGTGTCGCAAGTTTACTCAAAACAGAAGGTGAATCAAGTGCAGAGCTAGATGGCAGTTCCTTACCTCCCCTCGTAGTTGAGGGATAAATTTTGGTTTTCTCGTCTTTCAAGTTCCTCATAGTGACCAGCAGATATAAATCCCAAGTGACTCAAAGAATGGAGCTATGCTCCCCGGCAACGGCGCTAGAAAATAGTCTTGATAACCCACAAGTATAGGGGATCGCAACAATTTTCGAGGGTAGAGTATTCAACCCAAATTTATTGATTCGACACAAGGGGAGCCAAAGAATATTCTCAAGTATTAGCAACTGAGTTGTCAATTCAACAACACCTGGAAACTTAATATCTGCAGCTCAACATGGCAATGGGTACCTGCAACCCACGAACCCGGCGGGTAAAAACCCTATTAGGGTAAGGGTTTGGGACAAATAAATACTCATGGGTTTATAAATGGGAAAAAATTGTACCCATCGGGTAAGCCGGGTATGAGTATGGGAATGCAATACCCATACCCGCACACCCGCGTACCCGCATACCCATATACTAATTTCTTCTAACAGTAGGCTCCATATGTCGTTCACTAAAGGAAACTAGCCATTGTATCCTAGGCTAACGCAACCGCTAACCTCGACCCAAAATCCTCTCCCCTAACACATGTGCATGATCTTGTTTAAATGCGTTGATCTTGTTTTGTGAAGTCACGGTTCTGTTGATCTTATTGTATAATCTCCTTCCATTGATTATTTCAAAGTAGTGGATGTAGAAGTACCTTCAATAAAAGAAAATTAGAGAAAATTGTGTCCGTCTTGTTTGTCTTGTAATTGAAAAAACAGAATAGGTGTGAATGTTCCTCTAAAGTTCACGTACAGGCTACTCACCCATGTATATTACTGGACATTGTTCGGAGGCATCTATTTCGTGCTTATTGCTATCCATTTCTCAGAATTAATATCATACATTTTATTCCATCGCCCAAAAAATCATCATCTATATGTGCTCAAATGATAAAATGTGGTATATATGTACTGAAATGTTGAAGTATACATGCCGAAATGTTGGGTATATATGTGTAGATGTTGAAAAATGCATGATGAAATGTGAATTGGGTAAGCTGATCGACATGGGTATTTTAACCCATGGGTATTATCCGCACCCGACCGGGTACGGGTATGGGAACAGTTTGAAACCCGAGGTGTGGGTACAAGTACGGGTATGGGCAAAAATAACGAGACAGGTAAGGGTTTGGGCGGCCATTACCCGCACCCGAACCCGGTGGGTGCCATATTGATCTGTAGCAAGGTATTTAGTAGCAAAGTAATATGATAGTAGTGATAACGGTAGCAAAAGTAATATTTTTGGGTTTTGTAGTGATTGTAACAGTAGCAGCGGAAAAGTAAATAAGCGAAGAACAATATGAAAAACTCATAGGCATTGGATCGGTGATGGAGAATTATGCCAGATGCGATTATTCATGCAACAGTTACACTACAGGAAACAGGTAATTTGCCGTCTGTGAATCCCAGACGGCAAAAATTTGGCCGTCAGGAAGCAGACGGCAAAGATAAGTCGGCAAAGAATACTTTGCCGTCAGCTTTTCATAAGGAAGACGGCAAAGACTTTGCAGTTGTAGGATCGAAAGTATGTCTAGAGGGGGGTGATTAGACTACTTGACAATTTAAAAGTTTAGCCTTTTGATTAGGACAAGTTTTTAGCAAGTTCACAATGATGAACAAGTCAAGTATCACCCTACACATGCAATTCTAGAGTAATGGCAGCGGAAAGTAAATTGCACATGTAGTAAATAGAGGTGGAGAAGAGCAAACGCAATTTGGAGACACGGAGATTTTTTCTCGTGGTTCCGATAGGTGGTGCTATCGTCAATCCACGTTGATGGAGACTTCAACCCACGGAGGGTAACGGCTGCGAGAGTCCACGGAGGGCTCCACCCACGAAGGGTCCACGAAGAAGCAACCTTGTCTATGCCATCATGGCATACGCCCACGGAGGACTAGCCTTACTCGGGTAGATCTTCACGAAGTAGGCGATCTCCTTGCCCTTACAAACTTCTTGGTTCAACTCCACATCTCGACGGAGGCTCCCAAGCGACACCTAACCAATCTAGGAGGCACCACCCTCCAAAAGGTAATAGATGGTGTTGGTGATGATGAACTCCTTGCTCTTGTGCTTCAAATGATAATCTCCCCAACACTCAACTCTCCTCACCGATTTGGCTGTGGTGGAAGAAAGGATTGAGTGGAAAGCAACTTGGGAAGGCTAGAAATCAAGTTTCATATGGTGGGAGTGGAGCAACTTGATCTCAACACAAGGGTAGGTAGTTTTCTTCTCGAAATGTAAGGTAGGAGTGGTAGTTCTTTCGATGGCTCTCTCCACGAATGAAGAGGAGGTGGAGGGTATTTATAGCCTCAACACAAAATCCAACCGTTACACACATTTGACCAATCTCGGTCGGACCGAAGTTGACAACTCGGTGAGACCGAAAGTTCAAATCTTGTGAGCGTTGGGATTTTCGGTGGGACCGAAAATACAATCTCGGTGAGTCTGATTCTTCCAAAGACTAGGGTTTGCCATTCTCGGTGGGACCGACTTTATCATCTCGGTGACACCGATTTGGTTCTGAATGTTTCTGAAGGTTGGCAACACTAGTTTCGTGAGACCGAGTTTGGAATCGGAAAATCCGAAATTTCTAGGGTTTGGGTATATGGTGAGGTGGTTCATCTCGGTGTGGTGAGTTTATGGAATCGGTGGGACCGAGATTACTTATGAGTGTATGTTGGAATGAAAGATTGCTGATAGTTTGGGAGATAGATCACTAAGCACTTTGAGCAACCAGATCATTATCATAACCTCATCCCCTTTTAATAGTATTGGCTTTCCTATAGACTCAATGTGATCTTGGATCACTAAACCAAAAATGGAGTCTTGAGCTTTTGCCAATGTTTTCCTTAGCATTTTGAGGGGTCCACATCTTCAGTCATTGCCATACCCATATCACTGAACTTTCTGAAATGTTCTCAAGAAACTTATTAGTTCAATGATATATATGTTGTTATTAATTACCAAAACCACCTGGGGATTAGTTGCACCTAATCACCAAGACATGAGGAAATGATCATACAAGATATGAATAACATATGATAAGCATTAAGCACACATTAAGGCATAGTATGATCAAGCACTCATCAAAGTAGAGCAAACGTAGTATCAAACACACGGGATGTCTCGGAAAACTCAAAAGTATCTCAAAAAGACCGCAAATGAAACGAAAGAGCAAAAGCGAGCACTCTCTCTCTCGAAGTCCTATGATCTATACAATTTCTCCCCCTTTGGCAACAAGTTACCAAAAAGTTCGAAAGGTATAGAGCTAAACGTCACTAGGGACTCTGCTGGCGGCTCTGCCCAGGTTGATGGAGTGGAGATAGCTGCTTCGCAAAGGGTTCGGCCAAGTCTGTGGAGCCGGAGGAGTGGACACCGGAGCCGGAGCTGGGCCGATGGAGCTGTGGAGGTCTTGATCAGAGCCCACAGTGTCATCCATCGGGATAGCAGCTGATCTGGGTTTTGTGGGAACCGGAGCAGGCTGCTCATAGTCATCCTGGACAAGGTCATCCTGCATCTCCTTCATGAGCTCTTCCTTCTCCCTCTTGGCTTCCTCGATATCTGCCTCAAGCTTGTTGACAGTGACTTGCACTTCAGTCAGCTTGACATCCAGAGCATGGAACTTGTCTTCAACTATCCTCTCAAGACTCTCCTAAGACCGCACTATGCTGGCCAGGCGTAGTTCAATCCTCTGGGTAGCTTCAAGGAGCTGTTCTCCAACACTCTTGGGTTTAGCTGCTGCTGCTGCTGCTTCCTTCTCAGCTTTAGCTTGTTTGGCAGCTTCAGACTTAGCTTGACCTTCAACAGACGTGGGATCATCCTCAGTCATCACAACTTCATTGTCCTCATGCTCAGGCTGCAGTGGCAAGTGGGGTCTATCCAACAAGTAGGTGCCCGTGCCAAACTTGGCATTGATAAGCATCTGAATGTGCGGGCAAAACCACATGACCTCTTACAGTCTGCTGCTTTGTCCTCTTGATAGTCTCAACTATCGTGTCCATCACCTTGAAAGGTGCCTTCGATCTAGTATATGCAGCATGTTGATAGAATAGCCTCTTATCATGCGATGATCTCGGACTTGGGCATCAAGGTATGCCTCGAATTGTGTTAGTGGTTGGGAGACCTGCCTGGAGGTGATACACTGAGCCGAGCTTCCAGAACTCTACATCCTTAGCTGGTACCTCATTGTACATGTTCTTCATAGACTCATGATTTTTCTTGGGAATTCCATAGACATCAACATCATCATCTCTTTGCACTGGAGCATTGAGCAGTGCAGCCCACTCTTCAACAGTTGAAGAGAATCTCCGCCTTCATCATCCATACAATCCTGCCATCCGGATAGAAATGAGCTGTGGCATAGAATTGCATGATCATCTCATCATTCCAAGCATCACCGACCAACGAAATCTGCAACACCACATGCAAGAAGCTCTCATGCACATGTGGAAAGTAGTCTCTGTGCTCTTCATCACAATATATGCCCAATCAACATATCTAGTGTCAGCAACAATGGGCTTCTTGTCCATAAGCACAGTCTCATAGAAATCTTGCTGCTCTCTGGTGTGGAACCTTGGATCTACAGCAGTCCTTCTCCTTATGGCATATGGATCAGCTTGTCTCCATAGCCTGAGACCTTTGTCTTTCCTTTCCTTCATGTTTTCAGCTCGAGGATGAGCATCATTGTGGACTGGCAGTTTCTGACGGAGTTTCAGCAATACATGTGCCTCTTCATCTGACTCAGCTGGTGGCACATTGTCTTTCTTCTTCTCTGAAGCAGGAATGTTTCTCACTGTTTTCTTGGGCTTGGCAGCAGGCTTGGCTTGAGCTGCCTTTGCTGGAGCTGATGGCTTAGACTTAGTAGGTGCTCCTGCCCTGATGGCATCTCCCATCAACTTAGGCTTCTGAGGAGGCTGGGGTGCTTCCTCATCAGAATCATCATCAGCTGCTTCATCATGCACAATCCTCTTCCTCTTGGAAGTTTTCTTTACCTTGCTGGATGTTTCTTCTTCCATGCTCAGCTTCTTAGCAACTGTGGACTTCTTCACTTTGCTGGTGCCTTTCTTGGTTTGTTGCCCTTGATGCTCTTTGGCAACCACTTTCCTCTTAGGCTTAGAAGTGATCTCTTCCTCAAAGAATAAAGTCGTAATCCTCTTCATCGAATTTCTCTTCTTCCAGCCCTGGTGGCAGCAGGAGGCAAACCACTTGGTGTGCTCCTCTCACCATCATCAGAAAAACTGCTGGCTTCAGGACTAGTGCCTGCCTCTGGAATTGCAATTGGGGATTCAGACCTGTTCTGGCTGTCACTTGCATCTGACATGGCTGACAACCTGTGAATAGATAAGGTATAGGCAGAATAGAAGAGTTATCACAAACTGTAGAAGATTTTGCAAAAAGAATGAGTTCAAATTTCAGTTTTAGGTTTTCACAGAATGCATTTCGGTCAGACTGAGTCTAAAATTCGGTGAATCTGAAGTGTCTAAACAAAACCATTCACACCACTTTCGGTTGGACCGAAATGGGTTTCGGTCTAGCCGAGAACACTAGGGTTTCACTAAATCCTCATTTCGGTCGCACCGATTTGCACAACTCGGTTGGACCGAAAGTGCGATCAATGGCGGAGAGCCAAATCGGTCGATCCGAGAATGTAGAATCGGTCACACCGAGATGTGTTCGGCGGAAACATAACCCTAAAACTTTTACTCGAATTTCGTTCTAACGAACTAATCTGCTGGAGAGGATGATCTCAAACGTGTCAAGAAGCTAGGCAAACTTATCGTGCATTGAATCGGAGGTTGAAGCACGAGAGGGATTGAAACTCACCCTAACTTGGTGGAGTTTTCTCTGGCGGCAACGGCGCGAGAGATTGACCGCTGACGGCGACGGAGACTGCGCGGCGAGGGCGCCTGAGCGACAACGGAGACGATCCGGAGACCACGGCGACGGCAAAAAGGGTTTGGGGCGAGGCGTTTGAAGAAAGAATCAACGCGCTGCCCTCGGTATATATACCCTTCACTGTCGGTGGGACCGAGTTGTAAAACTTCGGTGGCACCGAGATGGTTAATCGCAAGCGATTACTCACTTGATCACGCCGAAATTTGCAACTCGGTTTCACCGAGGTGAAAACCTAGATCAATCCAAGTGTTTTCGGTCTGTCCGATTTGTGTAGGTTGGTTTGACCGAAAATACTTAGAAGGTTTTGGAAGTTAAGTTTTTGACGGATCGGTGGCTCCGAGTGCTCCTCACTCGGTCTGTCCGAAAAAGACTTGATCAAAGTTTGTGATATAAGCATGAATAGAATTTGAGACAAGAAAGCATAGATAGCTAGGGGAGGAACTTAGGCATTCTTGTCCATCCATTTGGTCAAAAAGAAAAATCCAAAAGACCAAAGCAACAAATGGATGTCCTCGAATGGATAAAATCATGCATCCAACATGCTCACACAATAAGATAGCAAATGAAATATGTGTCAAACATGCACAAACAAAACACTAGCTACTATCACACAATTTGTCGATGACTAGGTCATCTATATATGAGTATATTGACTTAGGAGTCAAATGAGAACATTTGATCATAGGTCATACTCATCGCTTAAGCACAAGTGGGGTTACCACTTTTACATAAAGCATTAATGTGTTCACATCATTTGAAGATGCTTTAGCTCAATTCTTTAGAGCAAAGCTCCCCTTGATGTGAGAACCCTTTTAAAGGGTCAAACTAACCTTGGGTTGTCGAGAAGACTTCATGTAGATGTTGAAGATGTGGATGCTCAATGTTGATGAAGATCATCAAGAGTTGGGAGCAATCCTTTGGATTCGGCACTTTCAATACCTACATGGGTTAGTCCCACAAGGAACAAACAAGGATATCCATGGACATAGATTGAAGTACACAAAAGATGATGTCCATGAAAGCAATGATTACCTTGTCCCTTGACTTACCAACGAGAGGGTTTGTGACTCCATGAACTAGTGCAAGATGTGGAAGTTGATTGCACAAGTTCTTGCCAAAATGAATGTGAGTGAAATATGTTGGCGGAGTCACCCTCAAGAACTCTCTAGTTCTTCTTCTTCGGGATCCACATCATCTTGATGGGAATCCTTGGGGTAGTAGTTGAGCTTGACGAAGTAGAACTTGAAGTTTCCTTGGGAACCCACTTGACCATGGCCTTGGGTGCTTCAATAAATGCATCAATCTCCTCTTGAAGCTTGTCCTTGCCTTTTAGCTTGTGGTCTTGTGGTGGAAGGTCATCTTGTGCTTGTTCCACATTGGAAGAAGTAGGATCATACTTCTCCTTTTGAGAAACAAACTTTGGAGTGGGATATTGACCTTCTTCCCATTCAACACCCTCGGCGTTGAACTTTCGCTCAAAACCAATTCCTTGATTCTTCCTGCCTTCCTTGCTTAAGAACAATTTCCTCAAAGTTCTTGCTTCCGCAAGGCTCTTGTAGACACCTTTCTCTATAATCCCTTTCAATAAACTATTTTCTTGCTCAAGTGTAACTTGGCTTGAGACATTGTTAGTGGAATCAAGAGAACTACTAGAAGCAACAATATTGGATTTAGCATGGTTATTGTTACTACTAGATGAAGAATTTTTCTTATGCTTGTCATGCTTAGTTTTAATAGGTGGCAAGAAGTTAGGCAAGAGAAGTCGTTTGGCA
Organism: Aegilops speltoides; assembly: GCA_021437245.1. Classification (NCBI taxonomy): domain Eukaryota; kingdom Viridiplantae; phylum Streptophyta; class Magnoliopsida; order Poales; family Poaceae; genus Aegilops; species Aegilops speltoides. Next base: position 50,068,916 of record CM038142.1, read on the forward strand.
AGATATGAAGAACTCTTCTTTCGAAGATCGTCATTGATAGCTTTTAGAAACTCATGTTCTTGTCTAGATTGAGCTTCTCGAAGCGTAGCTTCTCATGAGATCTTAGGAGCTCTCTATGATCTTCTTGAGTTGTTTCATGAGCTAACTTAAGAGTGTTTAGTTCTTTAGTTAGACGCTCAATCTCCTTCATAGCATTGTCATTCGACTCTTCTCGACTATAAATACTACTAGCATGTTCATCATTACTAGGCTCACTAGATTTGTCATGTAAAAGCTCATCTTCACCAAGCAAGTCATCCTCATCACTATCAAAGTCAATGAATTCAGGGTGTGATACCTTGGGGCCTTTTGCCATGAAGCATCTTCCAATTCCCTCATTTGGTGAATCAAACAAGTCATAGGAGTTGGAGTTGGAGGATACGAGAGCAAGACCGGCAACACCTTCATCTTGACTGTATTCGGAGTTGGAGTGATAGCTTCTTTCGGAGTGATTGTCGGAGTCGGAGCCGGAGACCCATTCACCTACATGAGCTTGATGTTTTCTTCTTGTATAGCTCCTTGATGACTTGTCTTTCCTTTCCGAATCCTTGCTTCTCCGAGAGGATCTTCGTTCATAACGATCATCTCTACTCCTTCTCTCTTTCCGAGGTGACTCTTCTCTTGAGCTTCTTCTTCTTGGAGATTCTTCTCTTTTCTTGTGGGGAGTCGAACACTCATTTGAGTAGTGTCCGGGTCTTCCACAATTGTAGCAGTTTCGATCACGACTAGAAGATCTCTTTTCATCATATGATCTAGACTTTGAGCTTCTTTCCTTGCTTCTACTCTTGTAGAATTTGTTGAAGTTCTTCACCATTAGACTTATCTCTTCATTGGAAACTAGCTTGTCACTTGAGGTTGTGGGAGCTTCAACTGTAGCTTTGTAAGCACCACTTGACTTGTTGTGAAGCTCTTCCTTATCTTTAAGTGTCATCTCATGAGCAACAATTCTTCCAATGACTTCGGTAGGCTTGAGATTCTTGTAGTTTGGCATCATTTGGATCAAAGTGCACACGGTGTCATACTTTCCATCCAAAGCTCTGAGAATCTTCTTGATGATGAATCGGTCGGTCATTTCTTCGCTTCCTAAGCCGGGCAATCTCATTTGTGATGAGAGCAAGCCTAGAGTACATTTCAGCGACTCCTTCACCTTCCTTCATCTTGAACTTGTCAAGTTGACCTTGAAGAACATCTAGCTTTGATTCCTTCACGGACTCGGTACCTTCGTGCATTTCACCAAAGTATCCCAAATCTCTTTTGCATTCTCAAGACGGCTGATTTTGTTGAACTCCTCGACACAAAGCATTGAAGAGAATGTCACAAGCTTGAGCATTGTTTTGCAACATCCGCAATTCATCCGTTGTAGCTTCACGATCCGGAACTTTTCCTTCCTCAAGAACTCACCTTGCAAACCAACACAAATAATGCCCCATGCGGCGAGGTTATGTCCAAGAATATGCATTTTCATTTTATGCTTCCAACTAGCAAAATTTGAACCATCGAGTAAGGACCTCTCTTTAAAATTACCCTCACTAGACGCCATACTCTCCTAGGTTGTGAAACCAAGCTTATGGAGTCCAATGCAATGGAAACCAATCCAATGGAGACCAAAGCTCTGATACCACTTGTAGGATCGAAAGTATGTCTAGAGGGGGGGTGATTAGACTACTTGACAATTTAAAAGTTTAGACTTTTGATTAGGACAAGTTTTTAGCAAGTTCACAATGATGACCAAGTCAAGTATCACCCTACACATGCAATTCTAGAGTAATGGCAGCGGAAAGTAAATTGCACATGTAGTAAATAGAGGTGGAGAAGAGCAAACGCAATTTGGAGACACGGAGATTTTTCTCGTGGTTCCGATAGGTGGTGCTATCGTCAATCCACGTTGATGGAGACTTCAACCCACGGAGGGTAACGGCTGCGAGAGTCCACGGAGGGCTCCACCCACGAAGGGTCCACGAAGAAGCAACCTTGTCTATGCCATCATGGCATACGCCCACGGAGGACTAGCCTTACTCGGGTAGATCTTCACGAAGTAGGCGATCTCCTTGCCCTTACAAACTTCTTGGTTCAACTCCACATCTCGACGGAGGCTCCCAAGCGACACCTAACCAATCTAGGAGGCACCACCCTCCAAAAGGTAATAGATGGTGTTGGTGATGATGAACTCCTTGCTCTTGTGCTTCAAATGATAATCTCCCCAACACTCAACTCTCCTCACTGATTTGGCTGTGGTGGAAGAAAGGATTGAGTGGAAAGCAACTTGGGAAGGCTAGAAATCAAGTTTCATATGGTGGGAGTGGAGCAACTTGATCTCAACACAAGGGTAGGTAGTTTTCTTCTCGTAAATGTAAGGTAGGAGTGGTAGTTCTTTCGATGGCTCTCTCCACGAATGAAGAGGAGGTGGAGGGTATTTATAGCCTCCACACAAAATCCAACTGCTACACACATTTGACCAATCTCGGTCGGACCGAAGTTGACAACTCGGTGAGACCGAAAGTTCAAATCTTGTGAGCGTTGGGATTTTCAGTGGGACCGAAAATACAATCTCGGTGAGTCCGATTCTTCCAAAGACTAGGCTTTGCCATTCTCGGTGGGACCGACTTTATCATCTCGGTGACACCGATTTGATTCTGAATGTTCTGAAGGTTGGCAACACTAGTTTCGTGAGACCGAGTTTGGAATCGGAAAATCCGAAATTTCTAGGGTTTGGGTATATGGTGAGGTGGTTCATCTCGGTGTGGTGAGTTTATGGAATCGGTGGGACCGAGATTACTTATGAGTGTATGTTGGAATGAAAGATTGCTGATAGTTTGGGAGATAGATCACTAAGCACTTTGAGCAACCAGATCATTATCATAACCTCATCCCCTTTTAATAGTATTGGCTTTCCTATAGACTCAATGTGATCTTGGATCACTAAACCAAAAATGGAGTCTTGAGCTTTTGCCAATGTTTTCCTTAGCATTTTGAGGGGTCCACATCTTCAGTCATTGCCATACCCATATCACTGAACTTTCTGAAATGTTCTCAAGAAACTTATTAGTTCAATGATATATATGTTGTTATTAATTACCAAAACCACCTGGGGATTAGTTGCACTTTCAGCCGTCAGCCAACTCTCTCTTTGCCATCAAGCGCGGTAGTAGCAGACAGCAAAGAAAACCATCTTTGCCGTCAGCTAGACTATTCCTTTGCCGTCAGCCTCATACATCTCAGACGGCAATGAATTTTTTATTATTTAAAAAAATAGGTAACAATAGTCCAGGTACAGAGGCCCTAGATGGTCGAAGTGGTAGGATTTTTTTGCTCATAATAAAAACAGCTAATAACAACGCGTAGGCAAAATCTTCACTTGCGTTTTTGCGTTTTAGTAGTTTGATAATCAATCATTCACTAGTCTGACAATCATCTATGAAGACAAATAAATATCAGTTTACACAGGGCTACCAAGTTCACCCCGAAGCTTGCACGGCCACCTTCCGAGCACAACGGGCAGAAGCCGATGCGGCCAGCAGTGACCGGTGGAGCGAGGCGTTGATGGGGAGGAGGCCACCCCAGTGTGCGGCTACTTGTGGTGTCACAACCCGTCGATGGGGAGGAGACCTTCCGGGCACGACAGGGGACAGGAAGACCGCGCCGGGGGCGACGGAGGATGGGGCCAGCCATGCCGGTATCGCGAGGCACCGACGCGATTTCCTTCCAAAGAGCAGAGGCCAATGCGCTCAGCGGTGACCGGCGGCGCCGGGCGACGAGGGACCGGGCTGGGGCGGCTGGTGACGGGCCCCGCCAGACCGGCTGGTGAGGGGGCCGTCCGCGGCGGGAGGACGAGGGAAGGGCCGCCGCACCGGTGGCGAGTGGGATAGGAACGGGCGGCGGCACGCCGGGGCGACGGGGCCGGAAGGCAGCGCCGCCGCGCGAGGTGGACGGGACGGAGCTTTTAGCGGCGACGGGAATGGGCGCCACGCCGGTGGCGACGGGGAACGGGGCGGCCACGCCGGTGGTGACGGGGGACGGGCTGGCGGCGCTTGCCGGCGACCAGGGACAGGGTACGGGTGAAGGAGCTCGTCGCAGAATCGGGAGGCGAGCGAGGTCGTGGGGTGGGCTGCGTGCAGTCGTGGGGTGGGCTGCGTGCGGGGATAAGGGAGAGAGAACATGCAAAGGGATAAGGCACAGACAGAGAACATGGTGGGGGTCGAGGTGGGTGATAGATCAGGGAGAGAGAGGCGAGTGGTGGGGGTGGCTGTGATGGTGCCACCTCATCGATCCGTGGGATCGATCCACGAGATGTGTTTTCTCTTTGCCGTATGTATTTTTTTTACAGACGGCAAAAATGTTACTTTGCCGTCTGTTAAAGAATACGTAGACGGCAAAGTCTTTGCTGTTTGTATTTTTTTTAACAGATGGCAAAGTAACCTCTTTGCCGTCTGTAAAAAAATTACATACGGCAAAGTCTTTTTGCCGTCTGTGTTTTTTCCTGCAGATGGCAAAGTATATTTTTGCCGTCAGTAGTTCTTTGCCGTCAGTAGTTGTCGGTAAATTTAATCTTTGCCGTCTGTCCCGATGAAATGCTGACGGCAAAGAGCAGTACAGACGGCAAATCTCCTGTTTCCCGTAGTGTTATAACATAGGGTGACACAGAACTAGCTCCAATTCATCAATGTAATGTAAGCATGTATTCTGAATATAGTCATACGTGCTTATGAAAAAGAACTTGCATGACATCTTTTGCCCTACCCTCCCATGGCAGCAGGGTGCTCTTGGAAACTAAGGGATATTAAGGCCTCCTTTTAATAGAGTATCGGACCAAAGCATTAACACATAGTGAATACATGGACTCCTCAAACTATAGTCATCACCGGGAGTGGTCCCGATTATTGTCACTTCGGGGTTGCCGGATCATAACACATAGTAGGTGACTATAGACTTGCAAGATAGGATCAAGAACTCACATATATTCATCAAAACATAATAGGTTCAGATCTTAAATCATGGCACTCGGGCCCTAGTGACAAGCATTAAGCATAGCAAAGTCATAGCAACATCAATCTCAGAACATAGTGGATATTAGGGATCAAACCCTAACAAAACTAACTTGATTACATGATAAATCTCATCCAACCCATCACCGTTCAGCAAGCCTACGATGGAATTACTCACGCACGGCGATGAGCATCACGAAATTGGTGATGGAGGATGGTTGATGATGACGATGGCGACGGATTCCCCTCTCCGGAGCCCCGAACGGACTCTAGATCAGCCCTCCCGAGAGAGTTTAGGGCTTGGCGGAGGCTCCGTATCGTAAGACGCGATGAATCCTTCTCTTTGATTTTTTTTTCTCCCCGAACGTGAATATATAGAGTTGGAGTTGAGGTCGGTGGAGCACCAGGGGGCCCACGAGGCAGGGGGGCGCACAGGGGGCAGGCGCGCCTCCCACCCTCGTGGACAGGGTGTGGGCCCCCAGGCCTTGATTCTTTCGCCAGTATTTTTTATTATTTCCAAAAATAATCCCCGTGAAGTTTCAGGTCATTCCGAGAACTTTTGTTTCTGCACAAAAATAACACCATGGCAATTCTGCTGAAAACAGCGTCACTCCGGGTTAGTTCCATTCAAATCATGCAAGTTAGAGTCCAAAACAAGGGCAAAAGTGTTTGGAAAAGTAGATACAACGGAGACGTATCACTTACCTTAAAGCCCGTCAGAAGGCCGCTGAAAGCCTCTTACAGTCCGTTGTCCACGGACCAAATACTTCGCAAAATCATGCCCATAAGGGCATGGTGTTCCTCGGTGATGGATGAGCCGTTCAACGCCTCCTCCATCATGTTAGGCCACGCAGTCAAAACCTGCTCTAAAGCAGGCTGGGGTGGCGGAGTTACCCCGGCTCCCCCCTCGATGGTCGCCGGAATAGTCGGCTCCTGGTGCCTTAGCGACTCCGGAACCATTTTTCGGGATGGCTCGGACTATTGGCTCCCCATCTTTATTCCCCAAAAGGGTCCTACCCTCCTGGTCTTCGGCGGCCGAGGTACGCGCCTGGGCCATAGCAGTGTCGCTCCCTCCCCCTGTGTTCGGTGGGGGAGGGGTTCTCTGATACGTCCATTTTGCATCATGCTTTTATATCAATATTTATTGCATTATGGGCTGTTATTGCACATTATGTCACAATACTTATGCCTTTTCTCTCTTATTTTACAAGGTTTACATGAAGAGGGAGAATGCCGGCAGCTGGAATTTTGGGATGGAAAAGGAGCAAATATTAGAGACCTCTTCTGCACAACTCCAAAAGTCTTGAAACTTCATGAAAGTCAGTTTTGGAATCTATAAAAAATATTGGGCGAAGAAAGTACCAGAGGGGGCCACCCACCATCCACGAGGGTGGGGGGCGTGCCCCCCTGCCACCCTGGCAGGCCTTCGGTGCCATCTTATGCTATATAAAGTCTTCTACCCTGAAAAAAATTAGAAGGAAGCTTTCGGGACAAAGCACCGCCGCCATGAGGCAGAACCTGGCGAAACCAATCTAGGGCTCCGGTGGAGCTGTTCTGCCGTGGAAACATCCCTCCGGGAGGGGGAAATCATCACCATTGATCCTCTCATCGGGAGGGGTAAATCTCCATCAACATATTCACCAGCACCATCTCCTCTAAAACCCTAGCTAGTTCATCGCTTGTATCCAATCTTTGTCCCAAAACCTCAGATTGGTACCTGTGGGTTGCTAGTAGTGTTGATTACTCCTTGTAGTTGATGCTAGTTGGTTTATTTGGTGGAAGATCATATGTTCAGATCCTTTATGCATATTAATACCCCTCTGATTATGAACATGAATATGATTTGTGAGTAGTTACGTTTGTTCCTGAGGACATGGTAGAAGTCTTGCTATAAGTAGTCATGTGAATTTGGTATTCATTCGATATTTTGATGAGATGTATGTTGTCTATCCTCTAGTGGTGTTATGTGAACGTCGACTACATGACACTTCACCATTGTTTCGGCCTATAGGAAGGCATTGGGAAGTAGTAAGTAGATGATGGGTTGCTAGAGCGACAGAAGCTTAAACCCTAGTTTATGCGTTGCTTCGTAAGGGGCTGATTTGGATCCAGATGTTTCATGCTATGGTTAGGTTTACCTTAATACTTCTTTTGTAGTTGAGGATGCTTGCAATAGGGGTTAATCATAAGTGGGGTGCTTGTCCAAGGAAGGGTAGTACCCAAGCACCGGTCCACCCACATATCAAATTATGAAAGTAACGCATATGAGCGTGATGAAAACTAGCTTGACGATAATTCCCATGTGTCCTCGGGAGCATTTTCCTTTATATAAGAGTTTGTCCAGGATTATCCTTTGCTACAAAAAGGATTGGTCCATCTTGCTGCACCTTATTTACTTTTATTACTTGTTACCCATTACAAATTACCTTATCACAAAACTATCTATTACCGATAATTTCAGTGCTTGCAGAGAATACCTTACTGAAAACCGCTTGTCATTTCCTTCTGCTCCTCGTTGGGTTCAACACTCTTACTTATCGGAAGGACTACAATAGATCCCCTATACTTTTGGGTCATCAAGACTCTTTTCTAGCGCTGTTGCCGGGGAGTGAAGCGCCTTTGGTAGGTGGAATTTGGTAAGGAAAAATTTATATAGTGTGCTGAAATTTACTGTCACTTGTTACTATGGAACATAATCCTTTGAGGGGCTTGTTCGGGGTATCTTCACCCCGACCAGTAGAGCAAAGAGTTCCTCCTCAACCTGCTGAAAATGTTTACTTTGAAATTCCTTTGGGTATGATAGAGAAGCTGCTAGCTAATCCTTTTACAGGAGATGGACATTGAATCCCGATTTGCACCTAATCTATGTGGATGAAGTTTGTGGATTATTTAAGCTTGCAGGTATGCCCGAGGATGTTATCAAGAAGAAGGTCTTCCCTTTATCTTTGAAGTTAAAGGCATTGCCATGGTTTAGGCTATGTGATGATATTGGATCATGGAACTACAACCGATTGAAATTGGAATTTCATCAGAAGTTTTATCCTATGCATCTTGCTCATCGTGACCATAATTATATATATAATTTTTGGCCTCGCGAAGGAGAAAGTATCGCTCAAGCTTGGGGGAGGCTTAAGTCAATGTTATATTCGTGCCCCAATCATGAGCTCTCAAGAGAAATTATTATTCAAAAATTTTATGCTCGGCTTTCTCTCAATAATCGCTCCATGCTTGATACTTCTTGTACTGGTTCTTTTATGATGAAGACTATTGAATTCAGATGGGATTTATTGGAAAGAATTAAATGCAAATCCGAAGATTGGGAATTCGACGAAGGTAAGGAGACAGGTATAACACCTAAGTTTGATTGTGTTAAATCTTTTATGGATACTGATGTTTTTCGTGAATTTAGCACTAAATATGGACTTGACTCTGAGATAGTAGCTTCTTTCTGTGAATCATTTGCTACTCATGTTGATCTCCCTAAGGAGAAGTGGTTAAAATATCATCCCCCATTGAAGTAAAAGTAGTTGAACCAATTAAAGTTGAAGAAAAGACTATCACTTATAATGTTGATCCAATTGTTCCTACCGCTTATATTGAGAAACCACCTTTCCCTGTTATAATAAAGGACCATGCTAAAGCTTCAGCTATGGTTCGTAAGAGTAATACTAGAACACCTACACCCCCTGAGCAAATTAGAGTTGAACCTAGTATTGCTATGGTTAAAGATCTCATGGTCAAAAATATTGATGGGCATGTTATTTACTTCTGTGATGAAGCTGCTAGGATTGCTAGACCCGATACTAAAATGAACATAGACCTGTTGTAGGCATGCCTATTATTTCTGTTAAAATAGGACATCATTGCTATCATGGTTTATGTGATATGGTTGCTAGTGCGAGTGCAATACCTCATTCTTTATACGAAGAAATTATGCATGATATTGCCCCTGCTGAGTTAGAAGGTATTGGTGTTACAATTAAACTTGCCAATAGAGATACTATTTCACCAGTTGGGATTGTTAGAGATGTTGAAGTCTTGTGTGGGAAAGTTAAATATCCTATTGATTTCCTTGTTCTTGGTTCCCCACAAGATGACTTTTGTCCCATTATAATTGGTAGACCCTTCTTGAATACTGTTAATGCTAAGATAGATTTCAAAAAGGATGTTGTTACTATTGGATTAGGGGATATTTCTCATGATTTTAATTTTGCTAAATTTCGTAGACAACCCCATGATAAAAAAATTCCTAGTAAAGATGAAATTATTGGTCTTGCTTCTATTGTCGTGCTTCCTAATGGTCCTTAAGAACAATATTTGCTAGAACATGAAAATGATATGTTTATGAATGAAAGAAGGGAAATAGATGAAGTATTCTTTAAACAGGGACCTATTCTGAAACACAACTTACCTATTGAAATTCGAGGGGATCCTCCTCCACCCAAGGGTGATCCCGTGTTTGAGCTTAAACCATTACCTGATACTCTTAAGTATGCTTATCTTGATGAAAAGAAGATATATCCTGTTATTATTAGTGCTAACCTTTCAGAGCAAGAAGTAGAAAAATTATTGAAAACTCTGAAGAAGCACCGTGCTGCTATTGGATATACTCTGGATGATCTTAAGGGCATTAGTCCCAAAGATGAATTTATCCCACAAAGGATTGTTACAGGTTATAGAATGGTAATTGGTTTCCATAAATTGAATAAAGCTACTAAAAAGGATCATTACCCTTTACCTTTTATTGATCAAATGCTAGAAAGATTATCCAAACATACACATTTTTGATTTCTAGACGGTTATTCTGGTTTCTCTCAAATACTTGTGTCAAAAGAGGATCAGGAAAAGACCACTTTTACTTGCTCTTTCGGTACCTTTGCTTATATACGTATGCCTTTTGGTTTATGCAATGCACCTGCCACCTTTCAAAGTTGTATGACTACTATATTCTCTGACTTTTGTGAAAAGATTGTTGAGGTTTTCATGGATGATTTCTCTGTTTATGGAACTTCTTTTGATGATTGCTTAAGCAACCTTAACCGAGTTTTGTAGAGATGTGAAGAAACTAATCTTGTCTTGAATTGGAGAAGTGCCACTTTATGGTTAATGAATGTATTGTCTTGGGGCATAAAATTTATGAAAGAGGTATTGAAGTTGATAAAGCTAAAGTTGATGCTATTGAAAATATGTCATGTCCTAAGGACATTAAAGGTATAAAAAGTTTCCTTGGTCATGCCGGTTTTTATAGGAGGTTCATTAAAGACTTCTCAAAAATTTCTAGGCCTCTGACTAATCTCTTACAAAAAGATGTTCCTTTTGTCTTTGATGATGATTGTGTAGAAGCATTTGAAATACTTAAGAAAGCCTTGATTTCTGCACCTATAGTTCAGCCACCTGATTGGAATTTACCCTTTGAAATTATGTGTGATGCTAGTGACTATGTTGTAGGTGCTGTTCTAGGACAAAGAGTTGATAAGAAATTAAATGTTACCCAATATGCTAGTAAAACTCTAGACAGTGCCCAGAGAAATTATGCTACTACTAAAAAAGAATTTTTTGCAGTTGTATTTGCTTGTGACAAGTTCAAACCATATATTGTTGATTCTAAAGTAACTGTTCACACTAATCATGATGCTATTAAATATCTTATGGAAAAGAAAGATGCTAAATCTAGACTTATTAGATGGGTTCTCTTTCTACAAGAATTTGATTTGCATATTATTGATAGAAAGGGAGCTGAGAACCCCATTGCAAACAACTTGTCTAGGTTAGAGAATGTTCTTGATGACCCACTACCTATTGATGATAGCTTTCCGGATGAACAATTAGCTGTCATAAATGCTTCTCGTACTGCTCCACGGTATGCTGATTATGCTAACTACATTGTTGCTAAATTGATACCACCTAGTTTCACATACCAGCAAAAGAAAAAGTTTTTCTATGATTTAAGACATTACTTATGGGATGACCCACACCTTTATAAAGGAGTACATGGTGTTATTAGACGTTGTGTACCTGAGCATGAACAGGTACAGATCCTATGCAAGTGTCACTCTGAAGCTTATGGAGGACACCATGCTGGAGATAGAACTGCGCATAAGGTATTGCAATCCAGTTTTTATTGGCCTACTCTTTTTAAAGATGCCCGTAAGTTTGTCTTGTCTTGTGATGAATGTCAAAAAATTGGTAATATTAGTAGACGTCAAGAAATGCCTATGAACTATTCACTTGTTATTGAACCATTTGATGTTTGGGGCAATGATTAGATGGGACCGTTTCCCTCCTCTAATGGGTATACACATATTTTAGTTGTTGTTGATTACGTTACTAAGTGGTTAGAAGCTATTCCAACTAGTAGTGCTGATCATAACACCTCTATTAAGATGCTTAAAGAAGTTATTTTTCTGAGGTTTGGAATCCCTAGATATTTAATGACTGATGGTGGTTCACATTTTATTCATGGTGCTTTTCGTAAAATGCTTGCTAAGTATGATGTTAATCATAGAATTGCATCTCCGTACCACCCAGAGTCTAGAGGTCAAGTAGAATTGAGTAATAGAGAGATTAAATTAATTTTGCAAAAGATTGTGAATAGATCTAGAAAGAATTGGTCCAAAAAACTTGATGATGCATTATGGGCCTATAGAACTGCATATAAAAATCCTATGGGTATGTCTCCGTATAAAATGGTTTATGGTAAAGCATGTCACTTACTTCTCGAACTAGAACATAAGGCATATTGGGCCATTAAAGAGCTCAATTATGATTTCAAATTTGCCGGTGAGAAGAGGCTATTTGGCATTAGCTCACTTGATGAATGGAGAACCCAGGCCTATGAGAATGCCAAATTGTTTAAAGAAAAAGTTAAAAGATGGCATGACAAAAGGATACAAAAGCGTGAGTTTAATGTAGGTGATTATGTTCTGCTATACAACTCTCGTTCAAGGTTTTTTGCAGGAAAACTTCTCTCTAAATGGGAAGGTCCTTACGTTATCGAGGAGGTATATCGTTTCGGTGCCATAAAAATCAACAACTTCAAGGGCACAAATCCAAAGGTGGTGAACGGTCAAAGAATCAAACATTATATCTCAGGTAATCCCATAAATGTTGAAACCAATGTTATTAAAACCGTAACCCCGGAGGAACATATAAGGGACACTTTCCAGAACGTTTCAGACTCCGAAAAGGAATAGGTATGTGGTACAGTAAGTAAACCGACTCCAAAACAGCTCTAATAGCAATTTTTCTCCGTTTTGGAATATTTAAGAAAATAGGAAAATAAGAAGTAGCCCGGGAAGGACACGAGGCATCCACGAGGGTGGAGGGCGCGCCCTACCCCCTGGGCGCGCCCCCTGCCTCGTGGGCACCTCGTGTGCTCTCCGGACTCCCTTTTCTTGCACGATACTTCTTTTGGTCGGTAAAAATTTAATATATAATCTCCCGAAGGTCTTGACCACCATACCACGCAATTATCCTCTGTTTTTGTTTCGAGCTGTTTTTCTGATAGATCTAGATCACCATGACGTCTCCAAGCGGCCCCCAAGGACAAGTTCTTCGAGAAGGTCATCAACCCTTACCTCGCGGAGGTGCTGCAACACCCTCAAACCATTGAGATGCGTGAGGGGTTGCTGCACATCCGCAATGTTGAGGGACCAAGGAGGACCGGAAGTGTGGAGACAAGACTCGAAGCAATGGAGCAACAAGTTTTCAAGTGCCAGGAGATGGTGGAACGTGGACTCGACGCCAACCACATATTGATCACAGAGTTCACCAACAACCACAAGCTAGATGCCAAGAACATTGGGGAGATAAACAACAGGATGAACTCGCGGTGAGAAACCCAGTAATTTGATACCACATAATAAGGATCAACGTGATGATCCTACTGTTTTTGCCCAATCTTTCACCGCAAGACAACCGGATAGCAAACCTTCTAATCACGGGATCAATCCACGCAACCTGAAGATGAGGAAACGAATCTAGCAAGCAACATGGAGATAAACAACACGCCTCTAACCTTGTCACAATAATCCTTGATCATACAAGAACCTTCACACAATCATCACTTTATTTGATAAACAGCAGCGCCGTCCCCGAAGGGATGATTCACCACGTGGACACAATGTTCAAAACTCAATCTAAAATTTTGACCCCTCTAAACCTAGCCACTCGCCACCTTATATAGGCATCTAAAAAACTAGTCGGTTGGACAAGCCACACCGAAACACACAAAATAAAAGATCCTAAGTGGCCCATAACATGACCTGGAAATAAAAATAGATCAAACTGCAACCGACCAAGTACATGATTTGGTCACCCCCTTTGGGACACCTCTAACCTGGTGGAGTCCTGAAGTTGGGCTTCACATATCCCCCTTCATGGGAACAATATGAGGTACTGGGATGCCCACATCAGATCAACTTTGTATTTGTCATACAAACACATCAATATCAAGCAGGATGTACGGTTTTACCTCTTTGAGATGGCCCGAACCTGGGTAAACATTGTCTCTATGCTCCCTGTTACTCATCGATCTAACATCCACAGCTTGGGACCCCATACCCGAGATCTGCCGATTTTGACATAGACACCATATGAAAGATGCTACAAATATCACTCTGCCAAGTTAATAGTGTCTCGTTATAAGTGCATTTAAACAAATGTGAATATGTACAAGCAATAAATCATATGCAGGATGCAAACAACACCACACTATCAAGTTAAAGGTGTATCTTCATAAGTGATTGATGCAGGATAGACACGAAGAGTACTTTGATGTTAGAACATGTAATAGACAGATGTAGTATATGCAAACAAATGGAAGACATGTCATATTCACATGTATAATGTGTAAACTAAGAAGATGCAATTTAATCAAATTAGAAGCAATACAAGCTAGACACCGTATGCAACATGCAAGCAAATATCACATTGCGAAATTAGAGAAAGCACCTAGGATGCTGGAGTAGAATTGTTGGGCCCATCATATTTACTTGGAACTTCTACTACACTAGCAGTAGTAGTACTATGTCTAGAGCGTCTCCTCACCGGTTCCGCCAGAAGACCGCCATCAACCTCTACCTTACTTTTTTCCTTCCTCTTTCCTATTTTTATTGCCTTGTCAAGTCAAACCCACAAGAAAATGAATAAAGTTTGCTTTTCAGAACTCATTGATGCATGATGCAGACGAACACTACTTTTGTGTAAGGCGACCGCATGATAGGAGGATTGAATATTTAAGAAAAAAATGACAACATTGCATATTCACACCTATGATGTGTAAACTAGGAAGAAGGCATTTCAACAAATTAGAAGCAATGAAAGCTAGACATCATATGAAAGATGCAACGAATATCACTCTACCAAGTTACAACTGTCTTGTTGTGGCAAATTTTTTTGTTTTGACCCTTTTAGCAAAGAAAATCGAGATCTGACCCTAGTTCAAAAAAATTCAGGATCTGGCCCTTTTGCTACCGCTAGGGGCCACGGCGGTAGGTATATGCAGGCTACCACCACCAGGAGCGGCGGTAGGTTAACGGCATCCGCCGTCAGCCAACTGTTGTGAGTCAACGTGGCGTAAAGGTCCTACCACCATAGGGCATGGCAGTAGGATAGCTAAGGCTACCGCCGCGGACTCGCGCAACGCCATCGGGTGCTGTGACGAAAAATTCGTTTCCCCTGGTGGTAGGGTACCACACTCTACTACCGTGGGGCTCGACGGTACGTGTCACGCCCTCGATGCGGCTATATCTCCCACGTGTCGAAGCACGACTTAGAGGCATAACCGCATTGAAAGCAATGTCGCAAGTGAGGTAATCTTCGCACAATCCATGTAATACATAAGGGAAAAGGTACATAGTTGGCTTACAGTCGCCACTTCACACAATTACATGAATAAAGCATTACATCATCCAGATACAATCAAGGTCCGACTACGGAACCAAAATAAAAGAAGAACCCCAAATGCGACAAAGGACCTCGATCGACCCCAACCGGGCTCCACTATCGATCAACTAGAACGAAACAACACAAAGGGCAAGATCTTCATCGAGCTCCTCCTTGAGCTTAGATGCGCCACCGCTTTCGGCAACATAGGCACCGCAAACTGGTTTTGAAGTATCCGTGAGTCGCAGGACTCAGCAATCTCACACCATGAGATCAAGACTATTTAAGCTTATGGGTAAGGTAAAGGCATGAGGTGGAGCTGCAGCAAGCGACTAGCATATACGGAGGCTAACATACGCAAATGAGAGCGAGAAGAGAAGGCAAAGCACGGTCGATAAAAGTATGATCAAGAAGTGATCCTATAGCAACCTCGCCAAGCATAACTCCAACATCAGTGTTCACTTCCGGACTCACGGAAAGAGACCATCACGGTAACACACACGGTTGATGTATTTTAATTAAGGTCAACTTCGGTTTTCTACAACCGACATTAACAAATTCCCATCTGCCACATAACCGCGGCACGGCTCTCGAAAGTTTATACCTGCAGGGTGTCCCAACTTAGCCCATGACAAGCTCTCGCGATCATCGAAGGAATAGACCTTCACCCAGAAGACCCGATCGGTCTCGGAATCCGGTACATCAAGACATTTCGACAATGGTAAAACAAGACCAGCAAAGCCTCCCACAGTGCCGACAAATCCCGATAGGAGCTGCACATATCTCGTTCTCGTGGCACACCGGATGAGCAAGACGTCGGGTTGGCATAGACCTGGTTGCCTGTGGCGCCGGACATCGCTTCGGTTTGGACCAGCACTTAGACAAGCACCGCCCGGGGCTAAATAAAGATGACCCTCGAGAGAGCGACTCCCAAGGAAAAGATAGGTGGTGGAGAGGCAAATGGTAAAAGTCAATGTTGGGCCTTGCTGGACAAGTTTTATTCAAAGCGAACTGTCAAGGGGGTCCCATAAATCACCCGACCGCGTAAGGGACGCAAAATCCGGGAACATAACACCGGTATGACGGAAACTAGGGCGGCAAGAGTGGAACAAAACACCAGGCATAAGGCCGAGCCTTCCACCCTTTACCAAGTATATAGATGCATTAATAATCTAAGAGATATTGTGATATCCCAACAAGTAAACATGTTCCAACAAGGAACAACATCTCCATGTTCCAACAAGGAACAAACTTCATCTTTACCTGCAACTAACAACGCTATAAGAGGGGCTGAGCAAAGCGGTAACATAGCCAAACAACGGTTTGCATAGGAAAAGGTGTCAAAGGTTAGGGGTTTGACATGGCAATTTGGGAGGCTGACAATCAAATGGTAGGCATCGTAGCATTGGCATAGCAAAAGAGCGAGCAAACTAGCATAGCAAAGATAGTAGTGATTTCGAGGGTATGGTCATCTTGCCTGCAAGGTTCTCAGAGTTGTCGAAGACTTGATCCTCGTAGGCGTTCTCAACAGGTTCCTCGCTCACGTACTCGCCTCCGGCTCTACCCAAAGCAAGAACACAAGCAACGGAACCACAATCAAACAAGGAACAATGCACAAGCAATATGATGCAATACATGACATGCGATGCGAGATGTGATATGCAATGCATATGTATGCTCGGAAGGAAAATGATGAACCGGGCATCAACTTGGCAAACCAAGTATGTCACTGGAAAATGAGATGATTTCGTTGAAATCGATATAAAGATCACCGAATCGGATGCACGGTTTGCAAATGACAAGCAAAACAAGAATGACGCAAATCTGCGTTTAACAGCCCGATGCTACTTAGCACGCAACACGAAACTATGCTACAGCACCCCAACATAAAAACAAAGCATATGAAAACGAACTCCAGGAGATGCTTAACAAAAGAGGAACACTGAGCTATGGCTAAATCACATCATAACATGTTCAAACAAGCATGGAGAAAGTGCTCAAAATATCAGGTTCACAGACTTGGTGAAAATACTAACATACCAGGAATTAACATCAGAAGGCATGTTTAGAGCAAGCAAACAACATGCTACAGGAACTTATAATAGCAAAGCAAGGCATGACATGATTCTACTCAAAGCATATATCAATAGTCCCTTACTGACCATAAGCCAAAAAGGACTCTAAGAAATGATGGCACCCATGTAAACATAGCAAGTTTTATTACAGATTTCAGACTTAGTGAAATATCAGGACATGGCAAAAACAGATTCAACATGGCATGTTCGTGAGCTCGATGCACTCACTACAGAGCATCTCATGACATGGCAAGGCAACCAACAGTAAGAAGGCATGTTTATGAAACTAAGCATGGCAAGAGCAAGGTCATAGCATACACGGATCAACTACAACAACCTCGTGAAAATTGAATCTCATGCAAACAGTCTGCCAGGAAACATTTTCAAGCAAAAGTAGAGCACGAAAATGACATGCTAGACTACTCCATAAATGCCAACAAAGGCCTGGATGGATAGAGCAAATCCATATGTTAAAAACACCCTTACTGATCATGCTCAAAAAGGGCATAGATCTCTCTGTAACAACATGAACATATGGCATAAAAATAACAGCAGGACAAGACTTAGTGAAAATACTAAGTTCCTGAAATCAGCAACATCATCATCCCTACTTTGCATGCTTGTTCTAGTCAACACATACCTCACAAAAAATACATGGCAAACACCCCTGGAAAGATGGCATGGCATATTTCAACATTCATGTAGAGCTCATACTCATAGGATGCACACATAAATCATGGCAAAAATGACAAAAGAGCTCGAACTGATAAGATTCTGGAACCAACGATCTGAAGCCTTCTTCCAACAGCATTTCGGGCATCAAGATGAGCTCAAATGCAAATGATGCAATGGAATGAAATGATGTACTCTTTGAGACGAACAATTTGACATATTATACGCGCAAAACGGAGCCACGGGTGCGGAGATGTGATGCGATGAAAATGACATGAAAATGCAAAATGCTTCGGGACTTAGAGAAAAACAGAGGGGGAAATCAACCTCAGATCTAGGGTTCTTCATGGCACGCGAACCGAGGCAGCGCCGGTCCTCGCCGGAAAACGGCCGGAGGGGGTCGGAGGAGGCGGCCCCGGCCCGGATCTCGCCGGATCCGGCGGCGGCGAAGCTGGGCCGACAAGGCGGAGGCGGCCTCATGCGGCGGGGGGCTTGGCCCCAGCGAGCGGCGCGCGCGACGGATGCGGAGATGAGAGGCGGAGGCGGCGCGCGCGCGGCGCGGGCGGCGGCGGAGGCGGGCGATCATGGGCGCGCGGCGCGGCGCGGATCGGGCGAGCGCCGAGCCTGACGGCGGCGACGGGACGCCGGCGGCAGCGGCGGCAGCGCGAGGAACAACCATGGCAGAGGCAAAGCGAAGCTCGGCGAGGGCTCGCCGCGATGGGCGGAGGCCGGAGGGCGCGGCGCCGACCGGCGGATCGGGCCCGCCGTGGCGAGCGGGGCGAAGATGGCTCATGGGCCCGGCGGCGATGTGGGCGCGGTGAAGACGACGTGGCGGCGTCCCATAGGGCGCGGAGGCGGCGGCGGTGACGTGGCAGCGCCTGATTGGCCGAAGCGACATGGCGGCGGACGTGTCCGACGCGCAGAGGAGGAGATCTAGGGTTTCGGGGGATTAGACCGCGAAAATGGAATGGGGGTGTATATATAGGCATAGAGGGAGCTAGGAGAGTCCAAATGAGGAGCGGTTTTCGGCCACGCGATCGTGATCGAACGACCGAGAGCATGGAGAGGAGTTTGATGGGCTTTGGGCCACTTTGGAAGGGGTGTTGGGCTGCAACAAAAGAGGCCTTTACGGTTACCCGGTTAACCGTTGGAGTACCAAACGACCTCCAAATGGCACGAAACTTGACAGGCGGTTCACGGTGCTATACCAAGGCCGCTTGGCAAACCTCGGCCATTCCGAGAAAGTTTAATACCCGCCACAACAGAGAGAAGAAGGGCGCCGGGGAACATAGGAGCGCCGGAATACAAAACGACAACGGGAAAATGCTCGGATGCATGAGATGAACATGTATGCAAAATGAAATGCACATGATGACATGATAAAATGCAAATGATGACATGGCAAAGTGCAACACGCAAGCAAATGACATGGCAACGACGGCGAATAATCAAGGACACTGGCGCATCGGATCCGGGCGTTACAACACTCCACCACTACGAGAGGATCTCGTCCCGAGATCTAGGATGGCACCGGAGGGAAAACGGAAGAGGAAGAGAAGAGGTAAAACAAAGTTGCATCTCTGACGAACGAGTGAAACCATGAACCTTGAGAGGTTGAGTAATTTAAAAGAAAGAGTAACAACAGAGATTACCGAGATTGCAAACAATCCGGTAGAACAGAGAAGAAAACTTAATGAGGTGAAAAGATATTGAAGAGATGATACAACACTCCGGTTAAATGGATAAGCACGAAAAGAACACGACCTCGCAATTCAAGATGATGATTGAAGAGCACAACATCACAATGCCTCCGAAACAAAAGAATAGAAGATAGATCATTGGAATAGAAGAATGGAGAAGAAAATGCCAACATCTGTCACCAACGGAAACAAATGATTGGATTGTCATCAACAAGGAGACGAGAAACTTATTTCACCGGAAGGACAAATGAAAAACTTGTGTCATTTATAAGCACCATAAATAGCAACAATCCTTAGGGAAAGCATTAGGCGAAATATAACCCAAGATAACTCCAATGAAGAGACTGATGGATTTAAAATACCTCATTCTTGACAACAATATGAATCATGAAACATGAAGGAAATTGTCAAGAGTGACATAACACCATCTGAAAAGATAAGGTAGAAAGAATTGCACTTTGGAATGCACGATAAGAAATGCTTGAGCTCCTCAAAACAAAACATGTGTTAAGAACCATGTTTAATTTTGAGTATAGCTTGGCGGATCATAACTTCGAGAGAAATCATGAAGAACAATTGAAGAATGAAAGAAATCCTTGACGAACCACCATGTAGAGCCTCCATGAAGAACTCCGGTAATAAAAGGATGATAGAAAGAAAGAGAAGTTGAAAACACAAGGTGAAACCTTGCAATGATTTAGATGGATCTCCGTGATAGTTAGAGCTTGGAACTCCGGGAAAAAGAGAAGATGAAACAAATGAAACCGAGAATCTTAAGGGCCTCCGGAATAAAGAATTAATCACTTGGATGAAACCAGAATAAGAATTACGTTATGCCTATCCTTCACCAATTAAATTGATGACAATCAACGGATTTGGCATACTACTTATTCTCGTATAAAGGATTAAAAGAGATATATCAAAACTTGAGAAGGTCTTCAACGAACCACCGGTAGGATTGGAACAACAAATGAAATGATATGATGAACAAGGAAGTGAGATCTTGAAAGAACCACCGTAAGAATTGAAAATGAAAGTAGCAAAGGCACAATTCACCGGGAAGAATTGGAAAACGAATGAAGATACTTGAGGGTATTTAGATACCAATGAACGAGAGCTGATTAGAGAATACTTGAATGATGCACCGGTATGATTTGGAGAACGAGAGCTGAAAGCTTGAATGAATAATACTGAGATGATGGGCTTCAAAGAATGAAACTGAAAAGACTCCTAAAATGCTCCGGATGGGTGAAAAGATTCTCACAATCGAAAACAATTATGAGAGGATGGCAACAAGCTAGCACCAAGAATCTTGAAGAGAATAGAGCAAGATTAAAGAGAAACTCTTCTTCGGTCTTCAAATGATGAGAATGACAACGAGAAACACCACCAAGAATTATTGAGGCACACCGAAAGAATCAAAAGCGAAGAGGTTAAGCCAACTATGAAAAGAAATTGAAAGATCTTGGAGAAAAGCATTTGACTGACGATAACTCATTCTTACGTCAAACTCTGAAAAGAATTTGAGAATGGCTCCGGAATAATTAGAAGAGTCAGGTAAGATCCTGGAAAAGACCTGTGGGTTAGGGCCCACTCAAAAGAATACCGTTGAAAGGATTTAAAAGAGATGTTGCACCGGTTGAATTA
Organism: Aegilops speltoides; assembly: GCA_021437245.1. Taxonomy (NCBI): domain Eukaryota; kingdom Viridiplantae; phylum Streptophyta; class Magnoliopsida; order Poales; family Poaceae; genus Aegilops; species Aegilops speltoides. The sequence continues at coordinate 50,089,916 of CM038142.1, forward strand.
AATGACTTGAATGAGATACCAATCTCGAAAGAGCTCGAACGAATGCAGAGTGGAAACACGAATCTTCGAGATATCTTGAGCACTCCGGAATAACAAATAGCGAGAAGAAGAATGATAATGAGGTGCACCGGTATGAGAAGACATTGAAATGAGGAAAAAGGTATGATCAACAAAACTTGACTTGAATCCACCGGAGAAGGGAAAAGAATGAGGAATGACGAACTAGAAGAACATCTTCTTGAGAACCACCGGGTAAGAACATTGACAGAAAAGAATGGAGAAACTTCACAAAAAAAAGGATACTTGGTAAAGAAATCTGTGTCCTTGAAGAAGAAAAAGGGTGGGAGGGTGGGAAAACAAAGACAATTTGGGGAAGATGGAACGAACACCGTTGAGAAGAAATGATAATTGGTCTTGCTGATGTTGAAGTGATCGGATCCACTTGAAGAGGAACACGCTGGTTGAAAAGGATTGACATGACAATCTCGATTGTCGAGAAGGATTGGTATTCACATCGGAGTATGAGAACACCATTTCAGAAAGGTATGGAATCAACACTTGACATTGAAGCAACTCGAATACCACAATTAAAACAAAACAAAGGATTGGCTTGTAGAATAAGCCGGAACAAACATATGATAGAGATTTCTTCCGAAGTTTTCGTGGTGGGGCCTACACGGGCTCAATCAGACAAAGCACCATCATGTACAAGGCAAGCACATGACATACTGGCGCCCCGAGTCGGCATAGCCAAGGACTCTTTAAGACACAACGAGACCATCAGTAAACCAACCGTGAATAGGCGGACCACTAGACGTCGAACCCCAATTTCATATCATACATCCGTCGGAAAGATATTCTAGGAGCTACTTGAATTCCCACCTATAAAACTCCGAAACTTTCTCGTTATGCAATCTGGTGTTGGGGATACAGGGAGCAATATATCTCACACAAACTAACAATCCCTACATCCAATGTATCCATCCGTCAACACATAACCAAGAAACCTTCGAAATCGTGTACCTCAACCTTCAAAAGCATCCGTTATACGAAGTCATGGCAATACTCCCGTACTCACCTCAAGATCTTTGGGTTAGCGGGTTATCTCACCAACAAATGCATAAAAGAGATTTTCGATGTCGGCGATTAAACTCAAGTATTCCGAATCTGCAACGATAAAATTATGACGACAACACCTCGGAGCTCAACTCCCGGACACCGCCACAACCCCTAAATGTCGAGGCAACCAAGACAATGTTGTCATCATAAAACCATCGGAACGATTCTAAGATACCCGCGTGATCCTAAAAAATTTTTAGTGAAATTTGAGAAGAGAAGAGTCAAAACTCTACGTCAGGATACCTCACCAGAAGGTCGAAGGGACTGAGGAGTAAAAAGAATTCCTAAACTCTCCGATATATATAATCCTAAATGACTCAAAACATTTTTCTAGACACAACTCGGCCACTAAAAACGATCAAGCAGTGGGGCTCCTAAGGTCGGGGAAGGCTCTGATACCAACTTGTCACGCCCTCGATGCGGCTATATCTCCCACGTGTCGAAGCATGACTTAGAGGCATAACCGCATTGGAAGCAATGTCGTAAGTGAGGTAATCTTCGCACAATCCATGTAATACATAAGGGAAAAGGTACATAGTTGGCTTACAGTCGCCACTTCACACAATTACATGAATAAAGCATTACATCATCCAGATACAATCAAGGTCCGACTACGGAACCAAAATAAAAGAAGAACCCCAAATGCGACAAAGGACCCTGATCGACCCCAACTGGGCTCCACTACTGATCAACTAGAACGAAACAACACAAAGGGCAAGATCTTCATCGAGCTCCTCCTTGAGCTTAGATGCGCCACCGCCGCAACATAGGCACCGCAAACTGGTTTTGAAGTATCCGTGAGTCGCGAGGACTCAGCAATCTCACACCAGCGAGATCAAGACTATTTAAGCTTATGGGTAAGGTAAAGGCATGAGGTGGAGCTGCAGCAAGCGACTAGCATATACGGAGGCTAACATACGCAAATGAGAGCGAGAAGAGAAGGCAAAGCACGGTCGATAAAAGTATGATCAAGAAGTGATCCTATAGCAACTCAAGTCCAAGCATAACTCCAACATCAGTTCACTTCCGGACTCACGGAAAGAGACCATCACGGTAACACACACGGTTGATGTATTTTAATTAAGGTCAACTTCAGGTTTTCTACAACCGGACATTAACAAATTCCCATCTGCCACATAACCGCGGGCACGGCTCTCGAAAGTTTATACCCTGCAGGGGTGTCCCAACTTAGCCCATGACAAGCTCTCGCGATCATCAAAGGAATAGACCTTCACCCAGGAAGACCCGATCAACAAGACCAGCAAAGCCTCCCGCTGTGCCGACAAATCCCGATAGGAGCTACACATATCTCGTTCTCAGGGCACACCGGATGAGCAAGACGTCGGGTTGGCATAGACCCTGGTTGCCCAGGGGGCGCCGGACATCGCTCGGTTTGGACCAGCACTTAGACAAGCACTGGCCCGGGGGGGCTAAAATAAAGATGACCCTCGAGAGAGCGACTCCCAAGGGAAAAGATAGGTGGTGGAGAGGCAAATGGTAAAAGTCAATGTTGGGCCTTGCTGGACAAGTTTTATTCAAAGCGAACTGTCAAGGGGGTCCCATAAATCACCCGACCGTGTAAGGGACGCAAAATCCGGGAACATAACACCGGTATGACGGAAACTAGGGCGGCAAGAGTGGAACAAAACACCAGGCATAAGGCCGAGCCTTCCACCCTTTACCAAGTATATAGATGCATTAATAATCTAAGAGATATTGTGATATCCCAACAAGTAAACATGTTCCAACAAGGAACAACATCTCCATGTTCCAACAAGGAACAAACTTCATCTTTACCTGCAACTAACAACGCTATAAGAGGGGCTGAGCAAAGCGGTAACATAGCCAAACAACGGTTTGCATAGGAAAAGGTGTCAAAGGTTAGGGGTTTGACATGGCAATTTGGGAGGCTGACAATCAAATGGTAGGCATCGTAGCATTGGCATAGCAAAAGAGCGAGCAAACTAGCATAGCAAAGATAGTAGTGATTTCGAGGGTATGGTCATCTTGCTCGCAAGGTTCTCGAGTTGTCGAAGACTTGATCCTCGTAGGCGTTCTCAACAGGTTCCTCGCTCACGCACTCGCCTCCGGCTCTACCCAAAGCAAGAACACAAGCAACGGAACCACAATCAAACAAGGAACAATGCACAAGCAATATGATGCAATACATGACATGCGATGCGAGATGTGATATGCAATGCATATGTATGCTCCGGAAGGAAAATGATGAACTGGCATCAACTTGGCAAACCAAGTATGCCGCTGAAAATGAGATGATTTCGGTTGAAATCGATATAAAGATCACCGAATCGGATGCACGGTTTGCAAATGACAAGCAAAACAAGAATGACGCAAATCTGCGTTTAACAGCCCGATGCTACTTAGCACGCAACACGAAACTATGCTACAGCACCCCAACATAAAAACAAAGCATATGACAACGAACTCCAGGAGATGCTTAACAAAAGAGGAACACTGAGCTACGGCTAAATCACATCATAACATGTTCAAACAAGCATGGAGAAAGTGCTCAAAATATCAGGTTCACAGACTTAGTGAAAATACTAACATACCAGGAATTAACATCAGGAAGGCATGTTCAGAGCAAGCAAACAACATGCTACAGGAACTTATAATAGCAAAGCAAGGCATGACATGATTCTACTCAAAGCATATATCAATAGTCCCTTACTGACCATAAGCCAAAAGGACTCTAAGAAATGATGGCACCCATGTAAACATAGCAAGTTTTATTACAGCTTTCAGACTTAGTGAAATATCAGGACATGGCAAAAACAGATTCAACATGGCATGTTCGTGAGCTCGATGCACTCACTACAGAGCATCTCATGACATGGCAAGGCAACCAACAGTAAGAAGGCATGTTTATGAAACTAAGCATGGAAAGAGCAAGGTCATAGCATACACGGATCAACTACAACAACCTCGTGAAAATTGAATCTCATGCAAACAGTCTGCCAGGAAACATTTTCAAGCAAAAGTAGAGCACGAAAATGACATGCTAGACTACTCAATAAATGCCAACAAAGGCCTGGATGGATAGAGCAAATCCATATGTTCAAAACACCCTTACTGATCATGCTCAAAAAGGGCATAGATCTCTCTGTAACAACATGAACATATGGCATAAAAATAACAGCAGGACAAGACTTAGTGAAAATACTAAGTTCCTGAAATCAGCAACATCATCATCCCTACTTTGCATGCTTGTTCTAGTCAACACATAGCTCACAAAAAATACATGGCAAACACCCCTGGAAAGATGGCATGGCATATTTCAACATTCATGTAGAGCTCATACTCATAGGATGCACACATAAATCATGGCAAAAATGACTAAAGAGCTCGAACTGATAAGATTCTGGAACCAACGATCTGAAGCCTTCTTCCAACAGCATTTCGGGCATCAAGATGAGCTCAAATGCAAATGATGCAATGGAATGAAATGATGTACTCTTTGAGTCGAACAATTTGACATATTATACGCGCAAAACGGAGCCACGGGTGCGGAGATGTGATGCGATGAAAATGACATGAAAATGCAAAATGCTTCGGGACTTGGAGAAAAACAGTAGGGGAAATCAACCTCGATCTAGGGTTCTTCATGGCACGCGAACCGAGGCAGCGCCGGTCCTCGCCGAAAACGGCCGAGGGGTCGGAGGAGGCGGCCGGCCCGGATCTCGCCGGATCCGGCCGGGCGGCGAGCTGGCCGACGGCGGGCGGGAGAGGCGGCATGGCGGCGGCGGGCATGGGCAGGCCCCAATGAGGCGGCGGCGAGGATGCGGAGGCGGGAGCGCGCGCCGGCGCGTAGCCGGCGGCGGCGAGGCGGCGACGCGGGCGCGGGCGCGGCCGAGGGCGAGGGCGCCGAGCAAGACGGCGGCGGCGGACGGACGCCGAAGCAGAGTAAGCGGCGGCGCGAGGAACAGCCAAGCGGGCAAAGCGAAGCTCCGGCGAGGGCTCGCCGGCGACGGGCGGAGGCCGGAGGGCGCGGGCGCCGACGGGCGGATCGGGCCCGCCGTGTCTTGAGCGGGCTGTAGATGGGCTCCATGGCCGGCGGCGATGGCGCGGCGCGGTGAAGACGACGTGGCGGCGTCCCATAGGGCGCGGAGGCGGCGGCGGTGACGTGGCAGCGCTGATTGGCAAGCGACGTGGCGGCGACGCGTCGGGCGGGCGCGCGGGACGGTCCGGCAGAGAGGAGATCTAGGGTTTCGGGGGATTAGACCGCGAAAATGGAATGGGGGTGTATATATAGGCATAGAGGGAGCTAGGAGAGTCCAAATGAGGAGCGGTTTTCGGCCACGCGATCGTGATCGAACGACCGAGAGCATGGAGAGGAGTTTGCTGGGCTTTGGGCCACTTTGGAAGGGGTGTTGGGCTGCAACAAAAGAGGCCTTTACTTGCTACCTTGCTAACTGCTGAGTACCAAACGACCTCCAAATGGCACGAAACTTGACAGGCGGTTCACGGTGCTATACCAAGGCCGCTTGGCAAACCTCGGCCATTCCGAGAAAGTTTAATACCCGCCACAACAGAGAGAAGAAGGGCGCCGGGGAACATAGGAGCGCCGGAATACAAAACGGACAACGGGGAAAATGCTCGGATGCATGAGATGAACATGTATGCAAAATGAAATGCACATGATGACATGATAAAATGCAAATGATGACATGGCAAAGTGCAACACGCAAGCAAATGACATGGCAACGACGGCGAATAATCAAGGACACCGGCGATCGGATCCGGGCGTTATAAAGACGGCCGCCCCATGGTACTCCTTGCTGTGACGAGGAATGCGTTCCCCCTGGCGGGTAGGGTACCATAACCCACTGCCATTGTGCTTGGCGGTAGGATGTCCGAACCTACCGCCAAGCTTCCTGGCGGTAGGATGTCTGCCACTTATTTCCTACATAATTCTTTGGTCCTTTCAGTCACAAAAATATGAACAACACAACATTGTAGATAGCAAATTATGATGGTCCCACACATTGTAGATAGCACATTGTATATAGAAAATTATGATGGTCTCAAACATTGTAGATAGCAAACAGGTTCAACATAATTTGAAAGTAGCAAAACGACATCGCCAACAAAGCTTAAAGGTACCAAATAGACATCACTAACATAGCATACAAGTTCTTTCTCTAAGCGACATCACCAAGACGACCTATCACTTGCTCCTCCCCCTTTTAGCGGTACGCTCCTCGTTTCTCTTCGAGCGGGCTTCGTCCGGCTTCTTCATGCGACGACGAGGAACCGGTTTCTGAAACGGGGATGGGCTGTTAACATCCAGGTGTGGATGAGATCCCCTCTTCCCCTGGCTTGTGGTGGTAGGGGGGACGGAGGGGGACGGCGGCCGTCTAGGGCTGCTGACGTGGATTAGCACCTTACCGTCAGGGTGCCTTGCGGTAGGATGTTTAGGGTTACCGCCGTGGCCCCTGGCGGTAAGAAAAGGGGCCAGGTCTCCAAAAAAATTCGAACTAGCGTCATATCTCAATTTTCTTTGCTAAAAGGGTCAAAACACGAAATTTGCCTCTCGTCGTAGGTGTCATTCTAATAAATTAGAAGTTGTACAAGCCAGACAAGAATGCAAGATGCAACCTATGTCACACTCCCAAGTTAAATATGTCTTACGATAAGTGACTGTTGTAGGTTACACAACAGTAGTACTTTGATGTTAGAATATGATGTGATAGACAGATATTGTATGTTCTAGAAACAAGAACATGTGTCTTATTCACAAATATAATGTGTAAACTGAGCAGATTCAATCAACAAAAATAGAAGCAATACAAGTTAGACATTACGTAACATGCAACCACATATAACGGTGCCAAGTTAGGGGGGCCCTATGATGATGAAGTAGGAGAGTTGTGCTCACGTTGAGTGTCTATGCATGTGTTGTTTTATAAATCTTGTTGGAAGGATGACGGAATAGAATCTATACTATGACTCGTGATTAGCATGTAGAGACATTTTTAGAAAAACTACCAAAGCATGGACATTCTTTCGCGATTGGCGCGTTGATTCGATCCAATAGCCATCGTGTTATTCTTAATTACTGTTTATCTCTCTCTCTAGCTCGGCTAGCAGCGGGTCAAATCAGATCGATTTGCTAGTGCAGCCGTAGCTACAGCTCTGTATCCATGCCATGTTTTATTCGAGGCTAGCTCTGCGTGTGAATGCACTGTATGGTGAACAATACTTTTAATATATAGTGATCTAAATGCTCTTATATTTATTTACAAATGAAGTAACTACGTACGCATATGTTGGTACAATAGAAAGCAGTTGGTCCACCGGAGCAAGAAACAGCAGATAACATTAATCGATGCTACACGCACGATGAAAATAGTACAATCCTTTGTAAAACACATGACATGAGTTGTTGGTTTCCTTGTTGTGTTTCACTCTGAATGGTTCATGTTAGTTAGTGTCGTACAAGGATCATATGAAAAACTATCGCATGCACTTCGTTTTCGCCTTTTTCTTTTGGCGAAGGAGATACAAATATTTTGTTTAACCCACCCGCCCACACACGCAAACAGTGGGTTATCGGCCACGCATTAATTCAGCTAGATTATGTGTAAGTATTACTCCCCTCCGTTCCTAAATATTTGTCTTTCTAGAGATTTCAAATAGACGACCACATAAGGATGTATATAGACATATTTTAAAGTAAATTCACTCATTCTGCTTCGTATGTAGTCATTTATTGAAATCTCTAGAAAGACAAATATTTGGAAACGGAGGGAGTAATGTACTGTAAGTATCTGCCACGAAAAGCCAGGCAACAATCCCGCAAAAAAAAAAGCCAGGCAACAAGTAACGTTAGCATCCCATATGTATTCTTGCACTGTTTTGTTTGTGTATATATATACGAATCTATGTACGGAGGCAGGAGCGGTGTTGGTGTACGACGACTTTGGAAGCTTCGTGGCAGGTGCGGTGCTGGCAGCGACGACCGGAGACGATGATGGAGTCATCAGTCAGTCATGGGCACGTAGTGCTACGTACGCGCGTATGATAAGCACTAGCTTAGCTTGAAATGGCCGTGCATGGAGCTGGGACGCAACTTGTGAATAAAAAAGGTCGTTTTCCCCCGAAAAACCTGGAGCCTGGCGACAGGCGATTAGAGTTAGGGTGGACTTCTGGCGGCGCACGTCGATCTCACGACGGGGTGCAACAACGATCGGGTAGGGGATGGCGACATCGTCTGATCCGGACAAAGGGAAGACGCCCTTGTCGCCGGGGGCGGCTAGGGCAAAGCTGGCCGAGGCGTTGGGCAAGCTTGACATCACCGACGAAGAGGCAACGCCTTTGGTTTTGGATGACCTCGAAGACGGAGCGCCGGAGAAGTGGTTGGTGGCGGGGAAAGTTCTGCATCGCAATATCATCCACATCAACACCATCACCAATGCCCTCCGGCCCGCGTGGGGTAATCCGAAGGGTTTAGCTTTCAGATCTGTGGGAGATAACACCTTTGTGGCAGAGTTTGCTAATCAGCGAGATCGCGATCGGGTTTGGGAGGGATCGCCCTGGCACGTCAGTAAGAACGCGGTGATTCTGTCAGAGTTTGATGATTGTATGCGCCCAACTGAACTAAAGTTTGATAAGCTCCAGCTTTGGGCGAGAGTCATGAATCTGCCTTTCAATCTGCGTGATGACAAATGGAGTGCATCAATAGCTGGCCAGATTGACAAGAACGCCACGCAGATCAAGTTCGATCATACGGCGGGGTTCTTGCGGGCCAGGGTTACTGTTGATGTGGATAAACCTCCAAGGAGATGGATTTTGATTGAATCAAGAAGAAGGAAGTGCACGGACTTATATGATATCCTATACGAGAATGTACCCCACTTCTGTTTTTCCTGTGGCCGATTAGGACACTCGGATTTGTACTGTCCCACTCCTGGAACTCGGAATGCCAACGGTGATCTACCCTTCGGGAGAGGTTTACGAGCTCCGGATGACAGGAAGAGGAATGTGTCTGGGGAGGGCTCGATGACGAGGGAGCACTCGGCTTCCCAGAGCAAGAAAGCTGAAACCAGGCAATCGAGCACTGCACCCAAGGGGGGTGTGGAGGTTACATCCCCGTTGAAAACGAACCCTGTTCAGAACAAAAGAAAGGGGGGGCCTCAAGGGCAGAAACAGGTATATAGGAGAGTGGAATTGCCGCTTCTCCTGGATTGCCCCTCACATGAGGGTGCTGGAACTGTCGGTTTGGTGGCCCTTGGTGGGGATCAGGTGCCGCATGAGGAGGGAGACAGAGAAGCTGAGAGGGAACATAAGAAAAAGAAACCTACTCCGAGCAATTGAGTCTTGGCAGCGATCAAGGAGCAGTCCCGCCAAAGACTAATGAGTTGTTAGAGCTGAATCGCCGGGGCTTGGGAACCCAGCGGCAGTTCGCGAGCTTCGCAATGTTGTGAAGCAAGAAGGGCCTAGCCTCCTCTTTGTGATGGAGACGAAGATATCGGCAAAGCGGGTGGAAAGTCTGCAGAATCAACTTGGTTTCGTGGGCTGTTTTGCAGTTAATAGCAATGGATTAAGTGGTGGAATTGGGTTGTTTTGGTCGGCTGAGATTGAGGTTGAGTTGAAAAATTTCAGTTCGAGCCATATAGATGTGTTGGTCAGGAAGAATGCCCGAAACTCCAAGGAGTGGAGGGTTACTGGCTTTTATGGTGCCCCAAGAGTGGAGGAGAGACATCACAGCTGGAGATTTCTCCGTACATTATTCGCTTTGCAGCATGAAGCATGGCTTTGTGTTGGGGATTTTAATGAGACTATGTTTGCTTCTGAACATTTCTCGCGTGCTGCACGACCAGAATGGCAGATGAGGGCGTTCAGAGAAGCTCTAGATGATTGCTCGCTCATTGACCTGGGATGGAATGGAGCGGAGTACACTTGGGACAATGGGCAGGGAGGGGACTCGAATGTTAAAGCCAGGCTCGATAGAGGCTTTGGTAATTCCCAACTCACCCAACTGTTCCCTCACACTATGGTTCGTCATATTAGCACAACGGAATCCGACCATTGTTTCGTCTTGGTCGATCTACGTGAGAATCTGATGGAACCCAGACATCGGACTGCACGGCAGTTCCGCTATGAGGATGTTTGGCACACTCACTCGGAGTATGATCAGCTTATCCTCGCAGAATGGCAGAAAGGTGCTGGCCAGAGGGGTTTAGCGGGGGTTGCTGACGCTTTACACGACTTGCAGTCCACGCTTTCCGCATGGGGTGTGAAAGAATTTGGGTGCCTTTCCCGGAGAGTCCGTAAGCTTCGTGATAAACTTGATCGTATTCGTGCTCGATCGGTGAGAGGGGGCCCGACAGATGAGGAGAAAGCAATAGCCAAGAAGCTCAGGGAGGCACTCCGACAAGAGGAGATATGGATACGACAACGATCTCGAGTTAAGTACATTCGAGAGGGAGATCGCAATACGGGCTACTTCCATGCCCAAGCTGCGCAGAGGCAGCGAACGAACAGGATTGAGCTGTTGGAGAGGGAGGATGGGAGTATATGCCACACACTCGAGGAGAACCAGGTCGAAGTCCAAGAATTTTATCAAGCCTTGTATACCACACAGGGGTTTCGGCAGATGGATGATCTCCTTAACTATGTTCCCCCCAGGGTGACTGAACAAATGAACGAGCGACTGGACATGCCATACTCTGCTGAGGAAGTAAGAACGACACTTTTTCAGATGGCTCCGTCAAAAGCACCGGGGGTGGATGGTTTCACGGCGGGTTTCTTTCAGAGGCACTGGGCTTTACTGAAGGATGACATCGTTCCGGCCATTTTGGATTTTTTGAATGGGGGTACACTGCCCGAGGGGTTGAATGACACGTCCATCACCTTGATCCCAAAGGTACGACACCCACATCGAATCAATCAATATCGCCCCATATCCTTATGTTCTGTCTTATACAAGATTGCCTCAAAATGCATCACAAATAGAATGAGGGTTTTTATGGGAGAGATAATCAGTGAAGAACAAAGCGCGTTTGTCCCAGGGCGCCTAATAACTGATAATGTGCTCATTGCGTATGAAAGTGTTCATGCAATGAAACGACGGAAGAAAGGGAAGAACTGTGTTTGTGCAGTGAAACTTGACATGATGAAGGCATATGACCGTGTAGAATGGCATTATCTGGAAGCCATCATGCTGCGTTTGGGTTTCAGCGCACAGTTTGTCAGACTGATAATGAAGTGTGTCACGTCGGTTAGATTTTCTGTTCGTGTGAATGGGGAGTTGCTGCCCTTTTTTACACCTTCGAGAGGTTTTCGTCAGGGGGACCCGGTCTCACCGTATTTGTTCCTCCTATGTGCAGAAGGGTTCACTTCCTTGCTGAAGTTTTATGGAGGAGTCAATATCGACAGAGGTACTCAAGTAAGCTATCAATCGCCTTGGATAAACCATCTTCTTTTCGCGGATGATAGTCTTATTTTCATGAATGCACAGGCAGCAAGTGCACTCAGATTGAATGAGGTGCTACAGATTTATAGCGACTGCTCCGGTCAGTGCATTAATAGGGACAAGAGCTCGATCTATTTCAGTCCTAACACAACCGAACCAGTGCGCAATTTGTTGAAGGCAGTTTTGAATATCTCAGTTGAAGCGTTCAGTGAACGATATCTGGGACTCCCAACTGCTGTTGGCCGTATCACTAGTGGCACTTTCGAGTTTCTCCGAGAGAGGATGAGAAGAAAACTACAAGGAGGTGTGGAACGTCTCATTTCTTGTGCTGGCAGGGAGATCAGGATGAAAGCTGTGGCCCAAGCAATACCCACACACTCCATGAGTTGCTTCAAACTCACTAAGAAGGTCTGCAAAGGCCTTGCTTCTGTCATGGCTAGATATTGGTGGAGTAGTTCAGTTGATCGTCGATCGCTTCACTGGATCGATTGGCCCTCACTGGCAGAACCAAAAGTGGCTGGAGGGATGGGTTTCCGTAACCTAGAATTGTTCAACTTAGCCTTGCTTGGAAAGCATGGGTGGAACTTGATTATCAACCCGGACTCTCTGTGTGCTCGTGTACTGAAGGGAAAGTATTTCCCACAAACTGACTTCATGGCCGCAACTGTCCCTAAATGTGCCTCGGCCACATGGCGGGCAATTTGTGCGGGCAAACAAGCTTTGAGTGCGGGCCTAGTGAAGCGAATTGGTGATGGCACCTCGGTGTCCATCTGGAATGATAGTTGGGTACCAGGACTACTCTCCCTACGACCAACTACTCATATCGGCAACACAAATATTGCTGCTGTGTCTGAGTTGATTGACGGAGAACGTGGCTTATGGAAGGTTGAGCTGGTGAGGTACCATTTTATCGCCCCCGAAGCTGATGCAATTCTCAACATTCCGCTGAGGGCGAATGGGGGTGAGGATTTTTGGGCATGGACTGCAGAAAAGTCGGGTATCTACACTGTGAAATCAGCGTACCGCTCTCTCATGACCTTGAACGAGCACTCTGCTCAAAGGGAAGGGACGGCCACGGAAACTTCAGAGCAGCAAAAACAGTTGTGGACAAGACTTTGGAAGCTAAAAGTTGTGCCAAGAGTCAGAGTGTTCTGGTGGCGAGTGCTGAGGGGAATCCTTCCTACCGAGGGCACGCTGAAACATCGACACATCGCTGCCTTGGCACGCTGCAAAGTCTGCCTAGATGCAGACGAGGATATGTATCATGCATTGATCAAATGCACTCATGCCAAGCTCTTCTGGAAGGAGGCGAGGGAAATTTTATCTATCAAACTACCGGAACTCCATACAGAGACTTGGTCAAGGGACATTTTATGTGACCCCAGATTCAATGAGGAGGATCAAGCAAAAGCTATTACTGTCATGTGGGCAATTTGGACATCCAAGAACAATATTACACATGACAGGGCTAGCTTGGATCCAGTTCACTCCATGAAGATGACAAGAGAGGCCTTGTCGCTGCTAGAACTTCCCCATCAACACGCAACGATCTTACCGGGCCATGGTTGGCGGCCACCTGATGCAGATTGTATAAAGATCAATACTGATGCTGGGATTTCCCTGGAGGCAAGGAAATGCGGGCTGGGAGGTGTTGTCCGATCAGCCACTACCTTCTTGAGTGCCTGGTGCAAACCTATCCAGGGCACTACGGATCCACTTGTCGCGGAAGCACTTGCTCTCCGTGAAGGCGTGATATTTGCTCAACTTCGTGGCTATGTGCGGGTGGAGATGGAGACCGACAGCATGGAGGTCGTCGATCTTTGGAACTCGCGCCGTTCTTCGCGCTCACTGTTAGCGCCCGTGTTACTAGATATTGAGGGCTTAGCTGCTTCCTTTTCCTTTTTTACTATTCGACATGTAAAGAGACATGCCAATATCCCCGCCCACCTGTGTGCACAACATGCCTGCACAAGGGAGGAGACGGAGTGTTGGATGAACATCCCTCCTGGCTTACTGATCACCAGTTTAATGGCTGACAGTGCGGGAGCATCTTATCATGAATAAAGCCCTCATTACCCCGCAAAAAAAATGGAGCTGGGACGCAGGACGTTTTGGACCTTGTTGCACGCATGCAGGCCGGATCGGGAGCGGGGGCGGTGCGGTCCAGGCGGGTGCGCGAGGGATGGGGGCATGCCGCCGTGCGAGTTCGTTGGAGGAATCTTGTTGTGGACGTCCGTCCACGCGCGCGCCCCGGCTAGGTGAAACCACGTGCGGGCGGGAACTGACGGGGATGAAAACAGACGTCCCCCGAGAAATGCGAGGAGGAATGAACAAGTCATGCAAGTGATCTGACGAGAGTCATCCGTCCGCAGGAAACAGCCAACCAATGTTGAGAACAATTTTTTTTTTGACACGTTGAGATGAAGCTACATGAAAAAAAATATACTCCCTCCGTTCCAAAATAAATGATCCAACTTTATACTAAAGTTAATACAAAGTTGAGTCATCTATTTTGGAATGGAGGGAGTAGGAAATATGTTGGTCTCTGCATGTGAGGGACTCGTGGCGGTGAGCAGAGAAGAATCGGGCTGACCCGGCTAGTGTGGACTAGGATCGGTTGGAGTCCCACAACTACCATTTTTTTAAATTTTAACCAAAAACCATCGCTTTTTTCGTAATTCGTTCCTAAAAACTACAGGTGGGATCCACACGTTTATTTTGACCGTTATGTTGACTGTACTACAGGTGGGACCCACACGTTTATTTTGACCTTGTGTGCATAGAGCAGCACCGCATCGAGCAGTTGCCGGAGCAGCAGCCGCCGGTGCCTCTTGACGGCGAGCCTAGGCGCAACATCAAGCAGCCAAGAAACGAAGCAGCTATACGTGCCTTGTGTAGGCTACTGTCAAGTGCTCGGGGACACCACACATGTCGTGCTCCTCTGTGCTAGCGGCCGCCGTGCCGATGTCGAAGCGCCTCATCCTGGTGCACGGTACGGGCCACAGCGGGCGGTGCCGGTACAAGGTGGCAACCCTGCTCCGCGTAGGACCTCGCGGCCTGCGGCGCCGACGCGCGCCGGCTGCGCAACATGCCCACCTTCAAGGACTACACCCGTGGCAGTGGCGGAGCTAGAATTCGAGTATAGGGGGAGCCGAGTACGTATATTGATCGAATTTCGTCGATAATTACTAGTTGCTTCTACTAAAATTGTTGATCGTTGGGGGGGGGGGGGGGCAGGCCTGCTCGTCCCCCAGCTCCGCCCCGCCCACTGCTGGACGCGCTCCGCGACTTGCCGGACGGCGAGAGGGCGGTGCTGGTGGACCACAACTTCGGCGGGATGAGCATCATGCTCGCATCCGAGGAGTTCCCTGACAAGGTCGCGGCCGCCGTGTTCGTCACCGCCTTCATGCCGGACTGCGCCAGCCCACGCAGCCGGCGCCGCAAAGTCGGGATGCTCGATTTGCTGCTGGCTCCCACCGGTCGCCATGTGCATGAGAAGGTGCGGTGGTGTTGTGGTGCTGCCCGACTGAAGGTGCAGCTCATGAAGCACCTCGTGTTTCTGGCCATGCCGCCAAGAGCATGTGAAGGTACGGCACGTGTAAGATCCTGATCAATTGGTGCTCAAATTTCTCTCTCAATTGTTCTCTGGATTGATAATTTGGTGGAAGAAATGGGGATACAAGGGTTCGCAAGGGAAGAGACCCTGCTTTCTGTACACTAGCTAGGGTTCGATCTACTTCTAGAGATGCGAATATTCGACGTGCCCGAACAAGCCTCGGTGCCCAGCATATATACTGCGCCAGCTAGATGATCGAGGTACTGTATTAACGGTTAGTTTACAGTAACTAAGTTAAACGGCGAAGATCTCTTCTGGACCGTTGGATTGCTTCGAATCGTTTCTCTTTCATCCTGGCCGTTCGTTATCTGAATCTTCCTGCAGTGTCGATGTTCTTCTTCAGTAGTTACGTGGTGCAGATCCTAACAATGCCGCCGCCTTGACGACCGCCTTGTCCTCGAGGCGAAATAGCTTATGGCCCGGAAATGTCTTGTTGATAAAGGTTGCATCTTCCCACGTTGCATCATCTGGCGCGAGGCTTTCCCACTGTACCAAACATTGTCCCACAGGAGTCTTGTTGCGTTGGATTACCCTACGATCCAGCACTGCGACAGGAATTGTTTTGACGTAGCCTTCCGGTGTGACCAGTGGCACATGTGGTAATGGTACCGCTCTATGACCAATATGCTTCTTCAACTGACTGATGTGAAATACTGGGTGTATGTTCGTGCCCTCCGGCAACTGGAGTTTGTAAGAAACTGCCCCAATCCTTTCCAGAATCTTGTATGGACCATAGAACTTGGATCGCAACTTGAGAGATCCTCTGAGTCCAAAAGCATTCTATCGGTATGGCTGTATCTTCAAATATACCATATCTCCCACCTCTAATTGTCTCTCTGTCCTCTTTTGATCTGCAAAGTACTTTATCCTTCCCTGAGCATGCTCCAGGTTAGCTTTTAATCTCTGTATCATGTGTTCTCGGACAATCACTGTTACTGCTGCTTCTGACGAAAGTGAGGAATCTACAGCAAACTCTGCGATCTGTGGAGGTTTATATCCATATAGAGCTTCAAAAGGAGTGCATTTCAATGACGTGTGATAGCTAGTATTGTACCATAGCTCAGCAAGTGGTAACCACTTCATCCATTTCTTGGGTTCCTAGAAAACCATTCCTCTCAAGTATGCTTCCAAACACTGGTTCACTCGTTCAGACTGTCCATCTGTTTGAGGATGAGATGCAGTACTGAACCTGATTTGGACTCCAAATGCTTTGAACAGCTCCTGATACAGTGCACTTGTGAAAATAGGATCTCTGTCAGACACAATGCACACAGGCAGTCCATGAAGTTTTATGACATTATCCATCAGTATGTCAAATACTGTTTGAACTGAATATGGATGTGCCAGTGGTAGAAAATGTGAATATTTGGTGAATCTATCTACCACCACTAGAATGACCTCTTTGCCTTGAGAGTTTGGTAGGGCTGTGATGAAATCCATGGTTATGTGAGCCCATGCCATGTCAGGAACAGGAAGTGGTTGTAATAGGCCTGGAGGATGTATGTGTTCCACTTTGTTCAACTGGCATACAGGGCAATGAGTGACAAACATTTCTACATCCTTTTTCATATTTGGCCAATAGAACACTTTTTTGATCCTGTGGTATGTTGCTTTAATACCAGAATGCCCTCCTAGTGCTGAGGAGTGAAATGTTTGTAACAGGTGTTGTCTGAATTCAGTGGAAGCTCCAACATATAACCTGTTCTTGTATTTCAGCAGGCCTTGATGAGTGGAAAACTTTGGTGGATCCTCATTGTTTGTGGCCACCTTTTTGAGAATGTTGTCAGTATCTGGATCACCCTGATAACTTTTCCTCAAATCTTCAGTCCAAGTTGGAACCACCATAGTAACATTGTTGCACTGCATGGAGTGAGTATTATCCCTTCTGGACAGAGCATCTGCTACTGTGTTTTCCTTCCCCTTTTTGTATTCAATGGTGTAATCGTACTCCAATAATTTCAGTAGCAGCTTATGCTGTACTCCTTCAGTGAGCCTATGAGTTGCCATGTATTTAAGAGCTTGTTGATCTGTCTTAATGATCAATTTGTTTCCCCACACATAATGTCTCCATTTCCTCAAGGCTTCTAGGATAGCCATTGCTTCTTTCTCATAAATAGACAGAGCAGACGATTTGGGTCCCAGACTCTTACTAAGGAAAGTAATGGGTCTGCTTTTTTGCATGAGAACTGCACCAATTCCTTTTGCACAAGCATCTGCTTCAATTGTCAAAGCCATAGTGAAATCTGGCAAGATTAATACAGGACAAGTGGTCATTGCAGTTTTCAGAGCCTAAAAAGCTGTGTCTTGATCAGGACCCCACTGGAAAGCCTCCTTTCTTAACATGTCATGCAGTGGCCTGTAGATTTGTCCATAATTCTTAACAAACCTCCTGTAATATCCAGTCAGACCCAAAAATCCTCTGAGTTGTTTCACATTCTCAGGTGTTGGCCACTCCGCAACTGCTTTTATCTTAACAGGGTCAGTAGCTACTCCTTTCTCTGAAATAATATGACCCAGGTAATCTACCTGATTTGTTGCAAATGTGCATTTAGACAACTTGACATATAACTCATGTTTCTTCAAAACAGCAAAAGTTCTCTCTAAATGTCTGTAGTGTGCCTCTAAAGATTTGCTGAACACTAACATATCATCAAAGAAGACCAGAATGATCTTTTCTGTTTCAGGCTCATTTATCTCCTCACACACTGTGTTCATTAGTCCTTGGAAAGTACCAGGTCCACAGGCTAATCCAAAAGGAACAACCTTATATTCATAGTGTCCCATGTGTGTTCTGAAGGCTGTTTTTGGAATGTCCTCTAAGTTCATTCTGATCTGATGGTACCCAGACCTGAGATCCAGTTTGGAGAACACTCTAGCTCCATGTAATTCATCTATCAAATCTTCAATTATGGGCATGGGAAACTTGTTCTTAACTGTGATTGCATTGAGTTCTCTGTAATCTACACAAAGTCTCCACCCTCCATCTTTTTTTCTGACCATAATTGCAGGTGAAGACAAAGGACTGAAACTCTCCTGAATCTCTCCTTTTTTAATCAGCTGCTTAATAATCTCCTCCATTGCAGCCTTCTGGTAGTGTGGGACTCTATAAGGCCTCAAATTAGGAGGTTTGGCTCCTTCCTGCAACACAATCTTATGGTCACATTTTCTTGGTGGGGGAAGTTTCTCTGACTCTTGAAAAATTTATGCATATTTCTGCAATAGAGGTTTTAGAGCTGCTGGTGCTGCTAGAGTTTCTGTATTATTTTCATTTTGCATCTCCTGAATCTGTAAGATATATCCCATTACCCCTTTTTAAACAGTTTTTCCATCCTCATTGCAAATACAATGCACTTCTTCTTGGGAATAGAGTGGTCAAATAGAGTCACTGGTTGTCCCTGTTTTGTGACAATTAGGATCCTCTCCACCAAATCTAAACAAATAGGACTGTATTGATATATCCAATCAGCTCCCAAGATTATATCATATGCCTGTAAATCCAAGACTTTGAAGCTGCTGCAAAAAGTGTGACCTTGAATGCTGAAGTTCATCTCTGGTACTTTGGATTTTGCTATCAGTTTTCCTCCCCCAGCCACTGTCACTTTCCTTGGGGGCATTGGTTGTTGGTAGCAATTGCTGCTAATAGCAAATTCAGTGCTAATGAATGTGTCTGAAGAGCCACTATCAAACAAAGCAGTTGCCCTTTTGCCTGCAATTTCAATGATCAAGGAAAAAGTGTTTGCCCCAGGAGTTCCTTCCACTGCATGCACTGAAATATGCATAGCTTGTGCAGGTTTCTCTACAGTCCCTTCACTTTGTTTCTCTTTGTCAGGAGTGTTTGGGGCTGTATGATACACTTGTTCTTGGCTAGCACTATCCTCAGTATTATCACTATCTTCCTCATCCTCTATTTCTTGCAATATGTGAATTGTCTTCCCAATTTTACATTTGTGTTGCCTGGACCATGGTTCTCTGCAATACCAACAAGCCCTTGCATCTTTAGGAAATGGAACATTGTATTTCTCTTGTGAAGGAATTTGTACTTGCGTAGGACTGCCAGAATTTCTATGAGGGTTTTGGTATGGCCTGGACTTATACACTAGTTTGCTTTGCACCTTCCTTGCTGCTGCAGCTTTTTCATAAACCTTGGCATACCAGTATGCTTCTATAATACCAGTAGGTTTCTGTCCACACACCTCATGTTTAATATCACTTCTCAGTCCCCCAATGAAACAACTTAGCAGGAAAGTCTCTTGTAAACAAGGATGGTCTCTTTTAACCAATGCCACACACTGTTCAAAATTGTCAATATACTGTGCCACTGTATTTGTTTGCTGTATGTTTTTCAGTAATTCCACAGCTTCATGCACACTTGCTTCTGAAAATCTATCAACTACCATCTGACAAAATTGTTGCCAGGTGACCATCTGCCATGGTACACATATGTTTTTCAACCAATTGGATGCTCTTCCTTGCAAATGACCTGTTGCTAGGTTAACCCACTGCTCATATGGTGTTCCAGACATGTCAAAGAACTTTTCACAAGCAATTAACCAGCCTATAGGATCATCTCCACCGAATAAAGGAATTTCCAACCTGGGTCCTTTTAACACTGCCTCAACAAAATAAGAAGGGCCCCCTAGCTGAGTTGCATACTGATTTCTTTGCATATCATACAAGTTCCCTACTGCCTGATACACAAGAGCAACTCCTTGAGCAGTTGTTGTCATATTGATGTATTGACCAGTGATAGGATTGTAAGTATGAGGAGGAGTAAACAGAGGGGCACTTACAGGAGCAAAATATCCACTATTTCCTGCAAACCCCAAGGTGTGTGCTTGTATTGTGGCACTTGAACTTGCTGTGAGATTTTTGACTTATCCCATTCCTCCTGTCTCCTGCTGCTTCTCACTGAATACTCTTGTGCTTTCTGACATTAACTGAGTGTGTGGTAACTCTGTAGTCACCCCAACAGTGTTAGTACTTGGTTTTTTTCCTGAGACCCTGAAATCTTGTTCCAGATTTTGAGCAACTGGATCTACTGATGTTGTGGTTTTGCCTGTATGAGCAACTGGCATTTGATCACTAACCTTGTTCTGTTCAGGATGTTCTGTGACTTTAGGAGCTGGTGATACTATCTCTGCTTTCTGACTGTTTATGTTCAACTGCTGCAAAATCAGTTGCAACGTCTGTTGAATTCCCTCATTCATTTCAGACAACTTTGCTTCCACTTGGGCATCGTCACCATCTCAGATCTAAGTCGAGTGACCTCCTGCTTCAGTTCATGTAAGCCTTCTACCTCTGCCCGCAGATCTGCTACTTCCTTTTCCACGTGATCGATTGTGATTTGTACTTTGGCTCTAGTGTCAGCCATCCTGCTTTCTGGTATGCAACTGAGGCAGCTCTGTTAGCTCTGCTAGACAGATCTCCTTGATGACGCACGGATCCCCTTCAGATCCCGGAATTTTACCACTAAGAGGATGTCTCCCGGCAACCGGATCGAACTAGAAGACCTGCACCCAAATGACACCGCCGCTTGTCGCCGCCACCCAACACCGCCGCCGTGAACTGGGAGGGATAGGAGGGATTTTACGAGAGACCCCAACCTCCGGTTCTCCACAGCCCGATTCGCCGCCATCGAGCTCTCGCCGAGGAATCAGCCGGCTGCTCTGATACCTTTGTAAGATCCTGATCAATTGGTGCTCGAAGTTCTCTCTCAATTGTTCTCTGGATTGATAATTTGGTGGAAGAAATGGGGATACAAGGGTTCGCAAGGGAAGAGACCTCGCTTTACAGACGCTTAGCTAGGGTTCGATCCATCGCTAGAGATGCGAATATTCGACGTGTCTTAACAAGCCTTGGTGCTCAAGATATATCTGCGCCACTAGATGATCGAGGTATCAGATAACGGTTAGTTTACAGTAACTAAGTTAAACGGCGAAGATCTCCTCTGGACCGTTGGATTGCTTCGAATCGTTTCTCTTTCATCCTGGCCGTTCGTTATCTAAATCTTCCTGCAGTGTCGATGTTCTTCTTCAGTAGTTACGTGGTGCAGGTCCTGACAGCACGGGAGACGGGAGGAGCACTGGGAGCACCGGGATCGTGAGTCATCTGCGTGCACACGAGGTGCTTGTTGAAATGCACGGGAGAGAGGAGGAAGAAAAGAGATGATGTTGACGTGTGGGATCCACATGTCATAACGGTCAACGTAACATCAGGCACACGTGGATCTAAAATGTGGGCCACATCTATTAGTTTAGTGTTTACATCCTCTAAAATTGTCATCAACCTTTTGCGGTAGTTTTTAGGGACGAGTTAAAGAAATGGAGTAGTTTTTTTTCCAAATACTCAAGGACATGCGATGGAGAGAACTACCGGACATGGGGATGCCGGTGAATCCAAGAGAGCGGCTGAGGCCGTTCAACAGGAGCAATTAAGTGTCTGTCCTGGAACTTCGTAGGTTCAGGGAGTCTATGTGCCTGATAAGGTCCATCACCCCAATGGCATATTTCTATCGAATACGCAGTAAGACTACAAAAAAGGAAAAAAAAACTGAGCTACCTATGAGCAACCAAGACGATTTGAAGCCCTTCACCGTTGGATCATGCTATTGGAAAGCAATGAAAGAGGGAGAGGGGATTCTACGGTTTGGAAGATGTGTCCATCGTCTTAGTTCAAGGTAAGGGCGATGATTTTGTGGTGTTTTGTGATGAAATGTTGAAGCCGGGTTAAATAAATCACAAGACCATTTTTTTAGTGTGTGTTTTCCCAAACATAGAAAGAAAAAATAGAGATGCACTCTTATGCACGGTGGGCATACACATCTTAGACCGAGGTTTTACTAAGAATGAACGTGTTGCTCCTTTTCAGTCCGTGGTTGATGGTTTTTGTGAAGCTATCCAAAGCTTTTGATACGGTGCAATGGTCTTGTCAGATGGAGGTGTTGAGGAAAATGGCTTCGGTACACGCTTGTTGGGATGGATGCGGGGACTTCTTTCCACGTCTTCAATCCACATTCTTTCAATGGCAAGGCCAGTGGTGTGCTGCTAAACCGGCATAGCCCTCTCTGTATCTTGTATCCTTGATGCGAAGGCATGGGGATAATATAGTCGACTAGGGGGAGGCTGAGGCGGCTGGTACGGGTGCTCATGCTCGTACTAGAGACTGCCTTCTTCTCCGACTCTTGTGCGGCTGATTTGCTCCATGCTTGATCATGGCCTCTTATGGTAGGTTCATATCACGCAAATTAACGTGATTGTACTTCTATATCCTTGGGATTTCATCCTAAAGCCCCAAAATTCCTCGTGTGTGGGATCCTGGTGTTGGGGAATGTAGTAATTTCAAAAAAATTCCTACGCACACGCAAGATCATGGTGATGACATAGCAACGAGAGGGGAGAGTGTTGTCCACGCACTCGTGAGAACGTAAGTGGAAGCGCTAGCACAACGCGTTGATGTAGTCGACGTCTTCACGATCCGACCAACCAAGCACCGAACGACGGCACCTCCGAGTTCAGACACGCTCAGCTCGATGACGATCCCCGGCTCCGATCCAGCAAAGCTTGGGATGAGTTCCACAAGACGACGGCCTGGTGACGATGATGATGTTCTACGGTGCAGGGCTTCGCCTAAACTCCACGACGATATGACCGAGGTGGAATATGGTGGAGGGGGGCACCGCACACGGCTAAGGAACGATCCGTAGATCAACTTGTGTGTTCTAGGGTGCTCTCCCCCGCCTCAGATATAAAGGAGCCAGAGGGGAGGAGGCGGTCGGCCAAGGAGGGCGCGCCAAGGGGGAGTCCTACTCCCACCGGGAGTAGGACTCCCTTCTTTCCTAGTTGGAGTAGGAGAAGGGGGAAGGAGGAGGAAGAGGGAAGGAAGGGGCGCCGCCTCTCTCCTTGTCCTATTCAGACTAGGGAGGGAGGGTGCGCGGACCACCTCTTGCCTCCTCTCCTCTTCTCCCTTATGGCCCATGAAGGCCCAATAACCCCGGGAGGTTCCGTAACCCCGGTACTCGATAAAATGCCGATCTCACCCGAACACTTCCGATGTCCAAACATAGGCTTCCAATATATCAATCTTTATGTCTCGACCATTTCAAGACTCCTCGTCATGTCCGTGATCACATCCGGGACTCCAAACAAACTTCGGTACATCAAAACTTATAACTCATAATAAAACTGTCATCATAACGTTAAGCGTGCGGACCCTACGGGTTCGAGAACTATGTAGACATGACCTAGAACTATTCTCGGTCAATAACCAATAGCGGAACCTGGATGCCCATATTGGTTCCTACATATTCTACGAAGATCTTTATCGGTCAAACCGCATAACAACATACGTTGTTCCTTTGTCATCGGTATGTTACTTGCCCGAGATTCGATCGTCGATATCAATACCTAGTTTAATCTCGTTACGGCAAGTCTCTTTACTGTTCGTAATGCATCATTCCGTAACTAACTCATTAGCTACATTGCTTGCAAGGCTTATAGTGAGATGCATTACCGAGAGGGCCCAGAGATACCTCTCCGACCATCGGAGTGACAAAACCTAATCTCAAAATACGCCAACTCAACATGTACCTTTGGAGACACCTGTAGTACTCCTTTATAATCACTCAGTTACGTTGTGGCGTTTGGTAGCACCCAAAGTGTTCCTCCGGTAAACAGGAGTTGCATAATCTCATAGTTACAGGAACATGTATAAGTCATGAAGAAAGCAATAGCAATATACTAAACGATCAAGTGCTAGGCTAACGGAATGGCTCATGTCTATCACATCATTCTTCTAATGATGTGATCCCATTAATCAAATGACAACACTGAAGGAAATATGCCCTAGAGGCAATAATAAAATTATTATTTATTTCCTTATTTCATGATAAATGTTTATTATTCATTCTAGAATTGTATTAACCGCAAACATAATACATGTGTGAATACATAGACAAACAGAGTGTCACTAGTATGCCTCTACTTGACTAGCTCGTGAATCAAAGATGGTTAAGTTTCCTAACCATAGACATGAGTTGTCATTTGATTAACGGGATCACATCATTAGGAGAATGATGTGATTGACATGACCCATTCCGTTAGCCTAGCACTTGATCATTTAGTATGTCATTATTGCTTTCTTCATGACTTATACATGTTCTCGTAACTATGAGATTATGCAACTCCGCTTACGGAGGAACACTTTGGGTGCTACCAAACGTCACAATGTAATCGGGTGATTATAAAGGAGTACTACAGGTGTCTCCAAAGGTACATGTTGGGTTGGCGATTTCGAGATTAGGTTTTGTCACTCCGATTGTCGGAGAGGTATTTCGGGCCCTCTCTTGTAATGCACATCACTATAAGCCGCAAGCAATGTAGCTAATGAGTTAGTTACGGAATGATGCATTACGAATGAGTAAAGAGGCTTGCCGTAACGAGATTGAACTAGGTATTGATACCGACGATCGAATCTCGGCAAGTAACATTCCGATGATAAAGGAACAATGTATGTTGTTATGCGGTTTGACCGATAAAGATCTTCAGAGAATATGTAGGAGCCAATATGGGCATCCAGGTTCCGCTATTGGTTATTGACCGAGAATAGTTCTAGGTCATGTCTACATAGTTCTCGAACCCGTAGGGTCCGCATGCTTAAGGTTTCGGCGATGCTTATATTATGAGTTTATGAGTTTTGATGTACCAAGGAGTTCGAGTCCCGGATGAGATCGGGACATGACGAGGAGTCTCAAATGGTCGAGACGTAAAGATTGATATATTGACGACTATATTCGAGTTCGAAAGGTTCCGAGTGATTCGGTATTTTCGAGTACCGGGAGTTACGGAATACCGGGAAGAAGTATATGGGCCTTTTTGGGCTTTAGGGAGAGGAGAGGCAGGCTGCCCCCCCCATTGACTAGTCCGAATTGGACTAGGGGAGGCGGCGCCCTCCTTCCTTCTCTTCCCTCTTCCCTTCCTTGTCTCCTACTCCTACTACTTGGAAGGACTCCTAGTTGGACTAGGAAAAGGGGAATCCTACTCCCCGTGGGAGTAGGACTCCCCTAGGGCGCGCCACAGAGAGGCCGGCCCTCCCCTCCTCCACTCCTTTATATACGGGGGCAGGGGGCACACCATAGACACACAAGTTGATCTACGGATCATTCCTCAGCCGTGTGCGGTGCCCCCTCCACCATATTCCACCTTGGTCATATCGTCGCAGAGTTTAGGCGAAGCCCTGCGCCGGTAGAGCATTGTCATCGTCACCACGCCGTCGTGCTGACGGAACTCATCCCCAACACTTTGCTGGATCGGAGTCCGGGGATCGTCATCGAGCTGAACGTGCTGAACTCGGAGGTGTCGTGACGCTCGATATTTGGATCGGTCGATCGTGAAGACGACGACTATATCAACCGCTGTCATAACGCCCACTTACGGCCTCACGAGGGTACGTGGACAATACTCTCCCTCTCGTTGCTATGCCATCACCATGATCTTGCGTGTGCGTAGGAATTTTTTGAAATTACTACGCTCCCCAACAAGGGCATCCGAGCCTAGGTTTTATGCGAGATGTCATATGCACGAGTAGAACACAAGTGAGTTGTGGGCGATACAAGTCATACTGCTTACCAAAGATGTCATACTTTGGTTCGGCGGTATTGTGAGATGAAGCGGCCGGACCGACATTACGCCAGACGCTTACACGAGATTGGTTTCACCGTTACGAGCACTCATGCTTAAAGGTGGCTGGCGGGTGTCTGTCTCTCTCACTTTAGCTGAATCAAGTGTGGCTACGCCCGGTCCTTGCGAAGGTTAAAACAGCACTAACTTGACGAACTATCGTTCTGGTTTTAATGCGTAGGTAAGAACGGTTCTTGCTAAGCCCGTGCAGCCACGTAAAATTTGCAACAACGAAGTAGAGGACGCCTAACTTGTTTTTTCAGGGCATGTTGTGATGTGATATGGTCAAGACGTGATGCTATATTTTATTGTATGAGATGATCATGTTTTGTAACCGGTTATCGGCAATCGGCAGGAGCCATATGGTTGTCGCTTTATTGTATGAAATGCAAATGCCCTGTAATTGCTTTACTTTATCACTAAGCGGTAGCGATAGTCGTAGAAGTAATAGATGGCGTAACGACAACGATGCTATGATGGAGATCAAGGTGTCGCGCCAGTGACGATGGTGATCACGATGGTGCTTTGAAGATGGAGATCACAAGCACAAGATGATGATGGCCATATCAAATCACTTATATTCATTGCATGTGATGTTTATCCTTTATGCATCTTATCTTGCTTTGATTGACGGTAGCATTTTAAGATGATCTCTCACTAATTATCAAGAAGTGTTCTCCCTGAGTATGCACCGTCGCGAAAGTTCTTCGTGCTGAGACACCACGTGATGATCGGGTGTGATAGGCTCTATGTTCAAATACAACGGGTGCAAAACAGTTGCACACGCGGAATACTCTGGTTAAACTTGACGAGCCTAGCATATACAGATATGGCCTTGGAACACGAAGACCGAAAGGTCGAACGTGAATCATATAGTAGATATGATCAACATAGTAATGTTCACCATTGAAACTACTCCATCTCACGTGATGATCGGACATGGTTTAGTTGATTTGGATCACGTAATCACTTAGATGACTAGAGAGATGTCTGTCTAAGTGGGAGTTCTTAAGTAATATGATTAATTGAACTTAAATTTATCATGAACTTAGTCCTGGTAGTATTTTGCAAATTATGTTGTAGATCAATAGCTCGCGTTGTTGTTTTCATATGTTTATTTTGATATGTTCCTAGAGAAAACTGTGTTGATAGATGTGAGTAGCAATGATGCGGATTGGATCCGTGATCTGAGGTTTATCCTCATTGTTGCGCAGAAGAATTATGTCTTTGATGCACCGCTAGGTGACAAACCTATTGCAGGAGCAGATGCAGACGTTATGAACGTGTGGCTAGCTCAATATGATGACTACTTAATAGTTTAGTGCACCATGCTTAACGGCTTAGAATCGGGACTTCAAAGACGTTTTGAACGTCATGGACCATAAGAGATGTTCCAGGAATTGAAGTTAATATTTCAAGCAAATACCCGAGTTGAGAGATATGAAGTCTCCAACAAGTTCTATAGCTAAAAGATGGAGGAGAATCACTCAACTAGTGAGCATGTGCTCAGATTGTCTGGGTACTTCAATCGCTTGAATCTAGTGGGAGTTAATCTTCCAGATAAGATAGTGATTGAAAGAATTCTCTAGTCACCATCACTAAGTTACTATACCTTCGTGATGAACTATAGTATGCAAGGGATGACGAAAACGATTCCCAAGCTCTTCGTGATGGTGAAATCGACGAAGGTAGAAATCAAGAAAGAGCATCAAGTGTTGATGATTGACAAGACCACTAGTTTCAAGAAAAGGGCAAAGGGAAAGAAAGGGAAACTTCAAGTAGAATGGCAATCAAGTTGTCACTCCCGTGAAGAATACCAAAGCTGGACCAAAGCCTGAACCTGAGTGCTTACACTGCAATGGAAATGGTCACTGGAAGCGGAAATGCCCTAAATATTTGGTTGATAAGAAGGATGGCAAAGTGAACAAGGGTATATTTGATATACAGGTGTTTGATGTGTGCCTTACTAGTGTTTATAGTAGCCCCTGAGTATTTGATACTTGTTCGGTTGCTAAGATTAGTAACTCGAAACAGGAGTTACATAATAAACAGAGACTAGTTGAGGGGAAGTGACGATGAGTGTTGGAAATAGTTCCAAGATTGATATGATCATCATCACACACTCCCTATATTTTCGAGATTGGTGTTAAACCTAAATAAATGTTATTTAGCGTTTGCGTTGAGCATGAATATGATTTGATCATGTTTATTTCGATACGGTTATTCATTTGAAGTTAAAGAATAATTGTTATTCTGTTTACATGAATCAGACCTTCGATGGTTATACACCCAATGAAAATAGTTTGTTGGATCTCGATCGTAGTGATACACATATTCATAATATTGATGCCAAAAGATGCAAAGTTAATAATGATAGTGCAACTTATTTGTGGCAATCGCCATTTGGGTCATATCGGTGTAAAGCGATGAAGAAACTCCATAAAGATGGATTTTCGGAATCACTTGGTTATGAATCATTTGATGCTTGCGAACCGTGCCTTTTGGGCAAGATGACTAAAACTCGTTCTCCTAACAATGGAACAAGCTACTTGACTTATTGGAAATAATACATACCGATGTATGCGATCCAATGAGTGTTGATGCTCGTGGCAAGTATCGTTATTTTCTCACCTTCACAGATGATTTGAGCAGATATGGGTATATCTACATGATGAAACATAAGTCTGAAATAGTTGAAAGGTTCAAAGAATTTCAGAGTGAAGTGGAAAATCATCGTAACAAGAAAATAAAGTTTCTGCGATCTGATCACGGAAACGAATATTTGAGTTACGAGTTTGGTCTTCAATTAAAACAATATGGAATAGTTTCACAGCTCACGCCAGCTGGAACACCACAACGTTTATGGTGTGTCCGAATGTCGTAACTGCACTTTATTGGATATGGTGCGATCTATGATGTCTCTTACTAATTTACCACTATTGTTTTGGGGTTATGCATTAGAGACAGCTGCATTCACGTTAAAAGGGCACCATCTAAAATCCATTGAGATGACACCATATGAACTGTGGTTTAGTAAGAAACCCAAGTTGTCGTTTCTTAAAGTTTTGGGTTGCGATGCTTATGTGAAGAAACTTCAACCAGATAAGCTCGAACCCAAATCGGAGAAATGTGTCTTCATAGGATACCCAAAAGAAACTATTGGGTAGACCTTCTATCACAGATCTGAGGGCAAGATTTTCGTTGCTAAATTCGGATCCTTTCTAGAGAAGGAGTTTCTCTCGAAAGAAGTGAGTGGGAGGAAAGTATAGCTTGATAAGGTAATTTGTACCTTCTCCCGAATTGGAAAGTAGTTCATCACGGAAATCAGTTCCAGTGATTCCTACACCAATTAGTGAGGAAGCTAATGATGATGATCATGAAACTTCAGATCAAGTTACTCAAACCTCGTAGGTCTTCCAAAGTACATCCGCACTGTGAGTAGTGCGGTAATATCGTTACGAAAGTCATGTTACTAGACCATGATGAACCTACGAACTATGAGGAAGCGATGATGAGCCCAGATTCCGTGAAATGGCTTGAGGCCATAAATTCTGAGATATGATCCATGTATGAGAACAAAGTATGGACTTTGATTGACTTGCTCGATGATCAGCAAGCCATGTTAAATGGATCTTCAAGAGGAAGACGGACACTGATAGTAGTGTTACTATCCACTAAGCTTGACTTGTTGCAAAAGGTTTTCAACAAGCTCAAGGGGTTGAATACAATGAGATTTTCTCACTCGTATCGATGCTTAAGTCTGTCCAAATCATGTTAGCAATTGCCACATTTTATGAAATCTGGCAAATGGATGTCAAAACTGCATTCCTTAATGGATTTATTTAAAAAGAGTTGTATCTGATGCAATCAGAAGGTTTTGTCAATCCTAAAGATGCTAACAAAGTGTGCAAGCTCCAACAATCCATCAATGGACTGGTGCAAGTATCTCGGAGTTGGAATATACGCTTTGATGAGTGGATCAAAGCATATGGTTTTATACAGACTTTTGGAAAGGCCTGTATTTACAAGAAAGTGAGTGGGAGCACTACAGCCTTTCTGATAAGTATATTATTAATTGGAAATGATGTAGAATTTTCTGGAAAGCATAAAGGAATGTTTGAAAGGAGTTTTTCAAAGAAAGACCATGGTGAAACTGCTTACACATTAAGCATCAAGATCTATATAGATAGATCAAGACGCTTGATAAGTTTTTTCAATGAGTACATACCTTGATAAGATTTTGAAGTAGTTCAAAATGGAACAATCAAAGAAGGATTTCTTGCCTGTGTTGCAAGGTGTGAAAGTGAGTAAGACTCAAATCCCGACCACGGCAGAAAATAGAAAAGAGAATGAAAAGTCATTCCCTATGCCTCAGTCATAGGTTCTATAAAGTATGCTATGCTTACCAGACCTATTGTATACCTTGCTCTGAGTTTGGCAAAGGAATACAATTTTGATCTAATAGTAGATCATTGAACATCGGTCAAGAATATCCTTAGTGAGGACTAAGGAAATATTTCTCGATAATGGAAGTGATAAAAGAGCTCGTCGTAAAAAGTTACAACTATGCAAGCTTTTACACCAATCCAGATGACTCTAAGTCTCAATCTGGATACATATTGGAAGTGGGAGAAATTAGCTAGAGTAGCTCCCTACAGAGCATTGTAGACATAGAATATTTGCAAAATACATACGCCTCTGAATATGACAGACCCGTTGACTAAGCTTATCTTACGAGCAAAACATGATCACACCTTAGTACTCTTTGGGTGTTAATCACATAGCGATGTGAACTAGATTATTGACTCTAGTAAACCCTTTGGGTGTTGCTCACATGACGATGTGAACTATGGGTGTTAATCATATACAGATATGAATATTGATGTTAAATCACATGGCGATGTGAACTAGATTATTGACTCTAGTGCAAGTGGGAGACTGAAGGAAATATGCCCTAGAGGCAATAATAAAGTTATTATTTATTTCCTTATTTCATGATAAATGTTTATTATTCATGCTAGAATTGTATTAACCGGAAACATAATACATGTGTGAATACATAGACAAACAGAGTGTCACTAGTATGCCTCTACTTGACTAGCTCGTGAATCAAAGATGGTTAAGTTTCCTAACCATAGACATGAGTTTTCATTTGATTAACGGGATCACATCATTAGGAGAATGATGTGATTGACATGACCCATTCCGTTAGCCTAGACTTGATCGTTCAGTATGCTGCTATTGCTTTCTTCATGACTTATACATGTTCCTGTAACTATGAGATTATGCAACTCCTGCTTACGGAGGAACACTTTGGTGCTACCAAACGTCACAACGAATCGGGTGATTATAAAGGAGTACTACAGGTGTCTCCAAAGGTACATGTTGGGTTGGCGATTTCAAGATTAGGTTTTGTCACTCGATTGTCGGAGAGGTATCTCTGGGCCCTCGGGTAATGCACATCACTATAAGCCTTGCAAGCAATGTAGCTAATGAGTTAGTTACGGAATGATGCATTACGTAACGAGTAAAGAGACTTGCCGGTAATGAGATTGAACTAGGTATTGGATACCGACGATCGAATCTCGGGCAAGTAACATACCGATGAGAAAGGGAACAATGTATGTTGTTATGCGGTTTGACCGATAAAGATCTTCGTAGAATATGTAGGAGCCAATATGGGCATCCAGGTTCCGCTATTGGTTATTGACCGAGAATAGTTCTAGGTCATGTCTACATAGTTCTCGAACCCGTAGGGTCCGCACGCTTAAGGTTTCGATGATAGTTATATTATGAATTTATGAGTTTTGATGTACCGAAGGAGTTCGGAGTCCCGGATGAGATCGGGGACATGACGAGGAGTCTCGAAATGGTCGAGACGTAAAGATCGATATATTGGACGACTATATTCGGAGTTCGGAAAGGTTCCGAGTGATTCGGGTATTTTTCGGAGTACCGGGGAGTTACGGGAATACGGGGGAAGAAGTATATGGGCCTTTTTGGGCTTTAGGGGAGAGGGAGAGGCAGGCCGCGCCCCCATTGACTAGTCCGAATTGGACTAGGGGGAGGGGCGGCGCCCCCTCCTTCCTTCTCTTCCCTCTTCCCCTTCCTTGTCTCCTACTCCTACTACTTGGAAGGACTCCTAGTTGGACTAGGAAAGGGGGAATCCTACTCCCGGTGGGAGTAGGACTCCCCTAGGGCGCGCCATAGAGAGGCCGGCCCTCCCCTCCTCCACTCCTTTATATACGGGGGCAGGGGGCACCCCATAGACACACAAGTTGATCTACGGATCATTCCTTAGCCGTGTGCGGTGCCCCCCTCCACCATATTCCACCTTGGTCATATCATCGCGGAGTTTAGGCGAAACCCTGCGCCGGTAGAGCATCGTCATCGTCACCACGCCGTCGTGCTGACGGAACTCATCCCTGACACTTTGCTGGACCAGAGTCCGGGGATCGTCATCGAGCTGAACGTGTGCTGAACTCGGAGGTGTCGTACGTTCGGTACTTGGATCGGTCGGATCGTGAAGACGTACGACTACATCAACCGCGTTGTCATAACGCTCGCTTACGGTCTCACGAGGGCGTGGACAATACTCTCCCTCTCGCTGCTATGCCATCACCATGATCTTGCGTGTGCGTAGGAATTTTTTTGAAATTACTACGTTCCCCAACAAACACTTGTCTATGGTTAGGAAACATAACCATCTTTGATTAATGAGCTAGTCAAGTAGAGGCATAGTAGTGACTATATGTTTGTCTATGTATTCACACATGTATCATGTTTCCGGTTAATACAATTCTAGCATGAATAATAAACATTTATCATGATATGAGGAAATAAATAATAACTTTATTATTGCCTCTAGGGCATATTTCCTTCAGTCTCCCACTTGCACTAGAGTCAATAATCTAGATTACATAGTAATGATTCTAACACCCATGGAGTCTTGGTGTTGATCATGTTTTGCTCGCGAGAGAGGCTTAGTCAACGGGTCTGCAACATTCAGATCCGTATGTATCTTGCAAATCTCTATGTCTCCCACTTGGACAAGGTCCCAAATGGAATTGAAGCGTCTCTTGATGTGCTTGGTCCTCTTGTGAAATCTGGATTCCTTTGCCAAGGCAATTGCACCAGTGTTGTCACAGAAGATCTTCATTGGTCCCGATGCACTAGGTATGACACCTAGATCGGAAATGAACTCCTTCATCCAGACTCCTTCATTTGCTGCTTCCGAAGCAGCTATGTACTCCGCTTCACATGTAGATCCCGCCACGACGCTTTGTTTAGAACTATACCAACTTACAGCTCCACCGTTTAATAAAAACACGTATCCAGTTTGTGATTTAGAATCGTCCGGATCAGTGTCAAAGCTTGCATCGACGTAACCATTTACGACTAGCTCTTTGTCACCTCCATATACGAGAAACATATCCTTAGTCCTTTTTAGGTATTTCAGAATGTCCTTTATAGCTGTCCAGTGATCCACTCCTGAATTACTTTGGTACCTTCCTGCCAAGCTTATTGCTAAGCATACGTCAGATCTGGTACACAGCATTGCATACATGATAGAGCCTATGGCTGAAGCATAGGGAACATCTTTCATTTTCTCTCTATCTTCTGCTGTGGTTGGGCATTGAGTCTGACTCAACTTCACACCTTGAAGCACGGGCAAGAACCCTTTCTTTGCCTGATCCATTTTGAACTTTTTCAAAATTTTATCAAGGTATGTGCTTTGTGAAAGTCCTATTAAGTGTCTTGATCTATCTCTATAAATCTTGATGACCAATATGTAGCAGCTTCACCGAGGTCTTTCATTGAAAAACTTTTATTCAAGTATCCCTTTATGCTATCCAGAAATTCTATATCATTTCCAATTAATAATATGTCATCTACATATAATATCAGAAATGCAACAGAGCTCCCACTCACTTTCTTGTAAATACAGCTTCTCCAAAAGTCTCAGATAAAACCATATGCTTTGATCACACTATCAAAGCGCTTATTCCAACTCCGAGATGCTTGCACCAGTCCATAAATGGATCGCTGAGCTTGCACACTTTGTTAGCACCTTTTGATCAACAAAATCTTCGGATGCATCATATACAACTCTTCTTCCGTAAATCCATTCAAGAATGCAGTTTTGACATCCATTTGCCAAATTTCATAATCATGAAATGCAGCAATAGCTAACATGATTCGGACAGACTTAAGCATCACTACGGGTGAGAAAGTCTCATCGTAGTCAACCCCTTGAACTTGTCGAAAACCTTTCGCAACAAGTCAAGCTTTATAGACAGCTACATTACCATCGCCGCGGTCTCTTCTTAAAGATCCATTTATTCTCAATGGCTTGCCGATCATCGGCAAGTCAACCAAGTCCATACTTTGTTCTCATACATGGATCCCATCTCGATTTCATGGCCTCTAGCCATTTTGCGGAATCTGGGCTCATCATCGCTTCCTCATAGTTCGTAGGTTCATCATGGTCAAGTAACATGACTTCTAGAATAGGATTACCGCACCACTGTGCGGATCTTACTCTGTAGACCCACGAGGTTCAAGAGAAACTTGATCTAAAGTTTCATGATCAATATCATTAGCTTCCTCACTAATTGGTGTAGTTGTCACAGAACCGGTTCTTGTGATGAACTACTTTCCAATAAGTGAGCAGTATCGCTACCTCATCAAGTTCTACTTTCCTCCCACTCACTTCTTTCGAGAGAAACTCCTTCTCTAGAAAGGATCCGATTTAGCAACGAAAATCTTGCCCTCGATATGTGATAGAAGGTGTACCCAATAGTCTCTTTTGGGTATCCTATGAAGACACATTTCTCCGATTTGGGTTCGAGCTTATCTGGTTGAAGTTTCTTCACATAAGCATCGCAGCCCCAAACTTTAAGAAACGGCAACTTTGGTTTCTTGCCAAACCACAGTTCATAAGGCGGCGTCTCAACGGATTTTGATGGTGCCCTATTTAACGTGAATGCGGCCGTCTCTAAAGCATAACCCCAAAACGATAGCGGTAAATCAAGAAGAGACATCATAGATCGCACCATATCTAGTAAAGTACGACACGACGCTCGGACACACCATTTCGCTGTGGTGTTCCGGCCGGCGTGAGTTGCTAAACTATTCCGCATTGTTTCAAGTGTAGACCAAACTCAGAACTCAAATATTCTCCTCCATGATCAGATCAGAGAAACTTTATTTTCTTGTTACGATGATTTTCCACTTCACTCTGAAAATCTTTGAACTTTTCAAATGTTTCAGACTTGTGTTTCATTAAGTAGATATACCCATATCTGCTCAAATCATCTGTGAAGGTGAGAAAATAACGATACCCGCCGCGAGCCTCAACATTTATTGGACCACAAACATCAGTATGTATGATTTCCAACAAATCAGTTGCTCGCTCCATAGTTCCGGAGAACGGCGTTTTAGTCATCTTGCCCATGAGACACGGTTCGCAAGTATCAAGTGATTCATAATCAAGTGATTCCAAAAGCCCATTAGTATGGAGTTTTTTCATGCGCTTTACACCGATATGACCTAAACGGCAGCGCCACAAATAAGTTGCACTATTGTTATCAACTCTGCATCTTTTGGTTTCAACACTATGAATATGTGTATCACTACTATCGAGATTCAATAAAAATAGACCACTCTTCAAGGGTGCATGACCATAAAAGATATTACTCATATAAATAGAACAACCATTATTCTCTGATTTAAATGAATAACCGTCTCGCATCAAACGAGATCCAGATATAATGTTCATGCTCAATGCCGGCACCAAATAACAATTATTTAGGTCTAAAACTAATCCCGATGGTAGATGTAGAGGTAGCGTGCGACCGCGATCACATCGACTTTGGAACCATTTCCCACGCCAAGATCGTCACCTCGCCCTTAGCCAATCTTCGCTTAATCCGTAGTCCCTGCTTGAGTTGCAAATATTAGCAATGTAACCAAGATCAAATACCTGTACTATCATGAGCATTAGTAAGGTACACATCAATAACATGTATATCACATATACCTTTGTTCACCTTGCCATCCTTCTTATCCGCCAAATACTTGGGGCAGTTCCGCTTCAAAGGTCCAGCCTTCTTGCAAGAGAAGCACTCAGTTTTAGGCTTAGGTCCTGTCGGGGCTCGCTGGTGCCTCCGAGCACCTATGGGGCACTTGGGGCCCCTTCCGTTCGGGCAGGGAGCGAGGCCGCCAGAGCAGATCGAGGTCCCGCCGCGCTGGGAGACGGGCATCTTTACCCAGCTTCGGGCTCTCCGGAGAGATAACACCCTCACTGCTGCTCTGTGTGTTGTTATTTGATCTAGCTCGAGCGCACGGCGAAAAGGGGAGCTGTGGGTGTCGATGGATCAACCCTCCCACGCGCGCATGGGCCTCCCTTTATAGCCTCAAGGGGTACCCACAGTGGCAGCGAGGGAAGAGGGGTAGAAACGTAAAGCGCAGGTTGGTACAACAAGCACAACAAAGGTTCTCTACCTAACTCGACGGCAGGGACAAGGGCATTAAATGCCCGTCCGGTCGCCCAACAAAGGCAGTGGAGTGACCGCTAAGATCCTCCGGTGCCACGATGGCGCCTCTGTCACTCCGCTTGCCACCTCGCTCTGCATGGTTGCGTAGTATCTCGCCACGCTCTTGGGATGGCTCGGTGATGACGCGTCACATGGTGCACTGGAGTTGGGTGACAGTTTTGCCGCGGCAAGTGCCTTGCATGTCCTTTTGTTGTGCCGCAAGCTTGCCGCCATCGACCTGCCGGCGCGCTGGGCGCCATGCAAGTTTTTCCGGTGATGCCATGGTTAGCCCTCCCGGCAAGCTCCTCTTGCCGGGGCCTTCGTGTTCTTGGCTGGTACTTTGTTCTTGAATGGCAGTGATAAGGAGTGGTGGGGAGCCTTGCCGGACGTTAGGCGAGCCTCGCCGCGGGGTGCTGCGACCGCCCGTGCACAAGTTCGGGTACTAAAGTGCCCCCACTTCAAGACACCGACAGAGCCCCGGCTGGGCCATACACGGTGCCGAAGCGTTGTTGGGCGAGCCCAAGATCTGCACGGCACACGGGCCCGGGTCCGCGACAGAACGGGCTCCGCACCCATCGCGCTCTCCATGCAACGGCACGCGCCGATTGCGGCGTCGTGGGAGACGTGGGTCAATACTTAATTCCGTGAAATGCGAACGCCGCATCTCCTGCTTATAAGCAGGGGACCGCCGTTCCCCACTTCCGCCATTCGCAGCTCCTTCCTCCGAAAGCTCCGCTGTCCCCCTCGCCTCCCGAATCGAGAGGAAAACAGCGCCCGCCGCCGCCGCCGTCGCCGCCGCCGCCCCCCGCCATGGCTCAAAACCGGAAGGCTACGAAGGCCGCTGGCTGCGAAGGCCGCTGGCCGCGAATCGCCGAGGCGATGGAGCTCGAGGCGCCGCGCAGAAGCAGTGCTCTTTCCCCGAAGCATTCTCGAGGCGCTTGGGCGGAGTTTTACCTTTCGTCGACGGAATGCGTGCGCATCCGCCAAGACGCCGGTGATTTCATGAGGCCTTCCAAATCGAAGAAGTGCCCGGGGGGTACTACTTCTTCCTGTTCTTCTACTACGGGCTCTGCCCACCTTTTTCTGATTTCTTTTGCGATATCATGAACACCTACGGGTTTCATCTGCTTGACTTCACCCCCAACGCCGTTCTGACAATGGCGGGTTTCGCACATCTCTGCGAGAACTTCGTTGGCATCCTCCCAAATGTGGCCCTCTTCCGTCATTACTTCTCCCCTCGGGCCGAAAAAGGGGAGCCGCTGGCCGGCGGAATCGCCTGGACCTCCCGGATGGGTATGAAGGAAGTGTACTTGTCGGGTGAACTCCGCAGCAAGTGGGATGAGTGGAGGACGGAGTGGTGTTGGATCTGTGACGACAACCCGCCGTTGTTCACCGAGCTGCGCAAGACTCGGGTGGTGCGCGGCAACGACTGGAGCGCCCTGTCGTCGGACGACGCCAAGCTGTCGATCGCCACCACCCGAATCCTCCGGCTCAGGCATGCCGGGCTCACCACAGGGGCGGTTGGCGCGGATTTCCTTCGTCGCCAGACGCCCCTCTGCTGCGAGGCGGCCCGCCTGCGCTTCGGCCGCCCGACAGATTTCATGAGGCTGCGCCCAGGCCTCAACTTCAACTTCACGGTCATGGAGCTCGGCGCGATGTTGAGGGAAATGTTCAAGCATGATCCCAATCATCCAGAGTGGTTCCAGTTGGCGCGGGGTGTCGTCCCTTTGTGCAACAATTTCCAGCGCGATCGCATCTGCGCGATGATGCCAGAGTGCGATTCGCATGGGATAAATGCGAACTGGATAGAGCCTGCTGCCGAGGTCGTGCAACAATTCTTTGACGACTTGTCGGAGGCGGCAGTCAACTCCGATGAGCAGAAACTCCTCACCCGCGCCACCACTGCCGAAGAGCTAGCGTATATTGCTAGCCGGGCCGAAGAGGCCGCAGCGCCAATGGGCGAAGTTTGGATTTACGCCGGCGAGGCAGACGCCGCAGCGGGCGGCAAGCCTTGCCGCCGGAAGCGCTAGCCGGGAAGGCGGCGGCGGGAGGTCGAGGCCGAACGGGCGAAGTCCGCCGAGGGCGCGAGCGCCAGCCGTCTTCGGCGACCAGCCGCAGTGAGCCCACAGCGCAGCCCCACTCCGCCCGAGAAGGCGCGTCTGCCGGGTCGGTGGTGAGCGGAGGAGCAGGCCGCCCAGCAGCCGCGGCACCGTGGGACACGTTCTACCGTGGCGGGCGCCGCCAGCTGGCGGATCCCAGCCGCGCCGGCAACCGAGGCGGGTCTTCCCGGCCGCCACGCCGACCTGCCGTAGCCCTTGGCAAGCGCCGAGGGAGCCCACCCTCCACCACATCGTGCCAAGAGGGTACCGGAGTTCGATCTCTCCGCGCTGAGCTCCGACGACGACGAGGAGGAAGAGGAGGGAGAGTAAGGCTTTCCTCGCACCGTGCTTGTCCTTCTCTCAATCTTTATTATTGCTTGTCTTGCATCTAATCTGCTTTTCTCCAAACTTCTGCCTCGTACTAGGACTTTGGCGGAGAGAGCGGCGAAGAGGGCCAAGGTCCCCGTGGTCAACGTCGAAGACGATCCTGCCGTGGTAGCAGAAGATACGTCTGAGACCATTTTGACGGACCCAATCCCTTCTCCTCGCAGCAGCCCCCAGCACAGCCCTCAGCGTGAGCGTCTTGATTCATCCTTCGTCATGAGGGAGTGCAAGGTCGTTTCTTCCTCAGCCAACATCTTGATCGTTGGCCCCTTTTGTATGCAGGAGAAGAGCAGGCCCACCAGGAGCAGCCAGAGTTCGACGCAGAGGTGTCGTCGGCCTCCACTACGCCACCGAGGGCCGACTCCCCGATGTGGGAGCCATCTCCGACAAGGAGGGGGGCCCCGGCAAGGGGCGAGACCGGCGAGCCCCGGCGACGAACCTGTTCATGGAGTCCAGCGCAGGTGAGCTTCCTCGTCGTGGGCTTTCCCTTGGAACCTGCTGATCTCTTTTTTTTCTTCTGGTTGTCGATTATCTCTTTTCTTCCCTGACTTCAGATA
Organism: Aegilops speltoides; assembly: GCA_021437245.1. NCBI lineage: Eukaryota > Viridiplantae > Streptophyta > Magnoliopsida > Poales > Poaceae > Aegilops > Aegilops speltoides. The sequence continues at coordinate 50,129,340 of CM038142.1, forward strand.
TTCCCTTGGGGACCTGGATGGAGGCCGAGGCCGCCGCTGAGGGGGACGGCCGTGGCAACACTGATGACGCCGCTGCCACCGAGGAAGGGGCCAGTATGGAGGAGTCCACTGGCGAGGAGGCCGCCGGGGCCGCCGGCACAGGGGCCGGCGAGGGGTCCGGTGATCGCGCCGATGGCCCGGAGGACGCAGGAGCACAGGTGTTGGCCGACCGCTGATCCTCCGCTCTTGGCGCGGGCGCCGAGCCCGAGGAGCCCCAACCCAGCAGATATCTCAAGGCCGGCGCGGGTGTGTATATCAAGCTCCCGGGCATCGAGCCTGTGGCGCCAGCTTGAATGAGAGGAATTTGATGGGAGGTACTCGCCTCTGCTGGGCTGGCGGTGGTCGATAGGCCAAGCAAGAGCAGCGGTGAGTCGAGGAGGAGGAGTTGCTCGAAACTGGTGTCACTCTACCGCGCCCGGCAAGCTAAGCTCAGTGTCGAGGAAGCGCTGTCAGCAGCGGGAGCCGACATAGAGAAGCACGCGAAGAGCTCAAGAGTCAAGAACCAGAGGCCCTCCGGTCCATCGCCCAGAGAGGGCGAGCTCGATGAGGCGAAGAAAGCATTCATTCTGGAGAAGGCCGAAGCTGAAGAGCAGCAGAGGATTGCCGCCGAGGAACTGTCCAAGCGGGACGGCGAGCTGATACAACGGAAAGCATACTTGGACAGCCATGATGAGGAGCTCGCTGGCCGGGAACAGTCACTTGGCGGGGCGCTGATGGAAGCGAAAGATGCCGCCGCGGCTGCCGAGGCCGCCAAGAAAGAGCTTGAGGAGAAAGTGACGCGGCTGGAGGCGGACGCGACGAGGAAAGATGAGGAGCTTGCCGCACTCCAGCGCGACCGCGAGGAGGACGCGCGCGCCCACGGCGATCTGCAAGCCCAACTCTCCGAGAAGATCAAAGAGCTGGGCGCTGGCGACTCGAAGCGCTGATCCGGGGCTGAAATCGCCGCTTTGACGGAGACGCTGGGCGCCGCCAAGAAACGGAAGATACCCCGAGGAAAGACCTCAAGGACCATGAGGAGCTACCGACGAGGGCCGCCAAGCCTGAACACCTCAAAACCACAAAGGAGCTCGACGGAAGGCCTCGTCAACATTGCCGCGCCATTGATGAGGAGTTGGCGAGCTGGACTTGACGGGCTTCGGATATTCCATGAAGTTTAACGCCCAACCCAGCGCCAAGCTCACGCTTTTCTTCAAGGATGTGGTGACGGCGCTGCGGCAGCTCCGGAAAGGATCCGGCAGCTGGCCGCAGAGTCGCGCCCGCCTGTGCCGGGTCCCGGAGAAAGTGTTGGTGAAGGTCCTCTTCGCAACCCGGACGCCGACCTCTCCCGCGTCACCAAAAAGCTGCCGGCGGGTGCTGATGTCGAGGGCCTCAGGGCCATCGTCGCACCCATCGTGGATAAAGTGAACGAGGTTAAGAGGCTCGATGGCGGGCGCGCGGATTGGGTTGCTCCTCCTCTCCCCTTTCCTTGCTGCTGCCATTTTAATTATGGGAACAATTCCAGTTAGTGCCATAATAAGTCATTCTTGTAATATAACTCAATTATGGATATTGCTTGCCGCGCTATCCCCTTTATTCTGTTGCGTCCTTTGTATGCTTTTACCCTGCGTTTTGAGGGACCTTGCCGGGGCAAGCACACTTGCTGAGTGCGGAACATCAGCAGCCCGCTGGCGGTGCTGCTTCCGGCAAGGAATCTTGTCGGGGCTAGTTGCAACTCACTCGTATTGTCGAGCGGGCTCGAAAACAACGCAGGGGCGCAACTTAGCCACGAGTCGATTCCTCCGCGCACAGGTTCGCCATACAAAGCACGAACGTTCAAGGGCTATAGCTGGAAAAGAAATTTAAATTTGAGCGGGCCCAAATTTTAGCTACTTAGCTTTTCTGTCTTCGGCGTCCCGGCAAGGCTAGATTCCTTTGAACGTCGCCTGTTCCATACTTCTACCTTCCTCCCCCCCGGTGAACTTGCGGGCGGAGGAATCTTCTGTCTATGAGAAGAAAGAAGAGAAAATAATTGTATGGAACCTTAAGGTTCGCTATTGCTTACCGGGGTGGTGTGCTGCACAGAGTGTCAGGTACAGATGCAAAAAGGAAGATAATGCATTAAATTTGACGAGATGTGCGAAACACGCGAACTTTATTTACGCACGAGAACTGCGCCCGGCTTTGTACAAAGGGTTACATGCAACAGCGGCAATGCTTGTACAAAAGAAAGTGGTTGCCGGAATGGGTCCGGCAACCGCGCCTCATGGGTAAAACTTGCAAAGATGTTCTATGTTCCAGGAGTTGCTCACTGGAACGCCATCTTCGGTCTCAAGGCGGACAGCGCCGGGCCTAGTGACTCGTTTCACCCGATAAGGGCCTTCCCACTTTGGCGTCAACTTGTTTGAATTCTTGGCGGATTGAACCCACCGAAGAACAAGGTCGCCTTCCTCGAAGCTTCTGGCGTTAACTTTGCGGCTATGATAGCGGCGCAAAGCTTGCTGGTAGCGAGCAGCTCGCACAGCGGCCTGAAGACGATTCTCCTCGAGGAGCAGCGCGTCATCTTGTCGCAGCTGCTCTTGCTCAAGCTCATCATAAGCGAGCACTCGTGGTGACCCGTATACGAGTTCCGTGGGGAGAACTGCTTCTGCTCCGTAGACGAGAGCAAAGGGTGTCTGGCTGGTGGCTCGATTTGGCGTCGTCCTGATCGACCAAAGAACCACCGGCAGCTGCTCAATCCAATTTCTTCCGCACTTGTGCAGCCTCTCGAAAGTTCTGGTCTTGAGCCCGCGCAGCACTTCAGCGTTCGCTCTCTCCGCTTGACCGTTGCTTCTCGGTGAGCAATGTAAAGCAAATCTTGGTGCCAAGATCTTGGGCGATCGCATGAAGGCGTGGCTTGTGAATTGTGTGCCATTGTCGGTGATGATCCTGTTTGGGATTCCAAACGGCAAACAATTGACTGAAGAACTTGATCACGATCGTCTTGTCACCTTCCTCACTCGGTTCCACTTCGGCCACTTCGTGAACTTGTCGATTGCAACGCATAAGTACTCAAAGCCCCGACAGCTCGGGAAAAGGGCCGAGGATGTCGAGCCCCTGCACCAAAATGGCCAAGACAAAGGGATTGTTTGGAGAGCTTGAGCTGGTTGGTGAATCTGTTTAGAGTGGAATTGGCATGCTTCACACTTGGTTACTTGCGCGGTTGCGTCTTGGAGGGCCGTCGGCCAGAAGAAGCCTTGTCGGAAAGCCTTGCCGGCAAGTGCTCTTGCGCCTATGTGGTGACCACATATGCCTCCATGTACCTCTGCCAACAGCTGTTGTCCATCTTCCCGGGAAATGCACTTTAATTTCACTCCGTTGAATCTTCTTCTGTACAGTACGTCATCGACAAACTGGTACATACTCGATTGTCGGGCTACTCTCTCTGCCTCTTCCTGTTCCTCGGGAAGTTCCCCCGTCTGGAGGAAATGGACGATTTGCTGTGCCCATGCCGGAGCCTGAGGCTCGACGACAAGGACTAAAGGCGCAAATGCCGCTGCGGGAACATCCGCTTCTACGGCAAGAATCTGGAATTCTGCCGGAGCGTGATGCCCCCCGGCAAGCGTGTCGGGACACAGCTTGTCGTGAGCGTCTGCTTCAACGAAACAAACCTTAGGGCTTGCCGGAGCAGACTGCTCCACAGCAATTTCTGTATTGATCCTGGGGATCTTGTTGGCGGCGGCTCCGGGAAGCTCTGCCAGGAAGTAGTCGCCGGTGACCAACTTTCTCTTTTTGCTTAGTCCCGTTGATGGTGTTACAGATGGCTGAGTTAGCTTGAGCACAAAAATCCCTGGTTCCACAGGTAACTTGAGTGCAGCACACTTCGACAGGCTATCTGCAGTGTCATTCTGAGCTCTTGGAATGTGTTCCATTTGTAGGCCGTCGAAATGCTCTTCCAACTTCCTCACTTCATCGATGTATGCTTCCATCAATGGACTCTGATAATCTTTGTTAACTTGACGGACGACAAGCTGCGAGTCACCCCTGACAATAAGCTTCTTGATCCCAAGCTCTGCTGCTATCCTAAGTCCGGCAAGCAAGCCTTCGTACTCTGCAGTATTGTTTGTCGCTTGCTCCTTGGGAAAGTGCATTTGGACCACGTACTTGAGGTGCTCTCCGGTGGGAGCGACGAGTAGCACGCCCGCACCAGCGCCTTGCAGCGAGAAGGCACCATCAAAGTACATGATCCATTCTTTGCTAACTTCCTTGGTGGGGATGCTCCTGCCCGGGGTTTCTTCGTCGGGTGTTGGCGTCCATTCTGCTATGAATTCTGCCAATGCCCGGCTCTGAATAGTTGAAGTACTTTCAAACTTGAGGCCAAAGCTTGACAGTTTCAGTGCCCACTCGACGATCCTGCCCGTTGCTTCCGGATTTTGCAATATCCTCTTCAACGGAAATCGAGTGACTACCGTGATCTCATGTGCTTGAAAGTAATGGCGCAGCTTCCTCGAGGCCATGAGTAGGCCGAAGAGCAACTTTGCACACCAGAGTACCTTGATCTAGCCCCTGCAAAGAGGGAACCGACAAAAAAAACGGCGCTGCACCATCCTCTTCTGTTTTTCTTCCGGCAGCTGCACAGATCCATCCTTGCCGGGGCCAGAACTTGTCGGGGAAGCCCCCCGCTTATCGCTGGACTCGCTTGCCGCGGTTGCTGACTCATCATCTGCCTCCCTCTCCGCGACTAACGCAGCACTGACCACCTGATTGGTTGCCGCTAGATATAGCAGCAACTTCTCTTGTGGTTTTGGTGCGACAAGCGTTGGAGTGGAGGATAGGTATTTCTTCAAGTCCTGCAGTGCGGCCTCCGCTTCCGGAGTCCATTTCATTGGACCTGCCTTTTTCAAGATTTTGAAAAATGGCGGTAGCGCTTCAGCAGACTTAGAGATGAACCTCATCGAGAGCAGCGACACAGCCGCAAGCTCGCGCACATCCTTGACTCGGTCGGTGCTTCGATCTGCTCAATTGCTTTGATCTTATCGGGATTGGCTTCAATCCTCTCTCGATACAAAGAATCCGAGAAGCTTGCCGGAAGGAACCCCAAACACACACTTCTCGGGATTCAACTTGAGATTGATCTTGCGCAGATTTGTGAAAGTCTCGTCCAAGTCTTGGATCAAAGTCTCTTTGTCCTTGCTTTTGACCACTATGTCATCCATGTAAGCTTCCACATTTCATGCGGTTGTGGCTCAAAAGCGTGATCGACTACTCTCGCAAATGTTGAGCCAGCGTTCTTTAGTCCGAAGGCATCCGTGCGAAGCAAAGACGTGCCACATGGAGTAATGAATGCGGTCTTTTCTTCATCCTCTTCAGCCATGAAGACTTGATGATATCCTGAGTATGCATCAAGGAATGAAAGCAGATCGCATCCCGCCGTGGAGTCAACGATCTGGTCAATGCGCGGCAAGGGAAATGGATCCTTGGGACAAGCTTTGTTGACATCAGTGAAGTCAATGCAAAGCCTCCACTTCCCATTTGCCTTGCGTACGACCACCGGGTTGGCTAGCCACGTCGGATGGAGCACTCCACGGACCAGTCCCGCTGCTTCCAACTTCTTGATTTCTTTTGCTATGAACTCTTGCCGCTCTACCGCTTGCTTTCTGACTTTCTGTTTGGTGGCGTGCGTGAGGGCGACGGCAAGGTGGTGCTCGACATTTCACAGGATCGCCGGGATGTCGATGGTTGCCATGCAAACACATCAACATTCGCCGCAGAAAGCAACGAGCGCTTTCCTATTTAGGGTCAAGTGTGGCATCGATGGTGAAGGTGCCACCGTGCCGTCTCCCTTGGCGGCCACCTTCTTGGTCTCCGGTGAAGCTACCTTCGTCTTTTTGCACTTGCCGGTGGAGCTCGATGGCGCGTCCTCGACGGCAGCGCAGGGCTTCGGGGAGATGCGCTTGCCGGACTGAGCACCAGAGCTATCCTTCCCGGACTTGGTCTTCTTCTTCCCCCGGGGAGCTTCGGCGGCAAGTGGCTCGCGCTCTGCCGCAGCAGCTGCTTCCCGGTAGATCTCATCGGCGCAGATGAGTGCATCCTTCTTGTCACCTTGGATAGAGATGACGCTCATCGGGCCAGGCATTTTGAGCACATTGTATGCGTGGTGAGAGGCCGCCATGAACTTGGCGAAAAGGGGTCGACCGAGTATCCCATTGTAGGGCAAAGGAATATCAGCCACGCCGAATGTGACCCTCTCGCCTCGAAGTTCAGCTCACGCGCGACGTCACCGTAATGTGATCTTCCCTTGGGCTGGCTCCTTCCGGGTTTATTCCTTGAAAGGTGCGATCTCTTCTAGCTCATTGTCGGGGATCTGAAGCTTTTGAGCATCTGCGGAGGAAATCAAGTTCAGGCCGCCCGCCGTCAACCAACATCTTCGTGACCTTGAGGTTGCGGATCGCTGGTGAGACCAACAGCGGCAAGCACCCGACCGCAGTGATGCGATCGGGTGATCCTCAACGTCAAGATGATGGGCGTCTGGACCACTTCAGAGGCTCGCGGCGCCTCGGACGGCTCTGCTGCGTTCACTTCGCACCCACTGCTTGAGTCGGCGCGAGGTGTGTAGGGAGGCGCCGCCGTCGACGCACAATACTTCGGTTGCCTTCTGAAACTCTTGATCCTCAGCCTCATCCTCCTCCATCTCATCATCTTCGTTTTCATCCTCGTCTCTGTCGCGGCCGCGGGGAGGCCTGTCTCCTTGCCGCGGCTTGGCCTTGCCGCGGTTCCCTCCCCGGGCGGGAAGCTTCTTGCCGGATCCTCCGCCACTTCCCTGGGCTCTCTCCTTATCGCGGCGCTCGTACTCAGCTTTCTGCAGCTCCGCCATCTGCTCTACTTTTTTGCAGGTTTGGAGGTCATGGCCTTTGGTGCGGTGGATCTTGCAATAACGCTTCTTTGGGCAAATCTCGCTGTCGGCGGCCGCTACCGCCTCGCCGAGTCGTTGGTCTTGGCTTTGTCGGAGCCGCCTCCGTTGTTGGAATGCTCAACAGCTAGCACATCCTTAGCTTTCCTCTTCCTATTGTTCCACCTCTGGTTCCTTCTTGCCGGGCGGCGTCCTGTTGTCGATCCTTCGCTCCGGCAACCTCTCGGGATTTTCCTCCCTCTTCAGCCCGTGCACACTTGTCGGCGAGGCGTGAGAGCTCGTTGACATCTCTGATCTTTATCATCGCCATCTCCTCCCTCATCCTGCGATTCGCACATTCGATGAAACGCGCCGATAACCGCGGCGGGTGGACGCTCGGAATGTTGCGCTGCACTGGCTGAATCTTTGTATATACTTGCTGAGGGCTCCCCTCATACGGGCGAGCAAATGGAGGTCACTTTCACGGCCATGAGGCTTGTGGCTGCCCGTGAAGGCGCCGACAAATTGATGGCACAGTCCGCCCATGAAGAGATGGAGCCGTCCGGCAAGTGCATGAGCCAAGATCGGCGTTGGGCTTGAGTACCGGTGGGAAGTAGTTGGCGAGGATCTTCTCGTCGCGCCCGCGGCCTTTGCACCGCAATGGTGTAGATGCCGAGGAACTCCGACGGTGTATCCTGCCATCATACTTCTCGGGCACATCCGGCTTGAAGTTTTTAGTTTTAACATCGACTTTGCCGCCTTCGCGGTGAGCGCAGGGCAACCTGCCGCATCTGACAAGTCGCTGGTTCTCCGGTGCGTCTTGGCGTCGGCAATGGGCCCAGCGCTGGTCGATTGACCTCGCGCTTCTCTCCGGCGCTCGATGCGAGTGCGAGCGTCTTCGTGTTGCCATTCTTGGAGAACGTGACGTTGATCCCGGCGAGTTCGCGGGTCCGACAACGCGTGGAGTCGGCGTCAAGGTTGGTCCGGCGAGTGGCGATCTTAACTGCTTGGGCTGGGAGCGCCTGAAGCGGTACCCCAGCGGTCCCGTCGGCGCCGTCCCCACGCCGGGCATCTTGTCGGACCCTCGGCGCGCTCGATCGCCGGGGCTTGTCGCCATTGGCGGCCGACGAGGTGTGTATGGCCATCCTCCGCCGTCGATCTTGTGTGGCGCCGAGGGAAGTCTAAAGCAGCCGGGCTCGGGCCGCTTCCTCTGCGATTTTGGGCAGCGGTGGTGACGGGTGGCGCGAGGCGAGACGTGCTCGGACTCCCAATCGGGTTGGGAGGAGCAACACCCGCCCAGCGACCGTACTTCACTCGCGACCGCATGCGGTCGTGCATCTTGACCGTGGCGTCCGTGACCCACCGGCTTGGCCTTGCTCCAATGCAAGCACGGTGCTTGGAGCACCGGGGCGTTGTTGACCTTGAACCTCTTGGGAAGGGAGCGGCGTCTGCACCGTCGCCGATGCTTGCGGGGCCTTGTTCCTGGATCTGGTGACGACACGAGACCCACCGGCGGCACCCGCTGCCCCGCCGGCGTCCACCTCACCGCCTACTTGCTCCGGCGGTGGCGGTAGAATTGATGTAGACGGAGCGGCCACCTCCGAAGGCTTCTTCTTCGGTGGCATGTTGACGATGACGCTGATGTAGTGCGCGTGGAGACCGGATCAGATGCTCACGACCTCGGCGCCCCCTACCTGGCGCGCCAAAGATGTCGGGGCGTCTCGCTGGTGCCTCCGAGCACCTATGGGGCACTTGGGGGCCCCTTCTGGTTCGGCAGGGGAGCGAGGGCCGCGCGCAGAGCAGATCGAGGTCCGGCGCGCGCTGGGAGACGGGCATCTTTACCCAGCTGGGGCTCTCGGAGAGATAACACCCCTCTGCTGCTCTGTGTTGTTATTTGATCTAGCTCGGCGTCTGGCGAAAAGGGGAGCTGTGGGTGTCGAATGGACCGAACCCCCCACGTGCGCATGGGCCTCCTTTTATAGCTGAAGGGGGTACCCACAGTGGCAGCGTGGGAAGAGGGGTAGAAACGTAAAGCGCGAGGTTGGTACAATACGATTGCTGTGAAAGGCCCCTACCTAACTCGACGGCGGGGACAAGGGCATTAAATGCCCGTCCGGTCGCCCAACAAAGTCAGGTGGAGTGACCGTTAAGTGATCCTCCGGGTGCCACGATGGCGCCTCTGTCGACTCCGTTTGCCACCTCGCTCTGCATGGTTGCGTAGTATCTCGCCACGTGCTCTTGGGATGGCTCGGTGATGACGCGTCATAGGGTGCGCTGAGTTGGGTGGCAGCCTTGCGCGGCAAGTGCCTTGTCATGTCCTTTGTTGTGCCGCAAGCTTGCCGCCATCGGACCTGCCGGGCGCGCAGGCGCCACGGCAAGTTTTTCTCGTGATGCCATGGTTAGCCCTCCCGGCAAGCTCCTCTTGCCGGGGCCTTCGTGTTCTTGGCTGGTACTTTGTTCTTGAATGGCAGTGATAAGGAGTGGTGGGGAGCCTTGCCGGACGTTAGGCGAGCCTTGCCGCGGGGTGCTACGACCGCCCGTGCACAAGTTCGGGGTACTAAAGTGCCCCCCCTACTTCAGTACACCGACAGGTCCAGACTTGGGTTTCTTCTCTTGAGCAGCAACTTGCTTGCTGTTCTTCTTGAAGTTCCCCTTCTTCTTCCCTTTGCCCTTTTTCTTGAAACTAGTGGTCTTGTTGACCATCAACACTTGATGCTCCTTCTTGATTTCTACCTCCGCAGCTTTTAGCATTGCGAAGAGCTCGGGAATAGTCTTGTCCATCCCCTGCATATTATAGTTCATCACGAAGCTCTTGTAGCTTGTTGGGAGTGATTGAAGAATTCTGTCAATGACACTATCATCAGGAAGATTAACTCCCAGTTGAATCAAGTGATTATTATACCCAGACATTTTGAGTATGTGTTCACTGACAGAAGTATTCTCCTCCATCTTGCAGCTATAGAACTTATTGGAGACTTCATAACTCTCAATCCGGGCATTTGCTTGAAATATTAACTTCAACTCCTGGAACATCTCATATGCTCCATGACGTTCAAAACGTCGTTGAAGACCCGGTTCTAAGCCGTAAAGCATGGCACACTGAACTATCGAGTAGTCATCAGCTTTGCTCTACCGAGACGTTCTTAACGTCGTCGGTTACATCAAGCAGCAGTTCGCACCCAGCGGTGCTTCCAGGCGTAATTCTTACAGTGCAGCAATGAGGATAATCCTCGGAGTTACGGACCGAGTCCGTGTAATTGCTACCATCATCTTTCAACTTTGCTTTCTCAAGGAACGCATTAAAATTCAACGAAACAACAGCACGAGCCATCTATCTACAACAAACATAGACAAGCAAAATACTATCAGGTACTAAGTTCATGATAAATTTAAGTTCAATTAATCATATTACTTAAGAACTCCCACTTAGATAGACATCTCTCTAGTCATCTAAGTGATCACGTGATCCAAATCAACTAAACCATGTCCGATCATCACGTGAGATGGAGTAGTTTCAATGGTGAACATCACTATGTTGATCATATCTACTATATGATTCACGTTCGACCTTTTGGTCTCCGTGTTCCGAGGCCATATCTGTATATGCTAGGCTCGTCAAGTTTAACCCGAGTATTCCGCGTGTGCAACTGTTTTGCACCCGTTGTATTTGAACGTAGAGCCTATCACACCCGATCATCACGTGGTGTCTCAGCACGAAGAACTTTCGCAACGGTGCATACTCAGCAAGAACACTTCTTGATCATTAGTGACAGATCATCTTAAAATGCTACCGTCAATCAAAGCAAGATAAGATGCATAAAGGATAAACATCACATGCAATCAATATAAGTGATATGATATGGCCATCATCATCTTGTGCTTGTGATCTCCATCTTCAAAGCACCGTCGTGATCACCATCGTCACCGGCGCGACACCTTGATATCCATCGTAGCATCGTTGTCGTTACGCCATCTATTGCTTTTACGACTATCGCTACCGCTTAGTGATAAAGTAAAGCAATTACAGGCGTTTGCATTTCATACAATAAAGCGACAACCATATGGCTCCTGCCAGATTGCCGATAACCGGTTACAAAACATGATCATCTCATACAATAAAATATAGCATCACGTCTTGACCATATCACATCACAACATGCCCTGCAAAAACAAGTTAGACGTCCTCTACTTTGTTGTTGCAAATTTTACGTGGCTGCTACGGGCTTAGCAAGAACCGTTCTTACCTACGCATAAAAACCACTACGATAGTTCGTCAAGTTAGTGCTGTTTTAACCTTCACAAGGACCGGGCGTAGCCACACTCGATTCAGCTAAAGTGAGAGAGACAGACACCCGCCAGCCACCTTTAAGCACGAGTGCTCGTAACGGTGAAACCAGTCTCGCGTAAGCGTACGCATAATGTCGGTCCGGGCCGCTCCATCTCACAATACCGCCGAACCAAAGTATGACATGCTGGTAAGCAGTATGACTTGTATCGCCCACAACTCACTTGTGTTCTACTCGTGCATATGACATCTACGCATAAAACCTGGCTCGGATGCCACTGTTGGGGAACGCAGTAATTTCAAAAAAATTCCTACGCACACGCAAGATCATGGAGATGACATAGCAACGAGAGGGGAGAGTGTTGTCCACGTACCCTCGTAGACCGTAAGCGGAAGCGTTAGCACAACGCGGTTGATGTAGTCGTACGTCTTCACGATCCGACAGATCCAAGCATCGAACATACGACACCTCCGAGTTCAGCACACGTTCAGCTTGATGACGATCCCCGGGCTCCGATCCAGCAAAGCTTCGGGGATGAGTTCCGTCAGCACGACGGCGTGGTGATGATGATGATGTTCTACCGGTGCAGGGCTTCGCCTAAACTCCACGACGATATGACGAGGTGGAATATGGTGGAGGGGGGCACCGCACACAGCTAAGGAACGATCCGTAGATCAACTTCTGTGTTCTAGGGTGCCCCCCCCCCGCCCCCGTATATAAAGGATCCAGGGGGGAGGAGGCGGCCGGCCAAGGAGGACGCGCCAAGGGGGAGTCCTACTCCCACCGGGAGTAGGACTCCCTTCTTTCCTAGTTGGAGTAGGATAAGGGGGAAGGAGGAGGAAGAGGGCAAGGAAGGGGGGGTGCCGCCCCCCTCTCCTTGTCCTATTGGGACTAGGGAGGGGAGGGGGCGTGGCCCACCTCTTGCCTCCTCTCCTCTTCACCCTTATGGCCCATGAAGGCCCAATAACCCCCGGGAGGGTTCCGGTAACCCCGGTACTCGAAATGCCGATTTCACCCGAACACTTCCAATGTCCAAACATAGGCTTCCAAGATATCAATCTTTATGTCTCGACCATTTGAGACTCCTCGTCATGTCCGTGATCACATCCGGACTCGAACAAACTTCGTACATCAAAACTTATAACTCATAATAAAACTGTCATCGTAACGTTAAGCGTGCGGACCCTACGGGTTCGAGAACTATGTAGACATGACCTAGAACTATTCTCGGTCAATAACCAATAGCGGAACCTGGATGCCCATATTGGTTCCTACATATTCTACGAAGATCTTTATCGGTCAAACCGCATAACAACATACGTTGTTCCCTTTGTCATCGGTATGTTACTTGCCCGAGATTCGATCGTCGGTATCCAATACCTAGTTCAATCTCATTACCGGGAAGTCTCTTTACTTGTTACTTAGTGCATAATTCCATAACTAACTCATTAGCTTCATTGCTTGCAAGGCTTATAGTGATGTGCATTACCGAGAGGGCCCAGAGATACCTCTCTGACAATCGGAGTGAAAACCTAATCTCGAAATATGCCAACTCAACATGTACCTTTGGAGACACCTGTAGTACTCCTTTATAATCACCCAGTTACGTTGTGACGTTTGGTAGCACCCAAAGTGTTCCTCCGGTAAACGGGAGTTGCATAATCTCATAGTTACAGAACATGTATAAGTCATGAAGAAAGCAATAGCAATATACTAAACGATCAAGTGCTAGGCTAACGGAATGGGTCATGTCAATCACATCATTCTTCTAATGATGTGATCCCATTAATCAAATGACAACACATGTCTATGGTTAGGAAACATAACCATCTTTGATTAATGAGCTAGTCAAGTAGAGGCATACTAGTGACTATATGTTTGTCTATGTATTCACACATGTATCATGTTTCCGGTTAATACAATTCTAGCATGAATAATAAACATTTATCATGATATGAGGAAATAAATAATAACTTTAATATTGCCTCTAGGGCATATTTGCTTCACCTGGAAGAAACAAACAAAAAGGCGTGCCCGAATACAATAAAACCAGAAGAAAAAAAACTAAAACTACACGGCAAAACACAAGGTAAAAAGTGATAAGAAATTGGACTCGTCTTGGGGGTGAACATGGGAGAAGACTAGAATTGATCTTAGTGAAATTATTCTCTCCCGGATCTCTTCCCTCTTCTTCGGATGGTGGTTGTTCTTCTCCCTGGACTCTCTCTCTCTCTCTCTCTCTCTCTCTCTCTCTCTCTCTCTCTCTCTCTCTCTCTCTCTTTCTCTCTCTCTCTCTCTCTCTCTCTCTCTCTCTCTCTGTGTGTGTGTGTGTGTGTGTGTGTGTGTGTGTGGTGTTTTCTTCTTGCCATCCGCTCCTTCTCGGAAGTTTGTTTGTATAGATTCAGGAGGTCATGGCGGAATATGGTAGGAGCGTCCACGCTCGTACCAGACACCATCTTCTTCTCTGGTGCACCTGATGAAGGTATGCTCAAAGGGAAAGTTTCTCCAAACTACTTCAATGGCCAGTGAGGGAGTCCTGGACTAGGGGGTGTCCGGATAGCCGGACTATCAATATCCGCCGGACTCCCGGACTGCGAAGATAGAAGATTGAAGACTCCGGCTCGTGTCCGGAAGGTACTTTCCTTGGCGTGGAAGGCAAGCTTGGCAATACGGATATGTAGATCTCCTACCATTGTAACCGACTCTGTGTAACCCTAGCCTCTCCGGTGTCTATATAAACCGGAGGGCTTTAGTCCGTGGGACACAACATTACATCTCAACAATCATACCATAGGCTAGCTTCTAGGGTTTAGCCTCCTTGATCTCGTGGTAGATCTACTCTTGTACTACCCATATCATCAATATTAATCAAGCGGGGCGTGGGTATTACCTCCATCGAGAGGGCTGAACACAGGTAAAAACATTGTGTCCCTCGTCTCCTGTTACCATCCGCCTAGACGCACAGTTCGGGACCCCTACCGAGATCCGCGGTTTTGACACCGACATTGGTGCTTTCATTGAGAGTTCCTCTCGTGTCGTCACCGATAGGCTCGATGGCTTCTTCAACCTTCAACGCTGTCGGGTGAGACTTTTCTCCCGGACAGATCTTCAGATTCGACGGCTTTGTCTGCGGGCCAATTCCCTTGGCCATCCGGAGCAGATCGAAGCTACGCCCCGGCCGTCAGTCGATTCGAAGCCTAAACTTCACGGCCGATGACGCGGAGACTTGATCTTCGACGGACTCGAACCACAGCCAAGCGCGCCGCACTGCGACGATGGGCATGATCTAGCTCTGCCACCGAGCAGTGCTTTGGTGGCCGCACCCGAATCCGCTCCGGCTGCTAGCCCGGAGCCGATTGCCCATGACGAGGGCCGGTGGATAGACGCCGCCCTTGGGGCTTCAACATCTACAGCGATGGAGCCGAATACTAGTCTCGTCCCCTGCGAAACTCGTGATCCCGAGGCGCCGGACTCCTCGCCGGACTCCGAGCCTCCCGCGCCCCTGCCAATTAAGCCAGATTGGGCGCCGGTTATGGAATTCACCACCGCGGACATCTTTCAACACTCGCCTTTTGGCGATATCCTGAATTCCCTGAAGCATCTCTCGCTATCGGAGAATCTGGCGGACTATGGCGGGGCGGTTGGAGTTCGGACGACGAAGAAATTGAGCCCACCCACCACCCACTTTGTAGCCACTGCCGAGGATCTAACCGACATGCTAGACTACGACTCGAGGACATCGACGCTATGGACGATGATGCCGGAGACGATCAGACCCAAAGACCCACGGGACCTTTGGAAGGCCACCTCGTCATACGACGTCTACATGGTGGATACCCCAAAGGAAGGGGATGGCGAAAAAGCAGCAGAGGAAGATTCTTTGAAGAAGCGGCCCAAACGCCGGCGTCAGCGGCGCTGCTCTAAGTCCCGCCACAACAAGAATGGAGAATCCGCACGGAGACAATAACACTCGGAGAGTGCGAAGACGACCCCTCCCGCAAGACTCAGCGCGGGAGGACACGAGCTCAAGCCCTCACGACAGGCGGCGGGATTTAAGGGGTTGAGGATGACAACTATATGCCTCCCTCCGAAGACGGCGAGCCTCAGCGATGATGAATTCGTCATACCCGAGGATCCCGTCGAACAAGAGCGCTTGAGCTCGGGCTCATAGCCACGGCAAATAGCCTAAAGAAAAAGCAGCAACAGCTTCAAGCTGATCAAGATCTGCTAGCCGATCGATGGACCGAGGTCCTCGCGGCCGAAGGGTATAAACTCGAACTCCCCTCCAAAAGTTACCCAAGACGCAAGCTGCTCCCCCGATTAGAGGAGGAAGCATACATTCCTTTATCACCAGCGCACGACATGGCTGACCGACCGCCCCGTGGTCGCGACAGAGAGGCATTCAAGGCCCCAGCCAAGACCGTACCCCGACATCGATCCAGGAGTACGAAGCCAAAAGGGAACGCGCCGGACTTGCGGGACATCTTGGAGGACAAAGCAAGGCAATCCAGATCCATCTATGGATCACGTGGGCGCCCTACGACCCACGATGAATATCGTCGCGCAGGACATAACGTCGGCCGGGCCGAACACAGCAGACAGCGCTCCCTCGAGCTGCGTCGCGATATCGCTCAATCAGGCGCCAGACACCGTTATGCTTCACTGATGAAGTAATGGATCATCAGATCCCCGAAGGGTTCAAACCCGTGAACATCGAATCTTACGATGGTACAACAGATCCCACAGTGTGGATCGAAGATTATCTTCTCCACATCCATATGGCCCGCGGCGATGATCTGCACGCCATCAAATACCTCCCACTCAAGCTTAAAGGACCAGCTCGGCATTGGCTTAACAGCCTGCCCGCAGAGTCGATTGGGTGTTGGGAAGACCTGGAGGCCACGTTCCTTGATAACTTCCAAGGTACATACGTGCGACCACCAGACGCCGATGACCTAAGCCACATTATTCAGCAGCCAGACGAATCGGCCAGACAGTTCTGGACACGGTTCTTGACGAAGAAAAATCAAATCGTCGACTGTCCGGATGCGGAGGCCCTCGCAGCCTTCAAACACAACATCCAGGATGAATGGTTAGCCCGGCACTTGGGGCAGGAGAAGCCGAAATCCATGGCAGCCCTCACATCGTTAATGACCCGCTTTTGCGCGGGAGAGGATAGCTGGCTAGCCCGCAGCAATAATCTCCGCAAAAATTCTGGCAGCCCGGACTCCAAGGGCAATCACGGCAGGTCACGTCGAATCAAAAGCAAACGCCGTACTAACGGCGACGACAAAGAGGATACGGCAGTCAATGCCGGATTCCGAGGCTCCAAACCCGCTCAACGGAAGAAGCCATTTAAAAGAACAACTCCGGGCCCGTCCAATCTGGACAGAATACTCGACCGCTCATGCGGATACATGGCACCCCGAAAAGCCAGCTAATCACACCAATAGAGATTGTTGGGTCTTGAGCAGGCTGGCAAGTTAATTGCGAACACAATGACAAGGGGCTCAATAGCGGCGGCGAGGAAGAGACCCGCCGCCCGAACAATAGAGGACGAAGGGTTTTCCCCAAAGTGCGGACGGTGAATATGATTTACGCGACCCATATACCCAAGAGGGAGAGGAAGCGCGCACTACGGGACGTCTATGCGATGGAGCCAGTCGCCCCGAAGTTCAATCCATGGTCCTCCTGTCCGATCACTTTCGATCGGCGAGACCATCCGACTAGCATACGCCATGGCGGATTCGCCGCATTGGTCCTAGACCCAATCGTCGATGGATTTCACCTCACAAGAGTCCTGATGGACGGCGGCAGCAGCCTGAACCTGCTTTATCAGGACACAGTGCGCAAAATGGGCATAGACCCATCCAGGATCAAACCTACTAAGACAACCTTTAAAGGTGTCATCCCAGAGTGGAAGCCAACCGCAGCTCTCACACACCGAAGTGGTCTTGGATCCCGGATAATTTCGAAGCGAAGAGTTAATCTTGATATAGTCCCGTTCAGAAGCGGCTATCATGCCCTGCTTTCGGACGTGCAGCGTTGCAAAATTCAGCGCGTGCCGCATTATGCATACCTAAAGCTCAAGATGCAGGGCCCTCGTGGAGTCATTAAGGTCAATGGGAATACGGAACGCTCCTCCGAGCGGAGGAACATACAATGCTCTCGCGGCGGAACAGAGCAGCCTTCTCACGGCAATTCTCTAGTCCGGCAATTAAAAGCGGACACATTAAAATCGCCCGAGCAACAACAACCAAGACCACAGCACGATCGAGCACGTGTAGCAATGCGGCCCCAACCCCGCCACAAGCATGATCACTAGAATAACACTCGCGTACATCATTACGCTTTGGAGATACCATGGGCGCGGGGAGGGCTTAACCACAAGGACCAAAGAGTGCGGCTCGACCACACAAGGGGCTCATGCGATCGCCCCCTTGGCTTTGTTTTTTTTATTATTATTATTATTTTTTCTTCTTTTGCATACACAGGACTCCATTAACCAGAAGCCCTGTCCGACGGCGAACTTGCCGAATTCACGATACAACAGTCAGGGAACAAAGAAGGCTGCGACGAACACTCAGGTGGTCTCCGTTACGAGCATTAAATTCAATTACATACACCAAGTCTGCAGCTTATCCCTGGAGGGGGACATGTTAATTTAGTCCAAACACCTTGCTTACCGCACTAGTTGTATCAGTCCGCTTTATTAGCAGACCTTCTTTCATACATAACGCAGCACTTCCTTTTTGCAAGTTTATTACCTTTTCATGGCAATTGTGTTATCCTTTACACATGTTCACTATATGACATATTGCACCCGTATACTTTGGTACGGCCGAATACACCAGGGGCTTCTGTTCCCCATATTACGGTGTGATTAAGTCCGAACACTTTCACAAGTGCGGCACCCCGAACTTATAGCATTATATGAATCAGCTCCGAATCATGTCTTGGGTCAATAGTTGGGTTTGCCGGCTCCTATGTTTTGGTACCTTCGTTCCGTTCCGTCGGCTAAGGTAGCACTAGGAGAACCATCGCGATTGCGCCCGGTTGAGCAGGTTAACGCCTCGATGGAAAGCTAAAACCGACCGGCATGATAAGGCGAGAGACTGGTCGTTGTTCGAGAGGTCTTTTGGGTCCCTAAAGACTCATGCCGCTTGAGCGAAGTTCGGATGATGTCCGACGAAGGCGTGGATAGCGCCCGGATTCGGTCTTCCGAATACCGGGGCTTCACCGAATTTAAAATTATAGAATTCTATGGCTAAGTGAGAGTGTTCAAGCATTATAAGTTCGGTCGCCTTGTTACGTCTGTTGGCGCCTCCTAGATGGACCCAAAGATGGGAACAAGAGTGCTCAAGTTTATCACGAACACCCCAAAGACTCGTGGCTTGGGGCTGAAGCCAACGACTTGCCATCTCTCAGATTTAACAAAACGGCCGCACAGAAGGTAATATTTTAAATTCAACAAAGCGTTGCTCATGGCGCATATAAACGAAGTTTTCGGCACACAGGATAAACACACAGCGAGTTCACTCAAGGATTACATTAAGGGGGCACTCATCCGCGATATCACGGACTCCCTTCAGGACAACTTTATAATACCGCTCCGGCGTACGGTGCTCCTTGCCCGGCGGCGGCAGATCCGTGAGAAGCTTCTCCGCATCCAGCTTGCCCCATTGCACCTTTATGCGGGCAAGGGCTCGACGAGCACCTTCAATGCAGGCGGATCGCTTGATCACATCCAGCCTTGGGCATGCATCAACTAGCCACCGTACTAGGCCAAAATAGCTGTCAGGCATGGCCTGCCCGGGCCACAGCCGGACTATGAGGCCCTTCATGGCCTCCTCAGCTACCTTGTGGAGTTCGACCAGCTGCTTCAGCTGGTCGCTTGGGGGCACCGGACGGCCGGCCTCAGCGTACTGAGACCAGAAGACCTTCTCCGTTGAGCTCCCCTCCTCGCCACGATAGAATGCAGCGGCATCAGACGCACTACGCGGCAGATCTGCAAATGCCCCTGGAGAGCTCCGAATTCGGGTAAGTATCCGGTAATTTACATTAACATGCTTGCTCTGCATGAAAAATGCCTTACCCGCTGCTATCTTCTTCATGTCCTCTATTTCCATATGGGCCCTCTGGGCCTCGGCCTTGGCGGACTTGGCCCTATCGAGAGCCGAGGCAAGCTCGGACTCTCGAGTCTTGGAGTCACGCTCCAAACTCTCATGCTTTTTCATGAGAGCCTGGAGCTCTTGCCGAACTTCCGCCACCAGCGCCGTTTGCTTTTCTCGCTCAGTCCGTTCTGTGGCGCATTGCGTTTTGCGGCCACGGACACGGCCTCCTGGGGGCTGCCACCTCGGTAGTGGCCCCTGCATTACATATATTATCCTTATTAATCATGTTTGCAACCGAAATCCTTTTTTGTAAGGTACTTATTTAAAGTGGTGTTCTTCACCTTCTTTTTCCTTGAGCTGCCTCTTGGCATGGCCGAGCTCTTGCTCCGACCGCTCAAGGTCCTTCTTCAGCGCCTCGACCTCCACTGTTAATGCGGCAGAGCTCAACAGCGCAGCCTGCAAACCCATATTGACACATTTTAGAAACCCTGCGTATATCTTGTTAAAGATCCTTAGTCCGGCTTTTCTTTCCAACACGGACTAAGCATCGAGAACTCTTGTCTATGCGGTATTATATCATTTAATTTTAACCTTCTTACCTCAAAGCCTGTTAGAAGGCTGTTGCAGGCTTCGGTCAGCCCGCCCTTGGCAAGCTGGACCTTCTCAATCACCGCACTCATAAGAGTGCGGTGTTCTTCCTCAATGGAGGCGCCTTTGAGCGCCTCCAGAAGGTTGTCCGGTGCCTCCGGTTGGACGGAGGCCGCCGGCGTCACGGTCCTGCCCCTCCTTCGAGGGGGCTGCTCGCCGGACTCTGGAACCGCAACGGGTTCCGGAGTAGAGTTCGGCACAAAGTCCGGGGGGCTGCCTGACGGCGCCTCCGGAGCCTCCTCCTAGCGCGTCCCCCTATGGGATTCCGCCTCGTCGTCCTCGGCGCATGGGGTAGAGGCAGTCGGGATGGAATTTACATCCGACGGCGCCAACGACCCGCTCATCGAGTCGGGAAAGTCGTCACCGGCCGGACTAAAGGAACAATGCGGCATCAGAAGGACACTGCGTGACATACAATATACGGCGTATGAATGATCCGGATACTTACGATCTTGCCGGACGCCGGGCCCTTGGAGGCCACCCTTCCTCGCCAACATTGATGTTGGCGAAGCTGTCCGGGGGGATAGTTCTCCCCCTCTTGGACCCTTCGGCCGCCCCGATTGGGGAAGCCTTCCTCTTCTTCTCTCCCTCCTCCGGGAGAGGGTACTCCTCCTCCTCCTCGTCTTCGGGGGAGGAGTCCTCATCGTCGTCGTCAGACGCTTGATTCTGAGGAACTCTTTGAGTCCCCGCGCCACCTTCTTGGCCTTCTTCTCCGGCACCACGTGCGGTGCGGAACCAGCAACCTGCTAAATGGGCATCCATCGGTTCTTCGGCATGGGAGCCGGATGATAAGCAGCTCGCCCTTCTCCATCCATTCTGTCAAAGGAAGAGGCAGATTAAAAACCTCGCTGAGTCAATCTAATTATTGCAAGTGTCCCGTAATGGGGTCGAATCACTTACCCGTCGGTCGGAGGCGCAAGCTGAATCATGCGGTCTTGATCGCGGATGCGGCGCATCAGCGCTCTTGAACAGCACCCTCCGTGCACCTTCAGACGTTGTGTCAAGAGCCCGCTCAACGTTTGGTGCTGTCAGTTAAACTCCCGCAGATTAAATGCCCTTTCTTGGCATGGGAGAATCCGCGGAGGAGCATGACTGGACCACGTCGACGAGCCGGAGCCCATTGCTCACCAGCTTCTTGATGCAGGCTCGAAGTCCGTCACCTCCACGGATCACCCCACCGCAAGCCCTTCTCTTTCCGGAGGTGAGCTGCGTGGGATTCCAGATCTAAATTCGGGGCCGCCGCCCATGTAGGCTTGCGCGGCTCGGTGATATAGAACCACCCGATTGCCACCCCTTGACGGAGTCCACGAAGGTCCCTTCTAGCCAAGGGGCGTTGGGCAACTTGCCCAACATAGCGCCTCCGCATTCGCTTATGTCCCCTTCACAACCTTGACAGCGTTGAAGGTCTTGAGCCACAGAGCGAAGTGGGGCGGATGCAGAGAAAGGCCTCGCACACGGCGATAAATGCCGAGATGTTGAGGGCGAAGTTGGCGCCAGATCGTGGAAATCCAGGCCGTAGTAGAACATGATCCCGGACGAATGGATGGGCGGAAGCCCAGTCCATGGAGGAAGTGGGAAGGAAAACAACCCTCGTGAGGTCTGGGGTAGAACGAGCTGCCCGCGTCAGGCGGCCGATGCGCGATGTCTCCGGAAAGGTATCCGCGTCGCGCAGCTTGGTGATGTCCTCCTCCTTGGCGGTGGAGGCCATCCACTTGCCTCCCCTCCGGACATGTTCGGAGAAGGGTCGAGGCGGAATGCGTGAGCTTGAGCGTTGGAGCTTGGGTTCGCAGGGATGGATGGGCAAAGGAGGAAGAAGGCGTAGGTGGGAAGGTAAATCCTTATCCCTTATATATAGGCGGACAAAACTATGCGTCCCTCACCGGCCTGATAAAACTCGCTTATCTCCCAAGCGCCACTATCAATGGCGCGGTTGGGTTACCCACGCACGTATTGATGAGAATCCCGGAAAAAGGGGAACACGATTTCTGCTTTGACAGGACGTGCCAAGAAAACCGCTTCGCTAAACGTGCTGAAGTGGTACAGTAATTCAAACAAAGGCTTGGTGCCGGTGTGATGTCATGCCGCATAATACGTCAGCAGATTGGATCGGTGTATATGTTTTATTCTCTCTACGTTTGGAATGTGGAAATTATTTTGCAGAGCCGGACACTATCCTGGTGTTCATTATCTTCTCCGGATTATTCAAGGGAGGAACCCGCCTTGCAATGGCGAACATTATGCACGCCGGACTTATAGTCATTGAAGACTGGTTCAGGGGCTACTGAGGGAGTCCTGGACTAGGGGGTGTCCGAATAGCCGGACTATCAATATCCGCCGGACTCCCGGACTGCGAAGATAGAAGATTGAAGACTCCGGCTCGTGTCCGGAAGGTACTTTCCTTGGCGTGGAAGGCAAGCTTGGCAATACGGATATGTAGATCTCCTACCATTGTAACCGACTCTGTGTAACCCTAGCCTCTCCGGTGTCTATATAAACCGGAGGGCTTTAGTCCGTAGGACACAACATTACATCTCAACAATCATACCATAGGCTAGCTTCTAGGGTTTAGCCTCCTTGATCTCGTGGTAGATCTACTCTTGTACTACCCATATCATCAATATTAATCAAGCAGGACGTAGGGTATTACCTTCATCGAGAGGGCCTGAACCTGGGTAAAAACATTGTGTCCCTCGTCTCCTGTTACCATCCGCCTAGACGCACAGTTCGGGACCCCCTACCCGAGATCCGCCGGTTTTGACACCGACAGCCAGGGTTTTGATTGTTTTCCTTCCATATGTGTTAAAACCTGCACATCTTGTAGGAAAACAAGGATTTTTTTTCATTCTTGAAGGATTGTCATTAGTAAAACGGGCAAACAGGAAAAACCCTTCGAAAAACCAAACAAATACCCATGTGAAAGCGCAAAATATTGAGCCACACCTGGGGTAGACATGATTGGACATCGACAGCTGGGACGTGCTGGCGGATTAGTGCAGCAACAAGATGTCAGGTTGTTGACGACAAAAAGGTCTTCGGTCCATTATTATACTCAAATAAACTATGATGGTTGATGGTTCAATTTAAAATGGAAAAGCGTTAAAATTGAAATTCGAATTGTGCCATTTTGAATGGTGCTCATATGATATCTTGCTATTGTGAGCCAGCAAATAAGATGGCGGTGCAAATATTCCCTATCAAATAAACTCCAATTGTTGATGATTAAAGTTGAAACTCAAAGTGTTAAAAATGAAACTATAATAGTAGTCACTTGAAAATGGAACTTGTATGACATCTTGAGAGTGGTGAGGAAAAAATTAAAGTTCCACCGCCATTCAAAAGTAAACTCCAATTGTTGACGGCTAGAGTTGAAACTCAAAGAGATAAAATTGAAATTCAAATAGTACCATTCAAAAGTGGAACTCGGATGATATCATGTTATCATGAGCCACCTAGTAAGATGTTGGTTCAAATATTCTGAATCGAATAAACTCCAATTGTCGATGGTTAAAGTTGAAACTCAAGGTGTTAAAATGGAATTATAATAGTAGTCATTCGAAAATGGAAGTCGTGTGATATCTTGAGAGTGGCGAGGTAAAAAAATGTTCCATCTCCATCGAAAAAACTCCAATTATTAATGGTTAGAGTTGGAACTCAAGGAGTTAAAACTAAAATTCGAATGTTGCCATTTGAAAATAGAACTCAAATGACATCATGTTATTGTGGGCGAGCTAGTTAGATGTTCGTGCAAATATTCTGCTCGAATAAACTCCAATTGTTGATGGTCAATGTTGAAACTCCAAGTCTTCAAATTGAAACAGGAATAGTAGCCATAAAATTGCAACTCGTATGATATCTTGAGAATGGCGAGCCAAACAAAAGTTGAATGTTAGTGCAAATGTTCTGGCTCAAATAAACTCGTATTGTTGATGGTTAAAGTTGAAACTCAAAGTGTTAAAATTGAAACAAGAATAGTAGCCATTTAAAAATGGAACTCGTATGATATCTTAAGAGTGGCGAGGCCATTTTTAAAATAAAACTAAAAAATCCATCGTCATTTCAAAATCCAGTGTCAAAATTGAAATTTGAATAGTGACATATACAAATGGAACTCGGATAATATGTTGCTATTGTGGGGCAGCTAGTTCGATGTTCGTGCAAATATGTTCAAATATGCTCCAATTGTTGATGGTAAAGTCCTAAAATCGAAACTGGAAAATTAGACGTTTGAAAATGGAACTAGTGTGATATCTTGGAAGTAGCGAGGCGAAAAAAAGTTGGATGCCAGCACAGATATTCTGACTCGAAAAAACTCCAACTGTTGATGGTTAAAGTTCGAACTCAATGTGTTAAAATTGGAAGCTGGAATACTAACTGTTTGAAAATGGCGAGATAAAAAAATGTTCCGTCGCCGGGACTTGAACCCGGGTCTCTCGGGTGAGAGCCGAGTATCCTAACCACCTAGACTACGACGGAAGGTGATGAACATTTGCAAATCTCGCTTGTAGTTACAGAGCACAATGTTTGCGGCATAGATCTTCCTCTTCAATCGTAGTATACGAGTGACCTCATCTGCTACGTTTGACCCTCCGCCGGTTAGTGCTCCATAATTTCCTTCCGCTCTCCCTTTGGTAGAGAGAAATAGGAGGATTCTGAGAAGCAAACCGAGTGGGACTCCTCGAATCAAAATGTTCCGTACCTTCATTAGCAAAAAACAGGGGAAAAGAATCCCCGAGTGCCCAATCCAACCGAGTTCTTCGCGTATTCGAATCAGGTTTGTGATCTATAAGTAAGTTACCCAACAACTCTTGTCCTCTGTCTCCATCCAAACTTGTAATTTTTTTAATTAAAAGCTTACGGACGCCTGTAGATTATGAGGTCCGGCGGCACACCTGAGAATAATCGGAGTATCACCGAAGCTCCGTCATTGGCTCTTTGCAAGTCGTCCAAGATTGATTTTGCCTATACGGAGGCCTGTAGCCTAGCCTGGACAATGAGCTTATGGACTCTAGCCATACACCCAGCATATCTGTGCTCGCTAGTTCTCAGAGCTTTTGGTTCACTCAAGAAATTCTGCAAGCATCCTCCACTGGTCAAGATTACGGAGGGTGCATCGCGTGATCTCCCTCAGGACATCTTGATGGATATATTTGCCACCCTCGAGATCCCTGACCTCGTCCGTGCCGGCTCGGTCTGCTCCTCATGGCGCTCCGCGAGCTCCAGGCTGCGCAGGCTTGGGCACTACACGCGCCCCCAGACACCGTGCCTCCTCTACACATCTGAATCTGCCGGCGAGAGCGTTGCTTGCCTCTACAGCCTCGCGGAGAAGCGGACGTACAAGCTAACTCTTCCAGGGCCACCTATCAGCAGCAGGCATCTGATTGGGTCCTCGCAAGGCTTGCTCGTTACAGTTGATGACAGATCTGAGATGCACCTTGTCAATCCCATCACGGGTGAACAGATTGATCTCCCTTCGGTGATCACCATTGAGCAAGTGAAGCCCGTCTATAGTGACTCTGGTGCTCTTCACAAGTACGAGTTCTCATGGCACACCGCAGAAAGGGTTTACGGTTCGCCATCGATCACAGCTCTTGGAGAGCTGAGGGACAAGCTTCACCGTAAAGCTTTTGTGTTTTCTGATACATGCAATGGATACATTGTGGTGCTCATCCACAATCCATATTGTCAGCTCTCATTTGCAAGGGCAGGGGATGATAGTTGGATATGGCTGCCACCATATGCCCGCTATGACGATTGCATT
Source organism: Aegilops speltoides (assembly GCA_021437245.1). Lineage (NCBI taxonomy): Eukaryota > Viridiplantae > Streptophyta > Magnoliopsida > Poales > Poaceae > Aegilops > Aegilops speltoides. The sequence goes on from CM038142.1 coordinate 50,155,029, forward strand.
TACAAGAATGGCCTGCTGTATGCAGTCACTTCATTTGGACAAATTCATGCTTTCGATCTAAGTAGCCCTGTTGTTACGGTAAGGATGATTACATGGGAGCCCGAGCTTGAGGACCAGTTACTGAATACTTACATTGTACAAGCTCCATGGGGAAATCTTCTTAAAGTGTGGAGATTATATGAGAACTGTGATTTAGAACCTGGGCCTGGGGCATGTGTGTTTTGGAACACTGGAAAACTTATAATATATGAAGTCGGTGCTTCAGGAAAGAAAATTAAGAAAATCAGTTGCTTGCGCGACCATGTGTTGTTTCTTGGGCACAATCAAACACTTTGTCTTACTGCTGAAGACTATCCAGCTCTCAGGGGAAACCATGCCTACTTTACCGATGACAGTGTGCTTTGGACAAAGGGATTCAAGAACAATCCCCGTGATATCGGAATTCTCGACTTGGGTAATAACAGCAGGGAGGAACTTTTGTCTTCCCAGCTTTGGTCCAACTGCCCGGCTCCCGTGTGGATTACACCCAATCTTAGAAAGATAAATTTGGCTTTCAATGAATAGGTTCTATTTTCCTTTATCTATAATCATATGTAATATAATTATTTAGTTTGGTAGGTGATGGTCCTGTGTTGATTTACACCTTTTTGTGTGTTTTAGTACTCTATTCGTACACTAGAACAAATTTTTAAGAAGTTTTATGGTAAGTTTATGCCAAAATATGAGAAAAAAAAGTAGAATTGTCCAAAAGTATCATCATGCATCATATAAAAAGACAAGATTGTACTTATATATTACAAAACATGAGTGCAGTCTTTTTCCACAACTTTTCTGTTTACTCATATTTTTGCACAACTTTTCTAATTACAATATACATGGATCATATTTTTGCACAACTTTTCTATTTACTCATATTTATCATGTACTAGTGCCATGCTTCTTTTTTCTTTGATCTTTTTGAGTTGTATACAGAATATAGAGTATAATTTCTCATGTGGTTCTCTACACAATAATATGTGTCAAATCAAATGTAAAAGTTGAGGGATTTGGATGAACTTGCGATGTGTACTCTACTGTAACATTCAATCTTGTATGTTGCCGGATTTGGATAATAATAGGGAGTTGGCATGCTATTTTCATTCAACTGCACGTTAGAAATATAGGAAACATATAGTCTCTTTGCTGATGTAGAAGATAAGTGCTAACATTTGTGATAGATAAGCATGAAAGTGTGCATGATTATTCTTTCAAAATGCACCTGTGACTTGTTCAAGTATACTGTACAGTGGTGATCTGCTTTGGCAGCTACATATACAATTACAAACCTGCATCATTTGAATAGCTCATCCCGGGGGCTGAAAGACATCTGCCAGCATGTGTGTTGGCTTAGCTGCAGCTAGCTGGGCATCGACTAAGCTGAAATAGCTCGTCTTTGCTATGAATCTGTAGGAGCACTATGTTGTGAATCTGTTTGCTTGTGCATCCCTGAATAGTAGTACAAGATACATAGGCTATTTTTCACTTGGCGCAAAATAGGAAAGTTGCATTATAACCTCCTTGGTGCTGTATTTTTTTAATTATAATTTGGCCGCCCGTGTGTCTCAGACATGAACCGATTCCAGTACTACTTTTGTCAAGTTTTAGTCTTGGCTCTTTGGTATATCTGTCCCGTCTTTGGCCTTCATTTCTGCTAAATTTCAGTCGACTGATTTTGATTTCTTGCTCAGTCGAAATTTTTGTCCGTCAGATTTCTTTAAGCGTGAATCTCAGAGCATGGTCCGATCTCTCTTCCGGTTTTGTGTCTTGCGCTTGCCGCCGGCAGGGTATGTATGCCGTGTGCCGCCTTTTATTTTCCCCTTGTTTAGTCTGTTCTGTTTTTGCCATCCGAGTTACGTCGCCGACGGGCAGTGAGGATTTTTTACCCCTGTAGGTCTGCACGCTGTGTGCTGCAATGATTTCAGCAATCCTGCATCTATGCTTATGGATTGTACACTGCTCAATTTCGTGTGGAGGGATGCACAGTGGATTGGCAGGCAGTTCCCTTTGTTTGGTTTTTATTTCAGCACCATGTTCAGTACTTCTTCAGTCCAATTTTCAGATCTACTCCCTCCGTTTCAAAATAGATGACCCAACTTTATACTAAAGTTAATATAAAATTGGGTCATCTATTTTGGAACAGAGGGAGTAGTTGTTTTGCAGAGTTTTTCTCCTTCCGTAGTGAGATCTAATATGAATAATAAGTATGCAAAACAGAATGGGTGTCCAACTTGTGGACCATCTGCTTGGTTACATTTATATTCTGAGCAAGTTATATGCGCTGCTTTTTTTGAAAGTATGAGTGGAGATGACATAGTTGATGTGGTTTTTTTAATTTTTAGTAACCATGTCCTGCTTCTTCAGTTCAGTGCTTGGAGCTAGCTCTATAAGCCTACAATATTTCCTGTTTCTCACTCTTTATGCTTGCATAGTTCTATACGGCTACAATATTGAAACTTCCATTTTTATGTCTTATGAGAGAGAATGCACTAAGCATGAAAGCAGATAAGACATCAGATCAGTAATGGGACTCTCATTTTTCAGTTTTTGAAATGCTCTCTTTCTGTCACGCCCTAGGGAGATTAGAGCTTGCGGATAGGCACGTCAGAGGTGCCGTGCGTTCATGCTTTTCAGTGAAACAGCGCACCGAGCCAACATCTATAGGGTTACTAAGCTCCTAAGCTCTTCTAGCGAATCGCGGTGTCTGAAGAGTACATGGGCCCCAGGTGATAGTGGGTGGGACATGTTGTGTGGACAGCTTGATTTTATGTATGTCTATTTTTCTTGTATACGTGGGCAGCTGGGTTTCCATGCTCCTATGATTGTTCGGTGAAGAAAAAAAAGTCTATTACCACACCCAACCAATTAAAAACCCTCACTAGTCATTTTAAAATTTCGTGAATCTTTTTTAAAAACATGAGCACTTTTTAATAGATACATGAATATTTTTAAAACTTTATGCATTTATAAACGTGTGAACATGTTTGAAGCAATACATGAACATGGTTTGTAATTATTTTAACATTTTTCAAAGGGTGTGTCTAGAACTCAGTCGACTTAGCGTGAATTTTACTTTTTTTTTTTGCTACAAGCGGACGGCTGGATGCTAGAAACGGCGGCGAAAATTGTTGTGACGGTATTGCAAGCAACACGAATAAATGCTACAACCGTTCTAACTGAAATGCTACAACCGTCAATGAAAGATGTTGCATCCGATGAGATGACGTGCTACAACCAATGAGGGACGACATGCTACAACCAGCAAGACGGATGTTGCAGCCGGTAGAAAACAATGTTGCAAACGATGGCATAAAATGTTGCATGGTCGAATGAGACTGGTTAAATCTCAGTCGACCGATTTTTAGCTGGCCCGTTTTTCAGATGTGCATACATTTTTAAAGCATGAAGACTTCTTATGATCACCTTTTAAAAAGTGTGAACATATCATGTGAACACTTTATAAAACATGAACACATTTTAAAACGTAAGAACATATTTAAAAAAATGAACATTTTCTACAATACCTTCTAAAATTACATTCAGTTGTTTCTTAGAAATTAAGTAAAAAAAGCAACATAAATGCCCTCACTTGTCACAGACTATCCATTTCTGCGACAAATAATTCGGGACAGGGGTAGTAAAAAAATAAAAGACACTAAAGCTGGCAACCTATATTAATCGGTCGGCCCAATATGAATTAAGCTCTTCTGGTGAATCGAGGTGTGTGAAGAGTGCATATCCCCAGATGATAGTGGGTTGGACATGTTGTGTGGACAGCTTGATTTTATGCATGTCTACTTTTCTTGCATACGTGGGCAGCTGGGTTTCCATGCTCCTATGATTGTCCGGTGAAGAAAAAAAGTCTATTACCAACCAATTAAAAACCCTCACTAATTATTTTAAAATTTTGTGAATCTTTTTTAAAAATATGAACACTTTTTAGTAGATACATGAATACTTTTAAAAGTTTATGCATTTATAAACATGTGAACACGTTTGAAGCAATACATGAACATGGTTTGTAATTATATTAACATTTTTCAAAGGGTGTGTCTAGAACTCAGTCGACTGAGACTTAACGAAGTTTCAGTCGAGTGACATCAGTGTGTTTTTTTTTTGGCTACAAGCGGCACGGCTGGATGCTATAAATGGGGGCGAAAATTGTTGTGATGGTATTGCAAGCAACACAAATAAATGCTACAACCGTTCTAACTAAAATGCTACAACCGCCAATGAAAGATGTTGCAACCGATGAGATGACGTGCTACAACCAATGAGGGACGACATGCTACAACCAGCAAAAGCAAAATGGATGTTGCAACCGGTAGAAAAAAAAGTTGCAAACGATGGCATAAAATGTTGCATGGTCGACTGAGACTTGGTTAAATGTCAGTCGACCGATTTTTAGTAGGCCCATTTTTCAAATGTGCATACATTTTAAAGCATGGAGATTTCTTATGATCATCTTGTGTGGACATATCATGTGAACACTTTATAAAACATGAACACATTTTAAAATGTACGAACATATTTTTAAAAAATGAACATTTTCTACAATACCTTCTAAAATTACGTACACAATTAGTTGTTTTTTTAGAAATGAAGTAAAAAAGCAACATAAATGCTCCCTCACTTGTCACAGACTATCCATTTCTACGACAAGTAATCCGGCACAAGGGTAGTAAAATCTAAAATATACTAAAGCTGGCAACCTATATTAATCGGTCGGCCCAATATATAAATTAGCAGACTGGGCAGTGCTATGGGACTCTATAAGAATCCAAAAACAATCCAGTGTTGGTACGCTGTGCGCCGCGGGGTGTGGAAGGGAGGGGGTCGATGTCATTGAAGAAATATGCCCTAGAGGCAATAATAAAGTTATTATTTATTTCCTCATATCATGATAAATGTTTATTATTCATGCTAGAATTGTATTAACCAGAAACATGATACATGTGTGAATACATAGACAAAACTATAGTCACTAGTATGCCTCTACTTGACTAGCTCATTAATCAAAGATGGTTATGTTTCCTAACCATAGACATGTGTTGTCATTTGATTAGTGGGATCACATCATTAGAAGAATGATGTGATTGACATGACCCATCCCGTTAGCCTAACACTTGATCGTTTAGTATATTGCTATTGCTTTCTTCATGACTTATACATGTTCCTGTAACTATGAGAATTATGCAACTCCGTTTACGGAGGAACACTTTGGTACTACCAAACGTCACAACGAATCGGGTGATTATAAAGGAGTACTACAGGTGTCTCCGAAGGTACATGTTGAGTTGGCGTATTTCGAGATTAGGTTTTGTCACTCCGATTGTCGGAGAGGTATCTCTGGGCCCTCTCGGTAATGCACATCACTATAAGCCTTGCAAGCAATGTAGCTAATGAGTTAGTTACGGAATGATGTATTACGTAACGAGTAAAGAGACTTGCCGGTAATGAGATTGAACTAGGTATTGGATACCGACGATCGAATCTCGGGCAAGTAACATACCGATGACAAAGGGAACAACGTTTGTTGTTATGCGGTTTGACCGATAAAGATCTTCGTAGAATATGTACGAACCAATATGGGCATCCAGGTCCCGCTATTGGTTATTGGCCGAGAATGGTTCTAGGTCATGTCTACATAGTTCTCGAACCCGTAGGGTCCGCACGCTTAACGTTTCGATGACACTTTTATTATGAGTTTATAAGTTTTGATGTACCGAAGTTTGCTCGGAGTCCCGGATGTGATCACGGACATGACGAGGAGTCTCGAAATGGTCGAGACATAAAGATTGATATATTGGAAGCCTATGTTTGGACATCGGAATAGTCCCGGGTGAAATCGGCATTTTACCGGAGTACCGGGAGGTTACCGGAACCCCCCGGGGGGTTATTGGGCCTACATGGGCCTCAAGGGAGAAGAGGGAAGGAGGCAGGAGGGGGCCGCGCGTCCCTCCCCTTCCTAGTCTGAATAGGACAAGGGAAGGGGCGCCCCTTTTCTTCCCTCTTCCTCCTCTTTCCCCTTCTCCTACTCCTACTTGGAAGAGGAGTCCTACTCCCGTGGGAGTAGGACTCCCCCTGGCGCGCCTCCTTGGCGGCGGCCTCCCCCCTGGCTCCTTTATATCACAGGGCAGGGGGCACCCCATAGACACACAAGTTGATCTACGGATCGTTCCTTAGCCGTGTCGGTGGCCCCTTCCACCATATTCCACCTCGGTCATATCGTCATGAGTTTAGGCGAAGCCTGCGCTAGTAGAACATCATCATCGTCACCACGCCGTCGTCTTGTGGAACTCATCTCCGAGCTCGGCTGGATCGGAGGCGGAGATCGTCATCGAGTGAACGTGTCTTGAACTCGGAGGCTCCGTGCGTTCGGTGCTTGGATCGGTCGGATCGTGAAGACGTCGACTACATCAACCGCTACTGTGCTAATGCTTCCGCTTACGGTCTCACGAGGGTACATGGACGAACACTCTCCCTCTCGTTGCTATATCATCACCATGATCTTGCGTGTGCGTAGGAAATTTTTGAAATTACTACGTTCCCCAACATGGCATCCGAGCCTAGGTTTTATGCATTGATGTTATATGCACGAGTAGAACACAAGTGAGTTGTGGGCGATACAAGTCATCTTGCTTACCAAAGCATGTCATACTTTGGTTAAGCGGCTTGTGAGATGAAGTGGCCGGACCGACATTACGCGTGACGCTTACGCGAGACCGGTTTCACCGTTACGAGCACTCGTGCTTAAAGGTGGCTGGCGGGTGTCTGTCTCTCTCACTTTAGCTGAATCGAGTGTGGCTACGCCCGGTCCTTGCGAAGGTTAAAACAGCACCAACTTGACGAACTATCGTTGTGGTTGTTGATGTGTAGGTAAGAACGGTTCTTGCTAAGCCCGTAGAAGCCACGTAAAATTTGCAAAAACAAAGTAGCGGACATCTAACTTGTTTTTGCAGGGCATGTTGTGATGTGATATGGTCAAGACGTGATGCTATATTTTATTGTATGAGATAATCATGTTTTGTAACCGAAGTTATCGGCAATCGGCGAGAGCCATATGGTTGTCGCTTTATTGTATGAAATGCAACGCATACATAATTGCTTTACTTTATCACTAAGCGGTAGCGATAGTCGTAGAAGCAATAGATGGCGTAACAACAACGATGCTACGATGGAGATCAAGGTGTCGCGCCGGTGACGATGGTGATCATGACGGTGCTTCGAAGATGGAGATCACAAGCACAAGATGATGATGGCCATATCATATCACTTATATTGATTGCATGTGATGTTTATCCTTTATGCATCTTATCTTGCTTTGATTGACGGTAGCATTTTAAGATGATCTCTCACTAATTATCAAGAAGTGTTCTCCCTGAGTATGCACCGTTGCAAAAGTTCTTCGTGCTGAGACACCATGTGATGATCGGGTGTGATAGGCTCTACGTTCAAATACAACGGGTGCAAAACAGTTGCACATGCGGAATACTCAGGTTATACTTGACGAGCCTAGCATATACAGATATGGCCTCGGAACACGGAGACCGAAAGGTCGAGCATGAATCATATAGTAGATATGATCAACATAGCGATGTTCACCATTGAAACTACTCCATCTCACGTGATGATCGGACATGGTTTAGTTGATTTGGATCACGTGATCACTTAGATGACTAGAGAGATGTCTGTCTAAGTGGGAGTTCTTAAGTAATACTCCCTCCATTCCTAAATATAGGGTGTATAGTTTTTGGCACGGAAATTAAAGAACACATATGGAGGGAAAAATTCACAAGTTTTGGACGAGATTACACGTGACTAATTGACATGAGAAAATAGAGGAGCTTGCCTAATATAAGAAAATGTAATAAAATCCCTAAAAAAATTATCCAAACGAGTGGTGCAACACAATACACCTTATATTTTGGACTTTTTCTCAAAAATCTATACACCTTATATCAAGGAACGGAGGGAGTATGATTAATTGAACTTAAATTTTTCATGAACTTAGTACCTGATAGTATTTTGCTTGTCTATGTTTGTTTGTAGATAGATGGCTCGTGCTGTTGTTCCGTTGAATTTTAATGCGTTCCTTGAGAAAGAAAAGTTGAAAGATGATGGTAGCAATTACGGACTGGGTCCGTAACTCGAGGATTATCCTTATTGCTGCACGTAAAAGTTCGTCCTAGAAGCACCGCTGGTGACAGAACTGCTGCCGATGCAACCGACAACGTTAAGAACGTCTGGCGAGCAAAGTGATGACTACTCGATAGTTCAATGTGCCATGCTTTACGGCTTAGAACCGGTCTTCAACGACGTTTTGAGCGTCATGGAGCATATGAGATGTTCCAGAGTTGAAGTTAATATTTCAAGCAAATGCCCGGATTGAGAGATATGAAGTCTCCAATAAGTTCTATAGCTGCAAGATGGAGGAGAATACTTACGTCGGTGAACACATACTCAAAATGTCTGGGTATAATAATCACTTGATTCAACTGGGAGTTAATCTTCCGATGATAGTGTCATTGATGAATTCTCCAATCAACGCCACCAAGCTACAAAAGCTTCGTGATGAACTATAATATGCAAGGGATGAACAAGACTATTCGAGCTCTTCACAATCTTTGAAAGCTGCGGAGGTAGAAATCAAGAAGGAGCATCAAGTGTTGATGGTTAACAAAACCACCAGTTTCAAGAAGAAGGGCAAAGGGAAGAAGAAGGAAACTTCAAAAGAACGGCAAGCAAGTTGCTGCTCAAGAGAAGAAACCAGTCTGGACCTAAGCACAAATCGAGTGCTTCTACCGCAAGCGGATCGACACCGAAGCGGAACTGCCCCAAGTATTTGGCGGATCGGAAGGATGGCAAAGTGAACAAAGGTATATGTGATATACATGTTATTGATGTGTACCTTAATAATGCTCGCAGAGCACTGGTATTTGATACTTGGTTCATTGCTAATATTTGCAACTCGAAGCAGGGACTACGGATTAGCGAAGATTAGCTAAGGACGAGGTGACGATGCGCGTGGGAAATGGTTCCAAAGTCGATGTGATCGCGGTCGGCACGCTACCTCTACATCTACCGTCGGGATTAGTATTAGACCTAAATAATTGTTATTTGGTGCCAGCGTTGAGCATGAACATTATATCTGGATCTTGTTTGATGCGATACGATTATTCATTTAAATCAGAGAATAATGGTTGTTCTATTTATATGAGTAATATCTTTTATGGTCATGCACCCTTGAAGAATGGTCTGTTTTTATTGAATCTCGATAGTAGTGATACACATATTCACAGTGTTGAAACCAAAAGATGCAGAGTCGATAATGATAGTGCAACTTATTTGTGGCACTGCCATTTAGGTCATATCGGTATAAAGCGCATGAAGAAACTCCATACTGATGGGCTTTTGGAATCACTTGATTATGAATCACTTGGTACTTGCGAACCGTGCCTTATGGGCAAGATGACTAAAACGCCGTTCTCCGGTACTATGTGTTGGGTAACGTAGTAATTTCAAAAAAATTCCTACGCACACGCAAGATCATGGTGATGCATAGCAACGAGAGGGGAGAGTGTTGTCTACATACCCTCGTAGACCGAAGCGGAAGCATTGACGCAACGTAGAGGAAGTAGTCGTACGTCCTCCCGGTCCAACCGATCCAAGCACCGTTACTCCGGCACCTCCGAGTTCTTGACACACGTACAGCTCGATGACGCACCCCAATCTCCGATCCAGCAGAGGCGCGGGGAGGAGTTTCACAAGACGATGGCGTGGTGACGGTCTTGATGTTCTCTGTCGCGCAGGCTTCGCCTAAGCACCGCTACAATATGACCGAGGTGTAATATCATGGAGGGGGCCCTTTGCGCTAAGGAACGATCTCAATGATCAACTTGTGTGTCTAGGGTGCCCCCCCCCCGTATATAAAGGAGGGAGGGAGGAGGAGGCCGGCCTAGGGAGGAGGCGCGCCATAGGGGGGGCAAACCTACTCCAAGTAGGTTTGGCCCCCCTTTCCTATTAGGAGTAGGAGAAGGAAGGAAGAGGGGGGAGGAGAGAAGGAAAGGGGGGGCCGGCCCCCCCCAGTCGGATTGGGCTTGGGGGGGCCTCCCTTGCTCCTTCTCCCTCCCTTCCACTAAGGCCCAATAAGGCCCATATACTTACCGGGGGGTTCCGGTAACCTCCCGGAACTCCGGTATATTTCCAATCTCACCCGGAACCTTTCCGGTGTCCAAATATATCCGTCCAATATATCAATCTTTATGTCTCGACCATTTCGAGACTCCTCGTCATGTCCGTGATCACATCCGGGACTCCGAACAACCTTCGGTACATCAAAATACATAAACTCATAATATAACTGTCATCGAAACCTTAAGCGTGCGGACCCTACGGTTCGAGAACAATGTAGACATGACCGAGATACGTCTCCGGTCAATAACCAATAGCGGAACCTGGATGCCCATATTGGTTCCTACATATTTTACGAAGATCTTTATCGGTCAAACCGCACAACAACATACGTTGTTCCCTTTGTCATCGGTATGTTACTTTCCGAGATTCGATCGTCGATATCAATACCTAGTTCAATCTCGTTACGCAAGTCTCTTTACTCGTTCCGTAATACATCATCTCACAACTAACTCATTAGTTGCAATGCTTGCAAGGCTTAAGTGATGTGCATTACCGAGAGGGCCCAGAGATACCTCTCCGACATTCGGAGTGACAAATCCTAATCTTGAAATACGCCAACTCAACAAGTACCTTTGGAGACACCAGAGAGTACCTTTATAATCACCCGATTACGTTGTGACGTTTGGTAGCACACAAAGTGTTCCTCCGTAAACGGAGTTGCATAATCTCATAGTCATAGGAACATGTATAAGTCATGAAGGAAGCAATAGCAACATACTAAACGATCGGGTGCTAAGCTAACGGAATGGGTCATGTCAATCAGATCATTCAACTAATGATGTGATCCCGTTAATCAAATAACAACTCTTTGTCCATGGTTAGGAAACATAACCATCTTTGATTAACAAGCTAGTCAAGTAGAGGCATACTAGTGACACTGTTTGTCTATATATTCACACATGTATTATGTTTCCGGTTAATACAATTCTAGCATGAATAATAAACATTTATCATGATATAAGAAAATAAATAATAACTTTATTATTGCCTCTAGGGCATATTTCCTTCAGTCTCCCACTTGCACTAGAGTCAATAATCTAGATCACATCACCATGTGATTCACATCGATAGTTCACATCATCATGTGATTAACACCCATAGTTCACATCGCCATGTGACCAACATCCAAATGGTTTACTAGATTCAGTAATCTAGTTCACATCGCTATGTGATTAACACCCAAAGAATACTTAGGTGTGATCATGTTTGCTTGTGAGAGAATCTTAGTCAACGGGTCTTTCACATTCAGATCCGTTATGTATTTTGCAATTTTATGTCTACAATGCTCTGCATGGAGCTACTCTAGCTAATTGCTCCCACTTTCAATATGTATCTAGATCGAGACTTAGAGTCATCGAGATCGGTTTCAAAACTTGCATCGACGTAACCCTTTACGATTTAACCTTTTGTCACTTCCATAATCGAGAAACATATCCTTATTCCACTAAGGATAATTTTGACCGCTGTCGATGATCTACTCCTAGATCACTATTGTACTCCTTGCCAAACTCGGTCAGGGTATACAATAGATCTGGTACACAGACATGGCATACTTTATAGAACCTATGGCCAAGGCATAGGGAATGACTTTCATTCTCTTTCTATCTTCTGCCGTGGTCGGGTTTTTGAGTCTTACTCAATTTCACACCTTGTAACACGGCAAGAACTCTTTCTTTGACTATTCCATTTTAACTACTTCAAAATCTTGTCAAGGTATGTACTCATTGAAAAAACTTATCAAGCGTTTTGATCTATCTCTATAGATCTTGATGCTCAATATGTAAGCAGCTTCACCGAGGTCTTTCTTTGAAAAACTCCTTTCAAACACTCCTTTATGCTTTGCGAGAATAATTCTACATTATTTCCGATCTACAATATGTCATTCACATATACTTATCGAAATGTCAGTAGTGCTCCCACTCACTTTCTAGTAAATACTGAGGCTTCACCGCAAGTCTGTATAAACTATATGCTTTGATCAACTTATCAAAGCGTATATTCCAACTCTGAGATGCTTGCACCAGTCCATAGATGCACATTTTGTTAACACCTTTAGGATCGACAAAACCTCTTGGTTGCATCATATACAGCTCTTCCTCCAGAAATCCATTCAGGAATGCAGTTTTTACATCCATTTGCCAAATTTCATAATCATAAAATGCGGCAATTGCTAACATGATTCGGACAAACTTAAGCATCGCTACGGGTGAGAAGGTCTCATCGTAGTCAACCCCTTGAACTTTTCGAAAACCTTTTGCAACAAGTCGAGCTTTGTAGACAGTAACATTACCGTCAGCGTCAGTCTTCTTCTTGAAGATCCATTTATTCTCAATTGCTTGCCGACCATCGGGCAAGTCAACCAAAGTCCATACTTTGTTCTTATACATGGATCCCATCTCAGATTTCATGGCTTCAAGCCATTTTGCGGAATCTGGGCTCACCATCGCTTCTTCATAGTTCGTAGGTTCATCATGATCTAGTAGCATGACTTCCGAATAGGATTACGTACCACTCAGTGCGGATCTTATTCTGCTCGACCCTCGAGGTTCTCGTATTAACTTGATCTCAAGTTCTATGATCATCATCATCAACTTCCTCACTAGTTGGTTTTGACGTCACAGAAGCCGGTTCGTGTGATGTATTATTTTCCAACAAGGGAGTAGGTACAATTACCTCATCAAGTTCTACTTTCCTCCCACTCACTTCTTTCGACAGAAACTCCTTCTCTAGAAAGGATCCATTCTTAGCAATGAATGTCTTGCCTTCAGATCTGTGATAGAAGGTGTACCCAACTGTCTCCTTTGGGTATCCTATGAAGACACATTTCTCCGATTTGGGTTCGAGCTTATCAGGTTGAAGCTTTTTCACATAAGCATCGCATCCTCAAACTTTATGAAACGACAACTTTGGTTTCTTGCTAAACCACAGTTCATATAGTGTCGTCTCAACGGATTTAGATGGTGCCCTATTTAACGTGAATGCAGCTGTCTCTAATGCATGATCCCAAAACGATATTGGTAAATCGGTAAGAAACATCATAGATTGTACTATATCAAATAAAGTACGGTTATGACGTTCGGACACACCATTGTGATGTGGTGTTCCAGGTGGCATGAATTTGTGAAACTATTCCACATTGTTTTAATTGAAGACCAAACTCGTAACCCAAATATTTGTCTCCGCGGTCAGATAGTAGAAACCTTATTTTCTTGTCACGATGATTTTTCCACTTCACTCTGAAATTCTTTGAACCTTTCAACTATTTCAGACTTATGTTTCATCAAGTAGATATACCCATATCTGCTCAAATCATCTGTGAAGGTCAGAAAATAACGATACCCGCCGCGAGCCTTAACACTCATTGGATCGCATACATCAGTATGTATTATTTCCAATAAGTCAGTTGCTCGCTCCACTGTTCCGGAGAACGGAGTCTTAGTCATCTTGCCCATGAGGCATGGTTTGCAAGCATCAAGTGATTCATAATCAAGTGATTCCAAAATCCCATCAGCATGGAGTTTCTTCATGCGCTTATCACCAATATGACCTAAACGGCAGTGCCACAAATAAGTTGCACTATCATTATTAACTTTGCATCTTTTGGTTTCAATATTATGAATATGTGTATCACTACGATCGAGATCCAATGAACCATTTTCATTGGGTGTGTAACCATATAAGGTTTTATTCATGTAAACAGAACAACAGTTTATTCTCTTACTTAAATGAATAACCGTATTGCAATAAACACGATCAAATCATATTCATGCTCAATGCAAACACCAAATAACATTTATTTAGGTTCTACACTAATCCCGAAAGTATAGGGAGTGTGCGATGATGATCATATCAATCTTGAAACTACTTTCAACATACATCATCACTTCACCCTTAACTAGTTTCTGTTTATTCTGCAACTCCCGTTTCGAGTTACTACTCTTAGCAACTGAACCAGTACCAAATACCGAGGGGTTGCTATAAACACTAGTAAAGTACACATCAATAACATGTATATCAAATATACCTTTGTTTACTTTGCCATCCTTCTTATCCGCCAAATACTTGGGTAGTTCTGCTTCCAAGAATCAGTCCCTTTGCAAGAGAAGCACTTAGTCTCGTGCTTAGGTCCGGACTTGGGCTTCTTCACTTGAGCAACAACTTGCTTGCCGTTCTTCTTGAAGTTCCCTTCTATCCCTTTGCCCTTTTCTTGAAACTAGTGGTCTTTTAACCATCAACGCTTGATGTTCTTTCTTGATTTCTACCTTCATCGATTTCATCATCATTAAAAACTCGGGAATCATTTTCATCATCCCTTGCATACTATAGTTCATCACGAAGTTCTACTAACTTGGTGATGGTGACTAGAGAATTCATCAATCACTATCTTATCTCGAAGATTAACTCCCACTTGATTCAAGCGATTGTAGTACCTGCATAATCTGAGCACATGCTCACTAGTTGAGCGATTCTCCTCCATCTTTTAGCTATAGAACTTGTTGGAGACTTCATATCTCTCAACTCGGTATTTGCTTGAAATATTAACTTCAACTCTGGAACATCTCATATGGTCCATGACGTTCAAAACGTCTTTGAAGTCCCGATTCTAAGCCGTTAAGCATGGTGCACTTAAACTATCAAGTAGTCATCATATTGAGCTAGCCAAATGTTCATAACGTGCGCATCCGCTCCTGCAATAGGTCCATCACCTAGCGGTGCATCAAGGACATAATTCTTCAGCAAAGAATGAGGATAAACCTCGATCACGGATCCAATCCGCATCATTGCTACTAACATCTTTCAATACATTTTCTCTAGGAACATATCAAAATAAACATATGAAAGCAACAACGCAAGCTATTGATCTTACAACATAATTTGCAAAATACTACCAGACTAAGTTCATGATAAATTTAAGTTCAATTAATCATATTACTTAAGAACTCCCACTTAGACAGACATCTCTCTAGTCATCTAAGTGATCACGTGATCCAAATCAACTAAACCATAACCGATCATCACGTGAGATGGAGTAGTTTTCAATGGTGAACATCACTATGTTTATCATATCTACTATATGATTCACGCTCGACCTTTCGGTCTCCGTGTTCGAGGCCATATCTGCATATGCTAGGCTCGTCAAGTTTAACTCGAGTATTCTCGTGTGCAAAACTGGCTTGCACCCGTTGTAGATGGACGAGAGCTTATCACACCCGATCATCACGTGGTGTCCGGGCACGACGAACTTTGGCAACGGTGCATACTCGGGAGAACACTTCTTGATAATTTTTAGTGAGAGATCATCTTAAAATGCTACCGTCAATCAAAGCAAGATAAGATGCATAAAAGATAAACATCACATGCAATCAATATAAGTGATATGATATGCCCATCATCATCTTGTGCTTGTGATCTCCATCTCCGAAGCACCATCATGATCACCATCGTCACCGGCGCAACACCTTGATCTCCATCGTAGCATCGTTGTCGTTTACGCCATCTATTGCTTCTACGACTATCGCTACCGCTTAGTGATAAAGTAAAGCAATTACAGGTTGTTTGCATTTCATACAATAAAGCGACAACCATATGGCTCCTGCCAGTTGCCGATAACTTTGGTTACAAAACATGATCATCTCATACAATAAAATATAGCATCATGTTTTGGCCATATCACATCACAACATGCCCTGCAAAAACAAGTTAGACGTCCTCTACTTTGTTGTTGCAAGTTTTACGTGGCTGCTATGGGCTTAAGCAAGAACCAATCTCACCTACGCATCAAAACCACAACGATAGTTTGTCAAGTTGATGCTGTTTTAACCTTCGCAAGGACCGGGCGTAGCCACACTCGGTTCAACTAAAGTTGGAGAAACTGACACCCGCTAGTCACCTGTGTGCTAAGCACGGCGGTAAAACCAGTCTTGCGTAAGCGTACGCGTAATGTCGGTCCGGGCCGCTTCATCCAACAATACCGCCGAACCAAAGTATGACATGCTAGTAAGCAGTATGACTTATATCGCCCACAACTAACTTGTGTTCTACTCATGCATATAACATCAAACCATAAAAACCTAGGCTCGGATGCCACTGTTGGGTAACGTAGTAATTTCAAAAAATTTCCTACGCACACGCAAGATCATGGTGATGCATAGCTACGAGAGGGGAGAGTGTTGTCTACGTACCCTCGTAGACCGAAGCGGAAGCGTTGACGCAACATAGAGGAAGTAGTCGTACGTCCTCCCGGTCCAACCGATCCAAGCACCGTTACTCCGGCACCTCCGAGTTCTTGAAACACATACAGCTCGATGACGCACCCCGATCTCCGATCCAGCAGAGGCGCGGGGAGGAGTTTCGTCAGCACGATGGCGTGGTGACGATCTTGATGTTCTCCTGTCGCAGGGCTTCGCCTAAGCACCGCTACAATATGACCGAGGTGTAATATCGTGGAGGGGGGCACCACACACGGCTAAGGAACGATCTCAATGATCAACTTTTGCGTCTAGGGTGCCCCGCCCCCGCCTCAGATATAAAGGAGGGAGGGAGGAGGAGGCCGGCCTAGGGGAGGAGAGCGCCATAGGGGGGCAAACCTACTCCAAGTAGGTTTGGCCCCTTTTCCTATTAGGAGTAGGAGAAGGAAGGAAGAGGGGAGGAGAGAAGGAAAGGGGCGGCCCCTCCCACCGGATTGGGCTTGGGGCGCGCCTCCATTGCTCCTTCTCCTTCCCTTCCACTAAGGCCCAATAAGGCCCATATACTTACCGGGGGGTTCCGGTAACCTCCCGGAACTCCGGTATATTTCCAATCTCACCCGGAACCTTTTCGGTGTCCAAATATATCCGTCCAATATATCAATCTTTATGTCTCGACCATTTTGAGACTCCTCGTCATGTCCGTGATCACATTCGGGACTCCGAACAACCTTTGGTACATCAAAATACATAAACTCATAATATAAATGTCATCAAAACCTTAAGCGTGCGGACCCTACGGTTCGAGAACAATGTAGACATGACCGAGATACGTCTCCGGTCAATAACCAATAGCGGAACCTGGACGCCCATATTGGTTCCTACATATTCTACGAAGATCTTTATCGGTCAAACCGCACAACAACATACGTTGTTCCCTTTGTCATCGGTATGTTACTTGCCCGAGATTCGATCGTCGGTATCCAATACCTAGTTCAATCTCGTTACCGGCAAGTCTCTTTACTCGTTCCGTAATACATCATCTCACAACTAACTCATTAGTTACAATGCTTGCAAGGCTTAAGTGATGTGCATTACCGAGAGGGCCCAGAGATACCTCTCCGACATTCGGAGTGACAAATCCTAATCTCGAAATACGCCAACTCAACAAGTACCTTTGGAGACACCTGCAGAGTACCTTTATAATCACCCAGTTACGTTGTGACGTTTGGTAGCACACAAAGTGTTCCTCCGGTAAACGGGAGTTGCATAATCTCATAGTCATAGGAACATGTATAAGCCATGAAGGAAGCAATAGCAACATACTAAACGATCGGGTGCTAAGCTAACGGAATGGGTCATGTCAATCAGATCATCCAACTAATGATGTGATTCCGTTAATCAAATAACAACTCTTTGTCCATGGTTAGGAAACATAACCATCTTTGATTAACAAGCTAGTCAAGTAGAGGCATACTAGTGACACTCTGTTTGTCTATGTATTCACACATGTATTATGTTTCCGGTTAATACAATTCTAGCATGAATAATAAAGATTTATCATGATATAAGAAAATAAATAATAACTTTATTATTGCCTCTAGGGCATATTTCCGTCACTATGGAGAGAGCAACAGATTTGTTGGAAATCATACATACAGATGTATGTGGTCCGATGAATGTTGAGGCTCGTGGCGGATATCATTATTTTCTCACCTTCACAGATGATTTGAGCAGAAATGGGTATATCTACTTAATGAAACACAAGTCTCAAACATTTGAAAAGTTCAAAGAATTTCAGAGTGAAGTGGAAAATCATCGTAACAAGAAAATAAAGTTTCTACGATCTGATCGTGGAGGAGAATATTTGAGTTACGAGTTTGGTCTGCACTTGAAACAATGCGGGATAGTCTCGCAACTCACGCCACGTGGAACACCACAACGAAATGGTGTGTCTGAATGTCGTAATCGTACTTTACTTGATATGGTGTGATCTATGATGTCTCTTACCGATTTACCGCTATCATTTTGGGGTTATGCTTTAGAGACGGCCGCATTCACGTTAAATAGGGCACCATCAAAATCCGTTGAAACGACGCCTTATGAACTGTGGTTTGGCAAGAAACCAAAGTTATCGTTTCTTAAAGTTTGGGGCTGCGATGCTTATGTGAAGAAACTTCAACCAGATAAGCTCGAACCCAAATCGGAGAAATGTGTCTTCATAGGATACCCAAAGGAGACTATTGGGTACACCTTCTATCACAGATCTGAGGGCAAAATTTTCGTTGCTAAATTCGGATCCTTTCTAGAGAAGGAGTTTCTCTCGAAAGAAGTGAGTGGGAGGAAAGTAGAACTTGATGAGATAATCAGATCTACTCCCTTATTGGAAAGTAGTTCATCACAAGAACCGGTTCTGTGACAACTACACCAATCGCTGAGGAAGCTAATGATATTGATCATGAAACTTGAGATCAAGTTTCTCTTCAACCTCGTAGGTCTACCAGAGTAAGATCCGCACTGAGTGGTACGGTAATCCTATTCGGAAGTCATGTTACTTGACCATGATGAACCTACGAACTATGAGGAAGCGATGATGAGCCCAGATTCGCAAAATGGCTAGAGGCCATGAAATCTGAGATGGGATCCATGTATGAAAACAAAGTATGGACTTTGGTTGACTTGCCCGATGATCGGCCAGCCATTGAGAATAAATGGATCTTTAAGAAGAAAACCGACGCGATGGTAATGTAATCGTCTATAAAGCTCGACTTGTTGCGAAGGGTTTTCGACAAGTTCAAGGGTTGACTACGATGAGACTTTCTCACCAGTAGCGATGCTTAAGTCTGTCCGAATCATGTTAGCTATTGCTGCATTTCATGACTATGAAATTTGGCAAATGGATGTCAAAACTGCATTCTTGAATGGATTTCTAGAAGAAGAGTTGTATATGATGCAGCCGAAGGTTTTGTTGATCCAAAAGGTGCTAACAAAGTATGCAAGCTCCAAATGATCCATTTATGGACTGGTGCAAGCATCTCGGAGTTGGAATAAACGTTTTGATAGTGTGATCAAAGCATATGGTTTTATCAGACTTTTGGAGAAGCTCAGTATTTACAAGAAAGTGAGTGGGAGCTCAGAGAATTTCTAGTTTTATATGTAGATGACATATTATTAATTGGAAATGATATAGAATTTCTGGATAGCATAAAGGGATACTTGAATAAAAAAAATTCAATGAAAGACCTCGGTGAAGCTGCTTACATATTGGGCATCAAGATCTATAGAGATAGATCAAGACGCTTAATAGGACTTTCACAAAGCACATACCTTGACAAAATTTTGAAAAAGTTCAAAATGGATCAGGCAAAGAAAGGATTCTTGCTGTGCTATAAGGTGTGAAGTTGAGTCAAACCCAATGCCCGACCACAACGAAGATAGAGAGAAAATGAAAGATGTTCCTATGCTTCAGCCATAGGCTCTATCATGTATGCAATGCTGTGTACCAGACCTGACGTATGCTTAGCAATAAGCTTGGCAGGAAGGTACCAAAGTAATCTAGGAGGGGATCATTGGACAGCAGTCAAGAACATCCTGAAATACCTGAAAAGGACTAAGGATATGTTTCTCGTATATGGAGGTGACAAAGAGCTAGTCGTAAATGGTTACGTCGATGCAAGCTTTGGTACTGATCCAGACGATTCTAAATCGCAAACCGGATACGTGTTTGTATTAAACGGTGGAGCTGTAAGTTGGTGCAGTTCTAAACAAAGCGTCGTGGCGGGATCTACATGTGAAGCGGAGTACATAGCTGCTTCTGAAGCAGCAAATGAAGGAGTCTGGATGAAGGAGTTCATTTCTGATCTAGGTGTCATACCTAGTGCATCGGGACCAATGAAAATCTTCTGTGACAATACTGAAGCAATTGCCTTGGCAAAGGAATCCAGATTTCACAAGAGGACCAAGCACATCAAGAGACGCTTCAATTCCATTCGGGACCAAGTCCAAGTGGGAGACATAGAGATTTGTAAGATACATACGGATCTGAATGTTGCAGATCCGTTGACTAAGCCTCTCTCACGAGCAAAACATGATCAGCACCAAGACTCCATGGGTGTTAGAATCATTACTATGTAATCTAGATTATTGACTCTAGTGCAAGTGGGAGACTGAAGGAAATATGCCCTAGAGGCAATAATAAAGTTATTATTTATTTCCTCATATCATGATAAATGTTTATTATTCATGCTAGAATTGTATTAACCGAAACATGATACATGTGTGAATACATAGACAAAACTATAGTCACTAGTATGCCTCTACTTGACTAGCTCATTAATCAAAGATGGTTATGTTTCCTAACCATAGACATGTGTTGTCATTTGATTAGTGGGATCACATCATTAGAAGAATGATGTGATTGACATGACCCATCCCGTTAGCCTAGCACTTGATCGTTTAGTATATTGCTATTGCTTTCTTCATGACTTATACATGTTCCTGTAACTATGAGAATTATGCAACTCCCGTTTACCGGAGGAACACTTTGGGTACTACCAAACGTCACAACGTAACTGGGTGATTATAAAGGAGTACTACAGGTGTCTCCGATGGTACATGTTGAGTTGGCGTATTTTGAAATTAGGTTTTGTCACTCCGATTGTCGGAGAGGTATCTCTGGGCCCTCTCGGTAATGCACATCACTATAAGCCTTGCAAGCAATGTAGCTAATGAGTTAGTTACGGAATGATGTATTACGTAACGAGTAAAGAGACTTGCCGGTAACGAGATTGAACTAGGTATTGGATACCGACGATCGAATCTCGGGCAAGTAACATACCGATGACAAAGGGAACAACGTATGTTGTTATGCGGTTTGACCGATAAAGATCTTCGTAGAATATGTAGGAACCAATATGGGCATCCAGGTCCCGCTATTGGTTATTGACCGAGAATGGTTCTAGGTCATGTCTACATAGTTCTCGAACCCGTAGGGTCCGCAGCCTTAACGCTTCGATGATGGTTTTATTATGAGTTTATAAGTTTTGATGTACGAAGTTTGTTCGAGTCCGGATGTGATCACGGACATGACGAGGAGTCTCAAATGGTCGAGACATAAAGATTGATATATTGGAAGCCTATGTTTGGACATCGGAATAGTTCCGTGAAATCGGCATTTTACTGAGTACCGGAGGTTACGGAACCCCGGGGTTATTGGGCCTACATGGGCCTCGAGGGAGAAGAGGGAAGGAGGCAGGAGGGGCGCGCCTCCCTTCCTAGTCCGAATAGGACAAGGGAAGGGGCGGCGCCCCCTTCCTTCCCTCTTCCTCCTCTTTCCCCTTCTCCTACTCCTACTTGGAAAGAGGAGTCCTACTCCGGTGGGAGTAGGACTCCCCCCTGGCGCGCCCTCCTTGGCGGGCGGCCCCTGCTCCTTTATATACGGGGCAGGGGGGGCACCCCATAGACACACAAGTTGATCTACGGATCGTTCCTTAGCCGTGTGCGGTGCCCCTTCCACCATATTCCACCTCGGTCATATCATCGCGGAGTTTAGGCGAAGCCTGCGCCGTAGAACATCATCATCGTCACCACGCCGTCGTCTTGACGAACTCATCTCCGGAGCTCGGCTGGATCGGAGGCCGAGATCGTCATCGAACTGAACGTGTGCTGAACTCGAAGGCTCCGTACGTTCGGTGCTTGGATCGGTCGGATCGTGAAGACGTACGACTACATTAACCGCTTTGTGCTAACGCTTCTGCTTACGGTCTACGAGGGTAAGTGGACGAACACTCTCCCCTCTCGTTGCTATATCATCACCATGATCTTGCGTGTGCGTAGGAATTTTTTTGAAATTACTACGTTCCCCAACAGTCATGGCATGGTCAATTGTCTCTATGGTCGGCGCTTGTGTGGGTTTCATTGAAAATAGGTGTCGCATGTAACTATCGTTGTCCTTACGCTCGCGTCTAAACTATGCCTCCAACCAAAACCATTGCAAGAAAAAACACCGAGTCTAGCATAACGAATGCCCGCAACCCAACAACCAATTTACATCCACGAAAAAAGTAGACCCAACAAGTGAGGAACAGCGCGGCAAAGCGCGGCAGCTTCTAGTCATCGTACGAGCGGAATGGCCCAACTAATTGATTGCCATTTCTATTTGTTTGTAGCAGCTTGACAACGGGAGTAGCACACCAAACACGGAAAAAACTATTTGACGCATTAATCGCACAGGGGAGGCGAGCTAGCGAGCGATTTGGGCTGGCCCAACTACTCCCTCCGTTTCAAAATAGATGACCCAACTTTGTACTAACTTTGTATCAAAGTTGAGTCGCCTATTTTGAAACGGAGGGAGTAGAAGCGTACGTACAGTTTTGAGGTTCTGGTTTTCGGAAGCTTCTAGAGAATACCCAGACGGTTTTTCTGGTTGTGGGAACCTTCTAGAAGTTCCTGAACCGGGTTTTTCTTTTTTTCCTTCCTATTTTTTCTTTTTATTTTTCGTTTTTATTTTTCCTTTTTTTTCTTTTTCTGTCCATTTTATATTTTCTGTTTTTTTGGTTTACTTTTCTTTCAGTTTTCCTTTTTCCATTTATTTCTTTTTTCAATAAATTTTCAGGAATCAAAAAATGTTCGTATTTCTTAAAATTTGTTCATTTTCCAGATTTTGTTCCTGTTTTAAATTTTCTTCAGAAATTCCAAAAGATTAGTAGTTCAAAATGTGTTCACTTTTTCCAAAAATATGTTTGAAAAGTATTAAAATTTCATATTTTTACATTTTCTAATTTTGTTCAATAATTAAAAAAATGATAACGGATTTCAGAAATGTTCCTGTTTTCAAAACATTTCAGAAATTTAAAAAACGTTCATGTTTCCAAAACTTGTTTGTAAATTTAAAAAATCTTCGGGAAATTAACTAATTTTTTGGAAAATTGTTCGCGTCTTGCAAAAATTGTTCATTTTTTTAAAAAATATTCCTGCTTTCCAAATTTGTTCACGAACTCAAAAAACTTCCCGTTTTCATAATTTTAAGCAAAATGAATTTCATAATATATTCGTGTTTTGCAAAAAATATTCATAATTTTGTGAAACGTTAGATTTTTTCAATATTTGTTTCTTGTTTTTGAAAAATATTTGAAAAAGTTGTTCATAGTTTTGAAAAATTGTTCTCGTTTTCCATTTGTTCCCTTTTTTTAGCAAAAAATGTTTGAGATTCCCAAAAAAGTTTTGAATCTTGAGAAGTTTGTGTGCAAATTTTGAAAATGTTTGTTTTCATAAATGTATCTACTTCTGTGAAAAAGAAAACCATGTTTGAAATTTCAAAAAAAGTGTATTTTCTTTTTCCGCGTTATGTTCATATAATATGAGCTGGCATTTTAGACAAAGAAGTCTATGAACACATTGGCTACCGATGTTGGTTCACTCGTGTGTTCGAATCCCATAGATCGACATTTTTTGGGAATTTTCGCGAGCTGCTCTTTATATTTTATCGTTGTGTTCGCTTCACTAGCACTAGAGACAGCTCATCGCGGTGGATAGCTGCGCGGTCGTGTTGAGCGGTGGTCGCAGGTTCAATTTCCCACATGATGAGTCGTTATTTTTGTTGATTTTTCTCGGGGCGCTACCTTAAATGGGCCGGACCAGGTCAGCGATGTTCTTTGCGATTCATCGACTGTTTGCTGCAGTAAGCGGCGTACAGGAGGTCCCCACCAGACACCACAACGTGGTTGAATAGCAAAGCAGGATTAACTACTGAAAAAATAAGGTGAAGGTACTCCAAAAATAAAGGGAAGCAGTATTATGGAAGCATTATAAATAATTTCCAAGGATATCGGAGCAGTCTAAAAATTTCTTAACTTCTGTTTTTTCCATAGGGTAGGGTAAGCATCGGCCGGGCTAAAAAATTCTTAATTTCTTAACTTTGTTTTTTTTTTGCGAAAAAACATCCAATCTATTCATATTCAATCATGACAGTACAACGAAAATCAGTTAGGCGGGGGCACAAGCACGACCTAGCCATCCGCCGCCTCCCAAAAAACTAGGGTTTCTCTACCTCCCCCAGCGCTGACGCTAGTCCACCCCATCTTCGGTGGCCTTAGGGCCATGGGAGCGGAGTGGATCTCAGCCCTTGCTGGTGGGACGGCTCCGTTTTTAGATCTTTTTTTGAGTTTTGTTACGGTTTGTGTCCTGCTCAGGAAGGCGGGACGATGGCGGCTCCCTAAAGATGGAATAAAGGTCTCCCCGTCTAGTCCCCATTCCGTTGATGCGTGCATCGTCGGTGGGCGTGTGGATGTGTGTCTTCGACGGATCTGTCTTTAGTGGATTTGCTTGGATCTGTTTGTCGTTCGTCTATATTCTTGTGTCTTTAGGTTGGATCCTTCTGATCTACACTCTTCATCCACGACGGTGGTGCATTGGTTCTATAGGGCCCTAGCACGACGACTTCCCAACTATCTACTACAACAAGATTTGCCCGACTCCGGCGAGGAAGGGGCGATGACAACGGCACACCTTCGGCTCGCTTCAGTGCTTGTAGTCGTCGCTAGGTGGTCTACGGATCCGGATGTAATTTTTTTTGTTACTTCTAGTGTTCGTTGTACTACCATTATTGAAGATGAATAGACTGGAAGTTTTCTCGCAAAAGAAAAAAAAAACAGTTAGGCGCCTCAGCACATATTGGTTTGCAAAACTGCCACCTTTTTGAGGAAGGCGAGAAGCTCTTAATTGGTTGGCTGTCCTTGCAGCAATTTCAAGTTAAGAGTTTCATACACATCCACACATTTAAACTAGTTAGGCGCCTCAGCAGGATAGAGATCTTGATGGTGGACATAAACTTGGCAGGGTCGTGCACAAGCTAGAACTCCAGGTGGTGCATATTTTGTAGAAATGCTATCTCATTGGGCTGGTGTACTGTCTTTTGATTTCCTCCCTTTTCTCCTGTTTGATCCCATATAATAATGATAATGCAGGTAAGCAACTAGGTGGGGATGATGGCCTGATGACATCATCTCTTTTATTGCCAATTGTGTATTCCTTTTTCACCCCACGTGGAACATTTGATTCCTCGGTGATAGATTCATAAGATGATTTGCTATTTGTTGATCTTATAAATTACGATGAGCGATTCATGTGAAAATATACAGAAAAGGAATGAAAAGTGGTCTGCCAAAAGGAATGAAAAGCCCTGCAGGCTCTGAAGATCCCATCCAAAATCGAAAGAATTGTTTGTCGCCTCTTTCTGAATTCTACACCAACTGTAACAATTACAAATCAGAGAAAGATGGTACCTCTTGTGTATGTCAAGTGTGCAGCACAGCAGAGAATTCTTGGGGCCGTACTTTGATCAATTGTACAGGCTGTCAGTTTAAACATGAGTTTAGGCCTTACTGGATGAAAACCAGATTGAGGTTCTAGCTAATCTGAATACGTCAAATGCAAAATAATGGGTTTTCAGATTATAAATGAACTTTTTTAACCCATTTGTTCTACGGTATATTTTCATTAACTAGCAAAAAATGCCCGTGCGTTGCAACGGGAAAATAGATTCATGGCCCATATTTAAGAGAATATTGTAGTTGTAGCACAAGCGCCACACTTCAGAAACTTGATGGTAGATCGTATGAATTCATGCATGATGGTTGATGCATACTCTTGCCAGTGCCACTTTCAATGTTTGTGGCTAGCTTCAAGAGATAATTTGTCCGACATCTCCATCAATACATCTGAGCTCTATCTTTGACCTCTTGTTCCTTGGCTATAGATAACACTGCAGTGGCTCATATGTTCTTCCTTTCCTCACTAAACAAACAGATCAATATAATCTCATACAGGCCATTATCTTTTCCAAGCACATAATCTGCCAAGGTCATTATTCTAGATTGCCCTGTAAAAGAAAGTTGTTTTCTCAGGATTGAATTAAACCTGTAAAACACGATCCTTCTAATGTTGCTGCCCAAAAGCTTATGCTGGTTTTATGTAATCGAGATATTTACCACCTTGCATTAGCTCAAAAAATCTTCCACATCAGAGCTCCAAATCGTGAAACTTAGACCACTTTCGTCTATCGAGTTCATCAGTGTGTTGACAATTGCGTTTACACTGCTTCATGTAATAGTCCTAGCAAACCCACCGCCTGTAGAACCTTGGTCCAGTATACAATCCCGCTGAAAAGAAGAATTTGTTGTCGGCACTAAGCATAGAGCCTAAAGGTGCACCTGATCCGGTCGGCGTTTGAACTGAATAAAGAACCACTTTCTCCTCTAAACTTAATCAGCACATGCATCTCCTACCGGTGATGTTTACTCAGCTCTGTTTAATCCACACATAGGAATAGAATCCCCCGTGGGTATTAACCACAATCATGGCACTGGCAATGCCCACAACGGTATCGAAGCAATACCACTCCCGCTCTGCTCTCGCCCCTGCCGGCATTTGTCATTATGCCGGAGGACGTCGCCGCATGGTATGCTGAGCGGAGGCACCGCTGTCGGGATCTGGATGTTCCACGGAAAGCTTGTTCACCCAATCATCCTACATCCCTGATGTCATATGAAAAAAAGGTCCATCTGAACATCAACACAAAATCAAAAATAGGTCATATTTAATTAATTAAGTAGTGCTAAATCAATTTTATATGCCGCCTAGTCATTCTGTAAACTTAGCGTCATATTCAATTTCATGAAGCCATATAAAAGATATTGCCCTGATAAAGTAAAAATTCTTCAAACACAAATTTCTTGTAGGAATTAGCACAAACATTTGCTTGACAACTAAATTAAACACATTTCAAGCCATTATTGCTGGTGTCGAGTTGATCTTAACCTTGCAATAAGAGGGTTGTGCATGTTTAGCCAGCACTCAGTTGAAAAAGAAAAAATATGAAGGCATTGGTTCCTGAAACCTGACCATGTCTGCTCCTCTGTTCTAACTGAAGACCGCTGCTCTGTTTTCTCCCCTGACCCAACAGTTCGTGGGTGCGTGTATGTGTAACCACCGACGAGGGTTGAGAGGGACAATGGCAACACATGCGCTATGATATTCTGCAACCACCAAAGGAATGAGAATCAACCATCAAACCATCTAAAAGTTGCAATGATCAAGATTACATGCTTTGAAGGCATGCAAGTACTCCAGGAGCGGAAAGGTGTCAGGTTTGTACCTTGTTTGGGACAGCTCCATCAGCCCGAGCCTTCTTCAATAGTTGGGCGCCAAAGCTCTTGGTGCTTAGGAGATTGGTAAGCCAGCCGTTTCTTCTTCATCTACAAAAGGAGGAGAAGGTTTGTTTCAGTTATTACAGTTGGTCTGAAGATTGGAATAAGGAAAGAAGGGGGGTGGACGAATCTCATTGGTGGGGAAATGTCCAGTGTTTATTCAAATGGAAAAATGAATCACATAAAAGACTATTTACCTTTCTTCGAGTAGTAGAGAACCACATAATTTTCAGTCCAGACTCGAGAGAAGGCGAGGCGTCACTCGCCGCCTTATTTTTGAGGGACTATGCCGGCCTGAACCACTTCATAAAACTGAGAACTATACAAAGGCAAATGAGACAGTGGGACTAATAGAAAAGAGAAGGAGGGACAAAATTACAATCTCACAGATAGGTGATACAATATAGTGCTCTAATTTCTAAGGAGCACTTTACTAATTTCATTTGAATACCTGTTAGACCACAACATAAGATCATTAGCAATCTTGCTAGCAGTAATGTGCAATTCCTCAAAAATGTCGCAGAAGAGCTTGGAGTTCATGCACTTCCATATAATCTAAAGGACCGTGATAAGCACAGTAGAGTGAATCTTGTCGAAATAATTTTCTTCCCAGAGATCTTTGACTGAATCAGCATTGAGTGGATGAAAACTCTGAAGTTCAGACCACAGCCATGGTCCCAGCAGAGGAACACAGCTAGCAAAGAAGGATAAATAGGAGCATATTTCTCAACTTGGAGGTGTTGCTGTTTCTGCACTGAAATGTCTGAACATCACTTTCTCTACCTTCTCTGAAACCTGAAATATGCAGATGTTAGAAACCTTCTAATTTGTACATGATGATATTAAGAAAAGAGAAAGAGAGTATCAAGAACAGATTCATAATTTTGGCTGTTAGCCATTACAAGTTTCAATATATCTATCTCTGTATGTTGCAAATAATCATAAATGAATAGTAGTATTATCGTTTAGCTATTCCATGGAACAATTTCTCTGAACTTTCTTGCTTCAAAGTTGTCAGAAGTTCTAGCCTTGATAAAGACATCTACTAAATGTTCTAAAAAATAACCAAAAACAAAAAGGCATATCAAGACATATTACACCACTGTATCGATCTTCTGAAACATAATAAGACGGTCTAGCTTATAATTTGAAAACATCGTTTTACAACTCAATAAGTATTAGCAAACATGACATGATAGCAGGACTATTATGATCAATTTTACAAAATTGGGAATAATGTAGCATGACGTTCAACTTGTTTGGGCAAGTGATGTTCAGCTTGTTCAGTTTGATCTTACCAAAATGATCAACTTAATGCAAGACATGGGAACTCAACCAGCATTGGTGCCTATCAATACCTCCGGATTGGATTTCGCTTTAAATCAGTGCAGTGGTGGTAGGGGAGCACATGTGTGTGTACCTGCGCATGGTCGTGGCAATTGGTTCGAACAAAGCAGTGTCCTCACCGGCGCTACAGAGCGAGGGCCTGGGTGGAGGAGCTGGCTAACATGGACATCACACGCTTGGCCGTCAAGGCGGCGCCTAGTCGAACCATCATGGGACGACGCAGGGAGATAAGGGAGCGGCTGCACGACGAGAAAAAATGGGAGGCCAGAAGCACATTGGAAATCCATCAAGACTTGCCCTGCAGTGTTGGAGTATATAGTAAATGTTCTCAAGGCTTTGCAAATTCAACTTATCAAGCAAAATCATAGTAAAATTGAATCATTTTACACATTACGAAGATTCAAAAGCAGATAACAAACCTATTAGGCGTTTATTCACTGTTGCTAAAATTGTATCTGACCATTAGGTGAGGAAGTCACCAGAGAAGCTGTTATGCGTATTGAACATGTACACAACACTCATGGGTGCTGCTCCCACGTCACAACAAAATCTACCATACAAAATCAATCAGGGGAGTGCATGCTCATGCAACTGAACTGTCACGCGACCTGAAGGTTGTTGTTTGCCACGGGCGCGTGATGGCCGAGGTCGGCTCGTGCGCCTTCCCCGGAGGTAGGAGGAGCTCTCCTAGGGAGGTAGGACCGGGTAGGACCTAGGATGCGGCCGGGCTGGGGCTCCGGGAGCAGGAGGCGCGCGCCGTCAAGGAGGCTGGGCGGTCGTCGTCGGTGGGGGCTGCTTGCACGGAATGGACGCCAATGAGCAGCTCGTCTGTGCTCCCCGCATGGCCGACGAGAAGCTCGTCCATGCTACCCCACCACGCGTTCGGAGGGCATGGAAATTTGGTGCGTGCTCGCCGTCGGGAACAAACAGAACCGGAAGGAGGCCAGCGGCAGGTTGAGCACAAGGGCAGAACCGGAAGGAGGCCAGCGGCAGGTTGAGCACAAGGGTTGGGCGTCGCGCGAGATGCGGCGGAAGCTGCCGATCTCGTCCTGAATCAGCGACCGCGGAGTGAGAACGGGCAACGTGAAGCGGAGGGATGCGGCGGCGGAGGAAACCCTCGCGTTCTATTGCGGGGCAGCAATTCCTACGATCGGTGAGTATGGGCTGCTTATGAAAACGTCCGGCGCAACCCAAGAACGAAACGTTTTTATCTGTTGCCCACTTAAACAGTATTGCGGGTTGATTAACTAAAAATATAGGGTCCTTTGTGTAAAAACGCCGAGAGAGATTAAAGTATGTTACAAAGGTTGGGGGAGAAAACAGAGAAGAAATAAAAAGATGCCAAAAAGGCAAGGGTCATCCTATACCAGTTTTGGGAAACATATAGGGACTTTCTATTTCTATGCCCCTGGTTCCTTAGTTGTCCTCAATTTTGCCCGGCCACTTTAACGCTCCTCGCTTTTCCCCTCGCCTCTTGGCCACGTCCTCTCAAATGCCCAGATGAAGCATTCCATCGGGTCAAATCCCATCATTGACCATTACTGGGATGACGTCCTGACAAGTGGGACCTGAAGAGTGCGCCAGCGACGTCGCATCCTAGCCCATGGGCTGAGCCAGTGCGGCACATGTGCATATGTGCTTAATAGCCTTGGTCGGCCTATTCACCATGCGTGAATAGTGTCAAATACCATTTTCCATTTCTAATCAAACTTACAAATTCATAGAACATCCATTTCAAATCCAGTTGAGTTGATTAAAGTTCCTAAATTCATCATATCTGTAGGCCTATACAATAGCTAATTTTCATAATTATACAAGAAGCTTTTCTATGTATTTTTTATTTAAATTTTTATTTAATATATATAGGACTTCATTAGAAACCTAATCAATTCCCTGTTGGTCCAACTCCAGTACGATTTTTTTTATAAATCCTTATTTGACCTCATTAATTTGCGTAACTATTTTCAGAGGATTGTACGTAAAAAATAACACTGAAAAGATAGCTTCCAAAAGAGGAAGTTTCCCAATTTTTGTTACAATAAAAAATCATTTCTCAACTGCCAAAAGGAGGGCTTTTTGTGTGAAGTGAGTGGAACAAATATGGCAATAAAATACATCACAGTTGCAATTTAAATTTGAGTTACTTTATGTAAATCTCTAGAAATAGTGAATGATTTGGCACAAGTTCAAATTTGGCCATCTACTGGGCTGCCAGGTGTGTTACACCGTTTTCCTTTTCAATTGCACGTGCTTCACCGCAGGGAAGCACACTTGGCTTTGCGGAAAGGCGGAAAGCACACATATGCTCTACCCGTGTGTCCGCGCTTAGCGTGGATCGCACATGTGTTGTGTCGCGGGAGCATATTAGGAAGCAACATGTAGCGTGCTCTCGCGCGACTTATGCGTGGCAGTTACAAGGGGTACCCCCTAACTAGTTCTCAATTGTTGACTGTCAAGGTTAAGACCCAAGGTATTAAATTAAAACATAAATAGTGCCGTTTGAAAATGAAACTGGAATGATGCGTTGTTATTGTGGGCCAGATAGTTAGATGTTGGTGCAAATATTTATATTCCAGTTGTTAACGGTTAAAGTTAAATCTGAAAGTGCTAAAACTGCAACTGGAATAGTAGCCGTCTGAAAATGGGTGTATGATACACGTTGGTGCAAATATTCATATTCCAACTGTTAACTGTTGAAGTTATATTTAAACTGAATGTACGATATGTTGGTGGAAACATTCATGTTCAAATCGTTAATTAACAGTTAAAGTTAAAACTGAAACTGGAGTAGTAGCCGTTTGAAAATGGAACTTGCATGATGTGTTGGAAGTGGCGTGGGAAAAAATTTGTTCCGTCGCCGGGACTTGAACCCGGGTCTCTCGGGTGAGAGCCGAGTATCCTAACCACCTAGACTACGACGGATGGTGATGAATGTTTGCAAATATTGCTAGTGGTTGTGGGAACAACATTCGCTAATAAGCTTCAGATATGGCTTTTTCTTTCAGACATGCAATCCAGGCACACACAATAATACTACAATCTACAGACTACAATAGTGCGTAGTAATTATCTTTATGATTTCCTTCCACTCGAGCTAGTTTCTTCTTCATACGGCCGAGTGCTTGCTGGGTTCCAGCAGGAGATCGAACGATGTGAGGGTGTAAGGGCTCACTGACACGCCCATCTGCTGCTTGGCGTCGGCCACCGGGCTCGACACCGGCGCCACCTGCAGAATTCCAGCAACACGGTTGCATTGTCAGCAAACACCAGAGCTAAACAGCTACAGCGAGCAATTTACCACCATGACCAACTCAGTCAGTGTGGTGGTGTGGTGCTGACCTTTTCTGGCTGTTCGAAGGAGTTCTCGTCGAGCGGCGCGGCGGATGTCAGCACCGTCTTCTTCGAGCCGGAGCTCTTGATGCCGCTCTCCAGTCCCGTCACCGTTATGTTGAGATCCACGGCCTTGCTGCCGAAGTTTACGACCTGAGAAAGGGTTGTTGTGTTTGATCGTTTTTGTCTTGTAAAGTTGGTCAGCAGAGTTTTCTGACTGAAATTTGGAAGAAAAAAAATGGGAGCACCTTTATTTTCAGGTAAGTGCTCTTGTCTTTAGGACTCTGCCAGGTAATGGCAGATGCAACCATCTGATCGTAGTTGGAGACCTGCATGGTTGTGGGGTGAAAAGTTGCGCCGCTCGAGTCCTTGAAGAAGTGCAGCATCCAGTAGTTTGGGCATCCGTAGTGCTGCCATGAGTTGAACACAATGGCATCTGGGCTCCACCTGTGAAACACATAATTTTTTTGTGTGTGTTGGTTATCCAAATACATGACAATCGAGGCTTGAAAACCGTACCGAAATGTGAAACAATGCTTTTAAGATGTTGAATCTTTACCTCCGATCGTTGTCATTTACGAAAAGTGGTGCGCAGCTTGCCATCTCGACCACATCACTGCAGTAGAACAATTAAGGCGCAAAATATCAAAGTTTGCAGTGCAAGTGTGCAACCCACCAGCAAATCAAATGGCAGAGTGCCAGACTTGTTGGGACAGTTAGGCATTATACTCTAGCATTTGATGTCAAAACCCCGATTTGTACATGGTCTTAATTATTGGCATCATGAACCAGATTTAGTACCCAGGAACAACAAAAAAACGGTACAATGAAAAACCAGTAAGAGCACACATAGTAACCTGTTCTTCTCTAATCCAACGAGAAATGCAGCTTCTGCGAGTGCTGCTACCAGTGTTCCTTTGCCAGCGTCATTTCCAGTCACGGCGTACTCACTAACGATTGCCTACAGTTTGACAGTGATTCCACAAGTCATTTCTAGGTCAGAGACTTGACACAGAACATCACAGATGTAGCATGTCGGGGTAGCATTTGGAATTTCGAAACATACTACCTTTGGTCCGCTGCGTGGTGTGCTGTCAAACATACTAGTTTTCGAAAACATATTAGCAGAAGATGCATAGACCTGCAGCAGAAATGAAGTGTTTATCAATAATTAAGGTTAATTTGTGATAGCAAGCCACAAAACAAAACAGAGGAACCTTACATGAACATCATATAGATCGGCAGGGTTGGATGCCGAAATAGTTGACTTATCACAGCTTGATATAATGTTCATGTCTGGGTAGGCAGCTTTAATCGCAGAATAGAACTTTTGGTAATTGCCTATTAATCCAAGTAAACAGGTTTTTTTAGAAAAGGATCCAAGTAAACAGGTAGTATGAGCTTTCCTGCTTTATCAATAACATTAAAAAAAGAGTGCAATATCTTTGTGCACCCTTACACTAAGCAGAGAAGCAAGGTTGCAGATACAGGAGTTATCCATAGCAGAAAAATAAATAGAAGGCAATCTTTGATCATAAGTCACATGATTAAATTTCCCCTTTTGGAAAAAAAAACTGAACTACAAACCTCTGTAGTAGAGCATCCAGCATTCTTGATTCCCTATTGAAACATAATCAAGCTTAAAGGGTTGTGGATGTCCCATTGCCGCACGAACTGAACCCCATGTAGTGTTGGCCCCTCCCCTTGCGAACTCGATGCCATCAACAACATCCTGAAATACTACAAGCATGAAAACAAATGCAGGGAGGGCCAAGAAGGTGGTAACGATACTGGTATAAGAAATTTATTCATTCAATTAATTCAGGAAAAGAGTTGAATTAAGACCATATAAAAGTGCCTCAGAAGTCAGAATGTTTACCAACTAATTTTTTTTCTTGGCGTCAACATGAGGATGGTATTCATAATTGAGAACATTACATGTCGTAATAAATTTTGTGGTAGCAACTGAACCATGGTGCTTGTGGGAAATATAATCGCAATATAATTCATGTAGCTTGCAAACACAGCTGCTAAATTAGGTTAATATATTCTTAAAATCGATGACCTATTATGCAAACCAGTTCTCCTCTCTATTTTTTATGTCTTATACTGTTGTACCCATAGTTCCTCGTAGAACAAGTTCACGTTGCCTATTGTTTGTGAGGTTGGACATCATATATTGTTTTCAAATAAAAGAGGAGAGCACATATGCCGTCAAACTAAATCAGAGATTTCAGTTTGGGCATTACGTTATCCAGTCAGCTTTTCTTTCCTTTATCAACTGACAATATAGTATTGAAGAACATACCTTCACCAGAGATGCAATTATTGCAGTAGGAACTTCTTCATTAATGCTTGCTCCTGCAGTACTCACAAGCATTTCATAAGACAGATCAAGTGTTTGCTAGAAGTCGTACATGTATATAGACTGAACATACCATCATTCACCACCCAAACAGGGGAAGCACCAAGGTCTTCAGCTAACTGCAGTAAATAAATATCAATATCAACTTATGAAATGTACTCACTGGAGAAATTTTAGTGTTTTAGAGTCAAAGACTGTGTCTGTGTTCCATTTACCTGAAGGAACTCAAAGAATCCAAGCCCATCGTCAGTCCAGTATCCCCAGGCATCATTGACATGGCCAGGTCTTTCCTCCCATGGACCCACAGTTTCGCCCCAATGAAACGCATTTCTTAGATAGTTTCCCATGGCATAGTTACCGCCTAAAATACATTCGATGTATATCATCAAAATCATGTAATGCCATAAGTTAACCTTGGATGTAATAACTGCAAATATGACAAACCTGGAAACTTGAGAAACTGGGGCTTTAAATTGGCCAACATTGAAGCAAGATCCTTCCGAAAACCATGTCCCTATAAAGAAAACATGTAATGAACAGAAGTTCAAACACAGTACAGGTAAAAACATACATGGTTTACATTCTCATTGCTTTCTTCAACAGAAAAAGACACGGTTCTTCTGTACGGTCTCGGAAGAAAAAGAAAATCTCACCCAAAAGGAAGAGAAACAAACACGAAGAAGGCATACCATGTAAGTGTCGGATGGCATAACCGACACTTGATCGAGCCAGACCACCCCAGTTTTAGTGGTTGTAATTTGAAGCCTTGAATTAGTGTTGTTTTGGCTGGAATACAAACGAAACTGTATCTTTGTCCAGTTGGCGAATTGTTTCTTACCACCCCTGAAAGAACCGGCAGAGTGCATGTCAGAAATACGCAAACAGAAATGCAGCATCTCTGATAAATTGACGATGGCATAACATTACGTGATGGTGCGAGAAGCGAGTTTGTGCAGACCGTCAGAGCTTGTCAAAGAAATGGTCAAGGAAACTGCATCTGAAGACCTAATGTGCATGCTCACCTTGTAACCCTTCCTCCTTTCAATGTTCTGGAAAGAGAAAATCAATATGAGGCAAACTTGTAAAGAGACCCATTTCATTTAAAAGGATAATAATGCATTTCAAACAAACTGAAACTGCCACACATGTTCCGCGATATTATAGACTGAATATGTTGTATTTCTTTCGAAAACAGTTCAACATATTACATGTGCAGACATATGAAGAAAAGAAATACCATACCATGCCCCAGTAACCAGGATTGTAGACCCCAACGCCTCCGGCTGGGCAGACATTAGTTCCTTTAGAACTACAAAGAACTTCCATTCGGAGTGCGACCGGGTTACGTTCGAAACAAGACGTCCGATCGGTTCCCACAATGATGCTTGATTCATTTCCAATTATGAACCATGGGTCGATGTTTGATGGTGTATTAGGCCCACCGGCCTCAAAACCTGGAAGTAATTTTGACAGAGTATACACAACACTGAGCAAGGAAAAATGGAAGTGCAGAATGGACCCTTGACTCATTAACACATATCCTGATAATTAAGATTTCCTTACCTCTGTTGCTTACAAGCTCTGCCCACAACCCACCAGCACCAGCATGGTTGATCTCCTACAGATAAAACCAAAAAATGAATTGAATTACTCCCTCAGTCCGAAAATACTTGTCGAAGAAATGAATGTATCTAGATGTATCTAGATGTATTTTAGTTCTAGATACATTCATTTTTATCCATTTCTGCGACAAGTAATTCCGGACGGAGGGAGTACTAATTGTTGTGGAGTTTATCCTCTTTGCAGCAAAATCAAAACCGTTTTTCCAAGATCCAACTTTTTTGAACTGAGTCAAACTGCGACAGAGCTGCACTCTGTTTCAGTTAACCAATATAGGTTCATATATAGTTTAAACTGTAACCAAGCAAAATGGCCTTAGTGAATGAGAAATGCTTATGCAAAGTTTTACCAGGTGACTAGTACAAACTCGAACAAAGAGCGCAAAGTTTTCAGCAATCGCAGTTTGACAAGCAATTTACCAAGAGACTCTTATTCTCACCTCAAAAAAGATACCGAACATCTTGTCAGGCATCTTTCTCGCAGTCTGCGGCGAGGCGTCCACGCTCAGCTGCCCGGCCTGACCCGCCACGAACCTAACAGAGGACGATGCCCAGCACAAGGCGCACACCACTACCAGCACACAACGGAGCTGATGACCGGCATACGCCCTCGGCGCGGCCATTGCGCTCATCCGAACCTCCGCAGCTCAAATCAAAGAACAGAGTACTGATTACTGAATGCACAGCCTACATATATAGCACAGGCTCTCGGTCATGCAACCAGAGGCTAGAAGCGTACTGCGTCAAGCAACCAGCAATTTGAGTAAAAAAGGCAGTTCCACGAGTGGAAGCAAAGCTAGCCGAGAAGGCATCCAATGGACGAGGGACGAAGATGGGCGCGGATGGGGACGTACGTCAGTATTCTGTTTGAAGCTTTACTCCTCCGTTTTTGCACATCACATCGCGGGGAAGCAAGAAGCAACCCAGTACGTGCTCCCATTTCCGTTGATGAAACAGTGGCAGCTACCTTTTTCTTGAAGATTATCCGTAAGTGGCTAAGTGCTCACACTGGAGGCGAAGTCTGCAGGAATAGAAATGGTGGCCGGAAATAAACAGAGACGGTGGCTCGGTGCGTTCTTGAGTACAGTTGAAGCCAAAGCAAAGAATATGTGTGTGTTCATCTTGGGGTCGACTCTTCTCCTAATTGGGGAATCAAACAGCGAAGATGCAGAAAAGATCTGGCCGAGTGCGGGGCTCTCTAGGGTTGCGGCGACTCACCGGCGTCGGGGCCGCGGGAGGACGTGGGGGTTCGGCGAAGCGGTATGCGGGAGGAGCGGCCGGATCTTGGAGGGGGCATGCGGCGCGGGCGGCGGAGGCGGGGGGCGTCGCCGCACCGCCGTCGCGGGGGAGGCGAGCGGCGAGCCCCGCGACTCGGTTGGGGCGTTGGCCGTTGAGCTTAGCTGAAACTTGAAATAATTCATTTCTTGATATCTTTTCGCGGGAAAGCTATAGATTTTTTTTAAGAATATAAACTCGGAGCTTAAAACTCATTCCAGAGTGGAAAAGTCTAGGCAGGGGAATGCTTATTGTTGCTATCTTCATTCTATGAGTCAAAAAAATCAAAATAAATTTCTTCAAGTTGAAACTTCTAAAATGCACATCATGAGGGTTTAGAACTCCGGTTTTCTATCCTTCATGCAACTAAGAAAATGATTATTCTAAAGAGTTGGTCCGTTTATACGAAAAACTAGGCAAAAACTGTTGAACTGCATAATTAATTAGAGGGCAACCATGTCAAAACACAAACGACCAATACAAATAACCCCTAACTAAAACCAGGCACCACCGACAAACGCAAATCAACAATCGAGAAGAAATGACACCCATTGGCGTCAAACGTCACCCATACCGATCCCCTTCAGGACAAAGCTTTTGCCTAGAGCACCGCACACCACCACCCCACTGAACCCCGTGGGAAGGGATCCGACCACATCAACAGTTATCTGTACCTAGAACCAGACAACAAAAAGCCTGGTGTCGGGGTGAACTCTTCGATGACGCCTCCAAGGAGAAAAAAGACGACCATGGATGCCTTTGCCACCGGTACCGACCTCCGTCGGCCAAAGCTTTTGCCTAACCCATAATCCCTCCAGCTTGATGAGACTCTTGGGAGGAGTCTAAGCCACCAAAAACACCAAACTAGTCAAGATACAAAGCCTGGGGTGTTAATAGCATACCACGCAAAACTGAAACAGAGAGCTAACTACCACTCGACGCCTCACCACGACACCACACATGCCACAACACCAAGAGCCAAGCCTTCCTAGAGACCACTGCACCGCCATATACAGAACACACCAACGACAATACAGACCAAACATAGGCACACACCGACCGTCGGAGCACCCACACCGAGCCCAACAACCACGGCCGCAAAACCCACGTCTTGGCAAGCCAAAGCAGTCAAGGGCGGACCTTGTAGGGACACAGATCCACGACAGTGAATCAACCTCCAGCTGCCACGTCGTCGGAGGAAGCTCACCCGCCACCGCCACAGCCAGGCACCATCCCTGGCCGCTGCACATTGACCCGACTATACTCCGGGCGCCGCTACCGCCATCTCTGCCTCAGGCCACTGCCTGCGAAGGCCGCGCCGAGCCTAACCAACATGTGGCCAGCAGCAGCACCGTACCATGCCAGCTTGGGACCGGAACCCGCCGGATCTGGCCCATGTGGTGACCGATTGCTCACTCGGATCCGTCGACCAGTGCAGCGCGGTAGCCAATTTTTTTTTAACTTTTTTTTAGTCGCAGATGCTCATACATACGCACATACACTCACATGTATGAAGGTCCACACACACCCTACCTCTATGAGCATCTCTAAGAGAGTGAGTCGACACATTATCTTGAGATTCACGAAGTCCCCATAGATGCCTTTATAGTCGACAGGCCACTGAACAAACATTGTCGGAAAGTCTGAAATAAATTTAGAAAAATGCGAGCACGAGTGTCAAGTCTAGGACTTGAATCCTGGTGGGCTGGTTCCACCACAAATAGCCTAACCATTTGAGCAAGGCTCAGCTCGCGAAGGGCGCGGAGTTTGTATGCATCAAAGGGGTGACACGTATACATGTGTGCAGGTATTTACAGTACGTATCACTAATCACCCTCCTGGCCAAATTGAGCATAACTCAGATGGTTAGGTTCCTTGCGGTGAAATCAATTCATCAGGGTTCAAATCCTACTTACTATTGGTGGTCGCATTTTTTAGAGTTATTTCAGGCTTTTCAGCGATGTGCGTTCAGTGAGAGGAGACGTCTCAGACTCTCAGTCGACTAGAATGTATGTGCGTACATATACGGGCGTCTCCGTCTGTATTAATTATTTTTAGTCACACTCCTGAGATTGGTTCAATTGGGTCATGACCCACGCAAGCGGTCAGCCGTGCATGCGTGCGTACGTGTGGGGCACGGCTTGAACTTGGAACGGATAGAGCTCTAGCACAGTTAGAATCCTGCTCCAGATCCTGATTGTTCTCTTCCGCGATCTCAGTAACAACCTGGGACTAACCGTGACACCAAGAGGTTCTCTGCTCTGCTGCCCCATCACGTACACGGCCATGGCTTTCATCGTGTCCAAGCTCGCGCGGGCAGGGGCAGCCCTCGCATCCCATTCCCGCCCCGTCGGAGATATCGCTGGTGGCATAATCTCCCCGCGTCTCCCCAGGACCGCCGGCGCCATCCGTCGCATGTCCGCAGCTGCAGGTAATCAATCCATCCCTCTTTTGCTACCTCTTCCGGAGTTTGGATCCCAACCCTGAACCAATACCCAAAAGAATTCTCCTCACTCGGCTCTGAATTTAACACCCAAAATTCACACACCATTTCTTCCCAGTTATCAGCACATCTATCTGAATGTTCATTCAGACATCTAATACAGGGCATACGGCGTGCGTAGTAGTAACACAAAACCGGGTTAAGATGGTTCATGACGTAGTAATAGCTCTAGCTTCAATCAAATTAATTCCGCTGAGAGCAAATATTACAAATGATGTCTCCTTTTTTTTTTTTTGAGAATCACCGGGGGAGGACATGATGGTATATTTTGAAATCAAATTGTAACTCCTTGCTACTGAACCGCGGGCGGTTGCGAGTCAGAAGAAGATCACAAAAACTTTCCCCCTGTTGATACGAATTTCCTCAAGTGGATGGAATCATGCCGCTACGAGTCAGGAAATGATCCAAACTTTCCCCTTGTCGATGAGAATTCCATCAAGTCCAAGGAGTCCCTGTGGGCCTTGTATGAGAGCTGGTGCAAGTATTATGAAGTGTCCCGTGACCGTGAAGAGATGGTCCGCCGGTTCAGGTCATTTAAGGCCAGCGCGATGCGGGTGTACAAAATGAACAATTCTGGTTCTTCGCAGGTGTCTCAGCTGTCCGCGTTTGCAGATCTGACCAAGGCGGAGGCTGATTACGAGTATAGCAGGTTACGATGCCGTAAGCCAAAGTTCCCGCAATACCGTGCTACTAGATGAAATCAAACCATCTGGTTTTAATAAAGGATATATTTGATGTGTCTGCAATGTTTATTTTCCGATTTTGTGCAAATCATCCATGCTTTTACGTGTAGTCAACTTTATATTCAGTTTTGGTTTTTTAGGGTTGTTTCGGCACCATTAACCGTTATGTAGATCGTGTAGCAACAATTTTGAAAATGGGAGTCTTCTTAACAGCCATTCTGTGCGCAACTAGAATTCCGCTATGAAAGTTTAGGGTATAAAAGTCATTCCCCAATACTATTCGATTGAGAATGGCCAACAGACTATGATCAAGTCTGCCCAAATCATGAGAGACCATGCGAAAAGACACCAATCTTTATCCTTTGCTTCTACTATCAGTTAATATACTTCCTGAGAAAGCCCTTCATATATGACTCAAAATTTTAAACATGCTCTAACTGCAAAGAAGACTCACAAGCTTGCTGGACCAATTTTCGGATCACTAAACCGAGTATATTTTTTATTTCTCCATTTAAAAAGGGTCGCCGTCCACCCTGAGATGGCACAGCTTCGTTGTACCACCAACCTATGCAATCGCCTACACCGTGCTCACAAATTTGGGCGAAACCAGGAGGATTAGCATGTCACATGACATTTGGATACTTATTGGTTCAGCATCCCAAACAATGCTGTAAAGAGCTTACTTGATTCCATCTCCCAAACCGAGTGAATTGCAAAGAACCATCACATTTGTGGTATCATTTGCAGAAAAGGCGGGTTTTCATATATTTTTTACAGAAGGCATCGCGCACAAAGTCTTTTTTTCAACCGTTTTGCTCTGTTAACCCCCGATCTGACAGGTCGGGCCTGCTTGCAGGCAGTGACGTCGCAAAAGAGGCGACAATGACCAAGTGATGGTCGTTAACGACTCGCCGGCTATAAGTTGCGACGGACGCTCATTCTCACTGTCACTCTCTCTCACACTCGCGCCTCTGCCCCACCTCCCTCGTCCCCATCGCCTACGCCCATGCTCCGGCGCTGCCGCCGACAACACCGCTTTCTACCACCGCTTTCCGCCATGTCAAGCGAAGCTGTAAAGTATTCAGGCAAACAGGTACTGTAATTCACCCGCAAAAACAAAAACATGTGTTGTAACTGTCGATTTGAAGAGAGGAAGTGAGCTCAGAACTGCATACAAGTTTATAAGGTTTATATTCCGAAATTTGGTCTGGCACATGTTCACAATTTCCTACAACCGATACACACCTCCCGGTCAAAATGATGGACGGCTCATATAAGCCGTTACTATTCCTCCATAACACTAGTAATGTCTATCTTGAAAAGGAATCCATTACACTGGGGTTTGTACATTCTATGTGCATCATTTTAAAACACAGGGGAATGGATTTCCAATGGTATATCATGAGTGGCCAAGCGAGGCTGGTAATTAAAGGACTCCTTAGATGTCCCCCGTATAGGTTATGTATAAAGAGGCGAGAAATGGAGATTGGCACAATTTACCGAGTCGGTTGAAGCATACCTTTCTTATGTGCAAAATGATGGTAGTTGTGTCACGAGGAAACTAAGGGCAAAATGCAAACTGTGTGAATCACTGCCAAAATGCTCGCGGCATGGCGTATGAAATACCATGGCTTGACTGAGGACATGAAAATGTTATGAAAAATGTGATTCTGGAGTGGCCATGGTGGACAGTGAGTAATGAGGCTAGGCAGGAGTCACTATAAAAGGCACCCCAATGGGTTATTTTCAGCTCATCACTCGTTCAAGCAAGAGAGATTGCCCTTTGCTAGATCCAATTAAGCTTCTTATTAGTAGTGGGCAGTGAAAGCAATAATGGTAGTAGCGTACTTTTACTTCAAGGCTTCGACGGACGGCTGGGATAATAGGTTGTACCCACATTTGGGAGTAGAAAGTCACCTCTTGGCACCATTATCTTTTCTTAACAATGGCACTATTACTTCTATCCACATCCAAATCATGAGTAATGAAAGATCGTGTCACTTTCACTGCCCACGATTTGGATCGTGGATAGTAGAATAGTGCCATCTGGAGATGAGAGTTGACTTTCTACTTTCGAGTCTGGGTATACCCCATTATCTTAGCCGTCTGTCAAAATTGTGGTGCATCATGATGGGAGCCTTCTTCTGCTACTTGGTTGAGATTTGCAGGCCTGCGTATACAAACTGGGGACCTCGGCAGTA
The DNA here is from genome assembly GCA_021437245.1 of Aegilops speltoides. Lineage (NCBI taxonomy): Eukaryota > Viridiplantae > Streptophyta > Magnoliopsida > Poales > Poaceae > Aegilops > Aegilops speltoides. The sequence goes on from CM038142.1 coordinate 50,197,974, forward strand.
ACTGCAAAGCGGAGGTGTTGGGGTGCTCTGCTTCCTGTGCCCACTCCGTTTTCCCACCAACGAGGTTGCCGTGCCTTGCATCGCCTGCGCCGTAGGAAGGAGTGACCATGGACGAGGAGATGAAATTCCTGAATCATGATGCAGCCAATAAAAAGGTAAGCACTGTATGTTGTTGACATAGTTAAGAATAAGATGACAGTAATGTTGTGGGTGCAAGGCGAAGATTTTTTCTCTTCGGATGATTTGTAGAATTACGCGTGTTCTGAACATGCCTTGGTGCTGATTGGGTGTTCGAATGAGTAGTGATGTATGCATTTAAGACCGCGTTGAGGCCATGCATCACCATAGTTTTGCTGATGGTATGTACTAGTAAGGAGGAGTTGCATCATTTCAAAATTTTAACCGCAATGGCGGGAGATTGGAGTAAGATCTGTACACAAGCAGCAGGGTTGGAGGAACCTGAGAAGACAGGCTACGCTTCAATCATACGCTCCTTTGGAGAGAACATAGAACGTTGAAGAAAAAATACAGCAGATGGCTCACGTTGAGGACTCCAGTGGCATGTCTGTAATCAGGGGGACTGAGCATGGTTTTCACTTTCAGTGAGATTTCGATGAAATTCACTGAATTTCAGTAATTTCAGTAGACACTGAAGTATTACGTTTCAGCCAAAATATTTCAGCAGTTTCAGTACAACACAGGAATTTGAATATTTTTCAAAATATTTTTTCAAATTTTCAAATTTTCAAATGAATTTGAGTGAATATTTCAGTCATTTGGCTGAAACGGAAACTGAAATCACTGAAATTCACTAAATTTCGGTGATTTCGGCTGGTGCTGAAATTTTTTCTGAAACTGAAATTGGAAACCATGGGACTGAGACATTGTACAGGAGAAGAAGCTTGAAGGAGGAAGAGGTTGAAGATAGTGCGGTTGGTAAGTAAATGAAATTAATTTTTGATAAAAGGCACTTTTATTAACTCATAATGTAGCATCAAGTGGATACAGAGCATAATGAACGACATCCAGCCTCTGCATAGCTAAGATGCACACAGACTTATCGAAGAGTCTAGCAAAGTATATATAAAAAACGACAAATTGGCAACAGTAAAACCATATGAGTCCAAAACTATGCCAATGTCGACGAAGGAGGTGGACCGATCCGGAGATTATGTTGTCACCCATTTAGGACAGTATAACCGCACCTAAAGCCAGCCTTCTCAGCCTTGCTCTCTCACGCATCCATTTGTTTTGGCCGTTGGATCCTGCGTCACGGTCATTGTTGGTCGTCTGATGCATCATTCCCGACCGCACGGGCTGCTCTTGGGCCGGGTGTCCTTGGCCTGCTACTCCAGGGGCAGAATCGGATGCCTCTCATTCACTGCTACTGGTTAACGTTCGATCCCGGACGAGCGGTGATGATTGTGCTCCATGTCCACCTCATACCACCTAAGAGCATCTCCAACAGCCGCGGCAAAAGGCGCGCGCGCGCGGTAAAATCGCGATTTAGCGCGCGCCGGCTGTTTCCGCGCAGCGCCCAATGGTGGCGGGAAATTACAGCTGGAAGCGCTTCTTGCTGCTGGAGAAAGCGCACGCGGCGCGCTAAAACTACGCGCCGCTTCACGCGCTTATAAATTGCAGCACACAGCACCGCACACAGCCACGCAAGCCACGCGCGCAGCCACGCGCCTTCCTCGCAAAACTTCGCCTCGCCGCCGCCACTCGGCGTTTCGCCGCTTCAGCGCCACCACCGCGCCACCATGCCGCCGCCGCCAGGTGCCGGGCTATCGCGGCGTCGCGCGCGCCTAACGGCTTGTTCTCCGCCGAGATACGGTCCGGCGACGCGCGGCTCGGCCTCGGGGCGTTCAGAGCGCGCCTGACGGCCAGCTCGCGATACGACGCGGCGGCGTGGCGCTGGACAGCCCCGTCGCAGATGAACTTCCGGACGTCTTCACGCGCGGCGCAGCGCAGCGCCGCCCCTCCGCCGCGTCTCATCACCGACATGGACCGGGCCGACCACGCTTCGGCGGCGGCGCCGCCTCGCCGCCGAGGAGGACGAGAAGCCATGGCGGAGGGCGCCGTCGACACCGGAGGACGCCGCCGCCGAAACACGCCTCTCGGGCGGAGAGGGGCGGCGAGGCGCCGCGGCGGAGCGGGCTGACCGGCGTCGCGAAGGCATTGGCGCGCCGGTCGCGATATTGTTTCAGCAGGTGGGAGGTCGTTCTTCACGCGGGACGATGACCGTTGGGATGACATATGGCTCTCAACCTCGGACGACACCGACGAGGATGATGATGGTGATGATGATGGTAGCGACTTGGAGTAGCTTTATCTATGCCGTAGTAGTGCCTATCTATGCCGTAGTAGTGCCTATCTATCTATGTATGTCGAACTATCTATCTATGTATGTTGAACTATCTATCTATCTATATGCATCTTTTGTTTTATATATCTATGAAAAAAAATTCGCGCGCTGTATTTTACCGCGCTCTTTGGAGCTCTTGTGCTGCTGCTTTTGTAGCTCTTTGGAGAGAAACGCCGCGCCGCGCCAAACCAGGCGTTCGGCGCGCGCCAAATCAGTTTTTGCGCGCGGCGCTATAGCGCGGCTGTTGGAGATGCTCTAACTCCATTCGCGCACCCCAACCCGCTCCGCTACCCCGACCACTCCCATTCTCGCCCTAGGTCAGAGAGAGAGGTGATTTATGGCAGCGACGGCGTCCACTGGCGATCCACCCATCTGCCTCCCCTCGATCCTTCTCCGCTCGTGAACTATGTGCGCCGCCGCCATGTAGGGCTAATGGACGAGCGCGTGAAGACCAGGAGAAGTGTGGCGTTCCTCACGACGAGCAGCGGCGCCAGAGACGTCAGCTCGCCCGGCGGCCGGCTGTTTGCCAGGCGCAACTGTTGTCAAAGATGGACGCCGCCCTTCCGCCCTTAAACAGCGCCGGCACACCGCCAAGGAGGAGTACTCATCTATCCCTCTGCAGGTCTCCAGCTTTATTTCAACCTCCATCTTGTGCTGATCTACCCATGTCATAAGCATCCTCCTGCCATTCGTTGATTGCCTGTAACTGCTACCCGGAACAATCAGGAGAGATGGAACCTTGGACGACAAGGTGATTAGTTCCTGCTTATTGTTAAGATTCTAGAGGAAACACAAGGTAAAAGATTAGCACTGCTTGAAGAATTATAATTAGATCTCTCTTTGTTTTCTAATTATTTATCCAAAGGGTATTATTGTTAGTGAGTGCCAAATATTTGATACTCATACTTGTTCTCTTGTTGTTTCAGAATTTCTGCAGGATTTTGTGCTAAAAAAAGAATTTCTGTGGGGTTTACATTGGGAACAGGACTGTTGTTTCACATCTTAAAATTTATCTCCTAACTTCCAGGTACACCTTCCCTTCTTCCGCTTTCAATTTAGCTCTTCAGTTAATACAAGTTGAGGTTATTTGTATCTGGGCAGGGCAGCACTGAACCACAAGGAAAAACAGTAGGTGTGCATACAATGAGAGGTCAGCAACAAAAATAATGGCGGTTATGGAGAAGATCATCGGGTGAGTCGTGCAACAAGTCCTCGACCATGAACCATTATATCTAAATGGAGCCGACTAGGAAGCTCTTCTTTCGAGGTACACCTTTTTAACTTTATGGATCCAAGGCAATTCAGAGTGATATTCCTCTAAAAGAGTTCTTAGATAACTTAAAATTTCAGTTCTTGGAGTGTTGAATTTTCTGGAAAAAAACTGGTGAGCTCTGGTCAATGTCAGGAGAGCGATGAGCTAGAAGACTATCAACTCAATGTGTATATGTATTTCTTCTACGACGAAAAATTACCTTGCTATCAACTACGAAAAAGGGGTTCAATCGATTATCTCAAGTAAATACTTGCCTTCAGGTTATGACGTGGCATTACTCTGGTAGGGATATATAAGCTAGCTTATTTTCCTGTACACTGCTACTTTTCACAAGAAAAATGTAGGTTCCATAATATCAGTGTAGAGTTAGCCATAATATATATCAATCTCAAGCTTTATAACTTCTGGAAATTGATGGATTCAATTAGTGTAGATGCAACATGCTACTGGATTCAAGACTAAGAACGGGAGGCACCACTGATAAGCCTGGTCTTTGTGGAGTTCACTTCGCTATGAATTAAGCCATAGAGCTAGCCGATGATATTTATGTCGAATGCTCAAGGCATCTGTATTATTACCCTGCATTTTTGTTTGGTCATGTGGGTTCCATGAGGACCAACTTCGACTATAACGTTTTGCACAATTCACTTGTAACATATATGACCAAGTAATAGCATAAAGGTGCTGGACTGCAGACATACCCCTTCTGCGACATACGATGCATGTGGATTATGTTTCTACATTTTAGAAAAATCCTTCTACACTAATCTACTAAAGTAAAACATGTAAATGCTGACACAAAGTTATTTTTATGAGAGCAGTACAACAAAAATCATTTTTATGTAGTTTAGAAACTTCAGTGAGATGTTTCCCTTTGTGGTTTGCAATAGTCTGTTGCTCAATATAATTGTCTGGTCCCTTGTAACCACGCGCCCAGCAAGATAAACGGAAAAAGGCGAATTACAAAGGGCTTCGGGGATCAGAGATAAAGGAAGGTGAAGAGCTTGCATTCACCTCATGTAAACTTGACTCTGTATCCTATCAGTCAGGCACAGCCATACCCGCCGAAGGAAGAGCCCTTGTGTCCACCGGGAGGAGATTCCGCGACCATGTTGATGTGGTGTCGGCACGACGTTGAGAGACTCCACGCAGCATCCCGCGCGAGCATCGGGCACCCACGTCCTGTGCGTCCGCTGGATTCCTCGTGCTGGATCTCCTTGTGGAAGACGGGAAAACGGCGCGTCGCCCGCAGCCCGATCTGTTCCTCTCTCGAGCGCCACAGGTAAGAGAAGGGAGGGTAGCTAGTACTGGGCTGTATGTGCTTGGTCGTGTAAATGGGCTGTCCGGCCCAGTGTATGAGATTGCTCGGTTTTTTCTTCTGGAGTAGCAGCCCCTTAGGACAGCGCATTCAGCGGCCAGAAACGTCTACATCATAAAAACGGACGGCCGAAAATACAAATTTAGGACAGTATAACCACACCTAAAGCGAGCCTTCTCAGCGATTTGTATTTTCGGCCGTCCGTTTTTATGATGTAGACGTTTCTGGCCGCTGGATGCGCTGTCCTAAGGGGCTGCTACTCCAGAAGAAAAAACCGAGCAATCTCATACATTGGGCCGGACAGCCCATTTACACAACCAAGCACATACAGCCCAGTACTAGCTGCCCTCCCTTCTCTTACCTGTGGCACTCGAGAGAGGAACAGATCGGGCTGCGGGCGACGCGCCGTCTTCCCGTCTTTCATGAGGAGATCCAGCACGAGGAATCTAGCGGACGCACAAGATGTGGGTGCCCGACGCTCGCGCGGGATGCTGCGTGGAGTCTCTCAGCGTCGTGCCGACACCACATCAACATGGTCGCGGAATCTCCTCCCGGTGGACACAAGGGCTCTTCCTTCATGGTATGGCTGTGCTCGATCGATAGGATACAGAGTCAGGTTTACATGAGGTGAATACAAGCTCTTCACCTTCCTTTATCTCTGATCCCCGAAGCCCTTTGTAATTCGCCTTTTTCCATTTATCTTGCTGGGCGCGTGGTTACAAGGGTCAGGGCGAGGATCCACGGATGAAGAGGAGATGGTGTGCCCCCTGCCGCTTCCTGATAATCCGACCACCTGTGGGCCTTCCACCTAGAAAACCCACTTCAGGAGAAAGGTGAAGAGCTCTGGCTGTGTCTGTTCTGCTTTCTTTCTTTGCTATAATGGTTTAATTTTTTTTTCCTTCTTTCTCCATCGTGATGTACAAAATTGTACTAGAAGTTCAATTCTTTGTTAAGATATACAACAAGCTGAGATAATTGAATTACCATGGAGGATTATAAATACTCACCTACAGTTTCGAAACCGACTAATAGTTGTTTCGAATCATGCACATCGACTGATTTCTGCACCTACAGTTTTGAAACGGACTGATGGTTGTCTCGAATCACCACATCGAGTGATTTCTGTAACTTCTACAGCGGCCAGTACGGCTAATAGCTCTCTCATGAAATTTTATTTTGGGTGCATTGAAATAATTCTCATGAATAAAATGAGAACTAATGCCCTGATGTTTTCTATTGCAGTGATCAGGTGCATGTTTCATTGTTGTTCAAGCTCTGCTTATTAAGGAAATAAACACAATTGACTTGTTTTTGCACCTAATTGTCCTATGCATGGTGGTTTAAATTGGGCTAATATTGGTTCATCAAGAGTTACTAGGAGTAGGACACAGAGGAGGAGGACAGAACACCACCCCGCCACCCAGTGGCGGAGGACGAAAAAATATTAAGGTGGGGCGAACCTTGCATCAACAACCGTCGCGGCAACACGCCACCCAACACTGGCCACTAGCAATGCCACTGCACCGCTGCTGCTCACCGGTCGCCTATGCCCATGGGGCCTGTCTCGCCTCCGTTGTTCTGGTTGTTTGCCTGACCGACGACCGCCCATAGTGGCCACTATTTGCTAGGGTTGGTTGGTTGCTCACCGGCCGCCTATGCCCATGGGGCCTGTCTCGCCTCCGTTGTTCTGGTTGTTTGCCCGACCGACGACCGCCCATAGTGGCCACTATTTGCTAGGGTTGGTTGCTCTCTCGTGTGGTGGGAGTGGCGAAGTCCGATTGAAGCAACCCCGGGGCAAAAAACTAAATTCCATAACATGAAATAACTTCGCCATTTATAACTACACAAAAATACCTAATAAAATTCCCAAAAGCTACCATGTATTAAAAAAAGACAACCAGTGTATTCTGGAGTATTGCGAATACTATGACCTGTTTGGCAAATGCTTATATGCAACAACATAAATTAGTTAGCTAGTCGTATGTAGTGTAGTTGCAATACGCGCGGTCCTAGCTAGCTAGCCGCATGCACGGAACGGCCATGCATAACTACCAACCGCATGCATTGAACTGCCATGCACAAAGCTAGCTTAACGAAGGAGGCAGAGGAGTTCCTGGTGCGTTTGTGCAGACGAGTCGAGTCGTGCGTGTGGATCGACAGATGCTGCCGTGCTTAGGCCTTTCTTTTCTCGGTTGTGCTGGGCTGAAGCCCCATACGACATACCCTTCTTTTTCTATTCCAAAATGAAAAACCAGCCATGCATGTACGGGGATGCCGGATTGCCGGTGTATGCAGCGATGCAGCGTACTAGTATATCATGTATGGCACTAAATCAAGGTAGGGCGGGCGCCCAGCCTCGCCCTACCGGGTCCTCCGCCTGTGCCGCCACCCACCTTACCACGATGGGAGTGCAACACGTCGCCTCCACTCCCACTATTGCTCCACCTTCTCCGCTCGCTGATGGGTATATCTGCAGCCATCTCTTCATAATACCACTGCAGCGATTTGTTCCATGCTGGACTCGAACACGTTGGAAGGGACAATAAATCTTCAGGCTACCTGTACTAGAACTCCTCCCAACCAATTTCTTATGAACTTTGGTTCGAAGTCAATGTTCTTATTGGCTTGGTAGAGTTCAGATCCTCTCTAACTAATTTCTTATCTAAATATTATGATTATATCATATTGTATTAAAGCTCTTCAGTATGGTGATTTGTTCATGTGCAGTTCCAATGTAATTAGTTCGTGGTCGCCCAAAATTCGTAATCATCCGTCACATAAATTGTATGTCTTTATGGGCTTATGGCATGTTCTAATAAATTCTCTAAACTTAGTCCAAGACATTTCTATGAGGTGTCTCCATAGAGTACCACCTATCTAAGCTCGTTGATAGCAATTGTTCAGTAACAATATTTTGAGTTTGACAAGCTCTGATGTTTACTACTCAAGTGAATGTTCTACAAAGAAATATAAGAGCGTTTACAGATCACTTAGTGTTCTATTACTCAGTTGTGGTTAAGAATGAGCATATGTACCTTCTGCTATTGGTTGATTACTAGGTTTAGAGTTATGGAATATCACCGAAACAGAATTTTGGCTTATGCTTTTGTTGTTTTTTTCAGTCTAATAGAACTTACGTGTTTGTACACTGAAATTTAGTTTTTTTTATCTGAATATATTTGTAGGTTGAATCAAGTTCGTTCCAATTATGATGTGAAAAGTGGGCATCTTTTTAACAGCTGTAACATGATCTCCAGATTGCATTTATTCAGCATCTGGTTCCTCTGATGGTTCAGGGGTTGCTCGAGGTATCTACCTTTTAGAACCTGTGTTGGGTTATTGGATACACAGGAACCAATATGTTCCACTCTCACCGTCTTCAAACATGTCTTGGGATCTACCAATGTGAGACCTACTTTTTTACTTTCACTGTATGAAAGAAAAGCTTAATTCCATTTTGACCCCATTCAAATGTTACCACTTACAAGCAGTGTATCATGATCCATCTGACTGATGCTTTCTATTTCACCACTATATTTTCATCGATGATATTACTTTTTTTTTCCTACATAGGCCCTTCTTGTTTACTTATTATACTTTTATTTGACCATCTACAGGAAATTTATGGCATTAGTTTGCTGACCATGCTTGTCAGATCAAGAATGGTGAGAAGAAAAAAATCTTAAACATGCAGATTCACATGGTATGTTATTCCATCTCTCTCTCTCTCTCTCTCTCTCTCTCTCTCTCTCTCTCATCATAGGGTTATCTACTGATCCGTAGCCGAAGTTTGTTGTACCTACTAGCTACCCATGACTTGAGCAGCTTTGTATTTTATAAATAAATACACAAACAAAGTGCTAAGTTGTTTTCTTTAGCAAGAGTATCTCTTCAGAAAAAATAGACATCAAACACCTTATTGTATACGATTGGTCGGACTGCTACTATTTTACTTACAGATAGGCTGCAGATAATTGCATCAAGCCTTAACAATCAACATTATAAAAAGATGGGCGCAGCAACGCGTGCCATCGATGATCTAGTGTTTGGTAAAAACCTCCCTGGCCACCCGCTCCAACCGCATACACACTACCTTGAACAACATTGATACTCCGTTCGCTGTAGCGTAGACCAAATACGAAGCCAGTGCGTACAACGGTAAATAACCCGCATAGAAGAAGAGATTTTGCCATTAAAAATACAAACATTTCTACATAGCCAAAGCGACCATAATAAGGCAAACGCTCCCACCTGTATTAGCGTACTAAAAGTATTTGGTATTCCATCAAGCCAGTGACCATATATATTGGCAACACTTGTTAGCGGATACAAATTGGACGCTATTTGGATGACTGACCATATAGAACGCGCGAACTTGCACTGAAAGAAGAGGTGTTTAATTGTCTCGTCATGAGTACGAAAGCTACACTTCTTACTTCCTTGCCAGTTGCATCGAGCGAGGTTGTCTTTTGTTGGCACAACTCCTCTCCGAAGATACCACATGAAAATCTTATTATTTTTTTAGTGGCATCTTTGATTTCCATATTAGTTTATTATTATCCAATGGAACCTCTGAGTGCGAGAGTGCACAGTACATAGAGTCAACTGTGTAAGATCCAGATGTAGTGAGATTCCGGCGAAACACATCCCTCCTCCCTTGTGTCAAGTTAACCGAATCCAAACGGGATAGAAGATGTTGCCATGATGCAAGGCGGAGGCCAATCAAATCCCTCCTAAATGATACATTCGGCGGGGAGGAGCTGAGCATGTGTGCAAGAGTATCATTCTTATCGCGTACAATTTGGTTGTACAAGGCTGGACACTATTCCTGAAGAGTGGTGTTTCCTAGCCACCTGCCTTCCCAGGAACGTATCTCGGAGCCGTCCTTTATCACAAATGATCCATAGCGGAATAGATGTTTCTTTACCGCCATCAGACCAGACAAAAAATGTGAGTCACCAGGTTTCCAATATGCTGGGACAACGCTTTTTGTCCTAGATACTTATTGCGCAAAGGTTTGCCAAACACCATCCTCGGTAAGTAGCTTGAACAACCATTTACTGAGCAAGGCATCATTCTTAACCTGGAGGTCCTGAACACCTAAACCTCCCTGGTCTTTTGGTCGAGAAACCACACTTCATTTGGTTAGCCTACACTTTTTATTTTCACTATCTCCTTGCCAAAAGAATTCGGATCTGAAGTAATCCAGTCTTTGCAAAACCCCTTTGGGAATTTGGAAAAATGAGAGCATGTAGAGAACCATGTTTGTGAGAACAGAATTGATCAAAACTAGTCGCCCTCTAACAGAGAGCAACTTGTCTTTCCAACTGCTCAACCGTTTCTCCAATCGCTCTTCAACATGTTTCCACTCCGCATTAGTGAGATGCCGATAATGAATCGTTAATCAGAAATTGGCCTTGTGCATAACCGAACAAGTCAGCATATTGTGCAGCCGCCTCCTTGGCTTCTCCGAAACAGAACAATTCACTTTTATGGAAGTTAATTTTTAGACCTGACATTTGCTCAAAAGTTGAAAGCAATAGTTTCATATTTTTAGCCTCATCTAGGTCATGTTTCATAAAAAGAATTGTATCATCGGCATATTGCAAGATAGAGAGTCCGCCATCCACAAGATGTGGCACTACTCCTGCAATTTGACCGTCCTATTTGGCGCGTTTGATCAAAGTAGCCAACATGTCAGCGACAATGTTAAATAACATTGGAGACACTGGGTCACCCTGCCGTAATCCCTTTTTCGTCTGGAAGTAATGACCTATATCATCGTTGACTTTTATAGCCACACTACCTCCAATAACGAAATTTTGGACCCACTCGCGCCATTTATTTGAGAAACCTTTCATTCTTAGGGTCTGTTGGAGAAATGACCATTTGGCTTTGTCGTATGCCTTTTCAAAGTCGATTTTAAATACTATTCACTCATGTTCTTCCGGTGCATCTCGTGGACGATCTCGTAAAGGAGTACTACTCCATCAAGTATATTTCGTCCTTGCATGAAAGCCGTTTGGGATGGCTGAACAACATGATCAGTGACAGCGTTGAGCCTATTAATTAGTCGCAACTTTGGTGAAGATTTTGAAGCTGACATTAAGGAGGCAGATCGGTGTGAATTGTTGAATCTGTTCAGCCTCCTTAGTCTTTGGCAACAAAACAATCTCGCCAAAATTAGGCCTAGATAGGTCTAGTTGGCTGGCATGAAAAAAATTGAACAACTCCACTAGGTCAGTCTTGATGACATCCCAGAAGTTCTGATAGAACTCCGCGGGGAAACCATCATGGCCTGGAGCTTTGTTATGTTCCATTTGGAACACCGCAATTCGCACCTCCTCTTCAGAGAAAGGTGTCGTCAGGATATCATTATCTTCTTCTGTGACTTGTGAAATGTCATCTGTTCGGGTCTCATCTAGAGTGAAGTTCCCTTCCTCTGGAGCTCCAAACAGACACTTGTAGTAAATGAAATTAATTAATGGCATCAGCAGATTGTCAGTTGTGTGGACTAGGGACACGACCCAGGAAGGCTCACCGCTTCAGTTTCTAATAAAAAAGGTTTTCAAGTCAGACTGTCAGATTAATATTCGTCATTCCTTTTTTCTAATTTCCATAAGCATATCTCCGAAAAATCTTCTAGTATTGTAGAGTTTTTCAAGAAAATATTATTTTTGTATTTACGAATAGACAACACATCAACCAATATTTGTATGCACGTATTGCCTCCTTCAATTCTTATTTTCGCTCTTTAATCAATCCTAGCGATCAATGCCTATCGCCAATAATAGTCAATGGTCCATCCCATGTCAATGACATGAATGTCTAAAATGCATGACGTGGATATTTCACGTGACCAATTATGATGTGACAGACATGCATAACTTAGTGGGGGTGGAAGAGTGCGTGTTGTAAGAATTAAAAGTAATGGATTTGATGCATGATTGGAAAAAAATTAAAGGTAATGATTGTGGTGCATGGTTGAAAAATAGTGTTAGTGGATACTGACATGGCACACTTGGTGAGGTAGAAGGCCGCATGTCGAGAGAAATTACTTATAGTGGGGTTGAACTTTCTAAGAACTAGATGGAACCCCGCACGTTGCTGCGGGAATATTTTGCAATATATTCTAATGAGATTTGGTTATATGGAACATGAAGATTTATAATAATGTGACAACTAAAATTGGAAGTACAAATGATTTGTTGTGTAAAATTATTTTATAGGTATAAATATTTATGAAATATGAATAAAATGAAAATTCTCATGCATGCTTGCATGTTGAGGTAACTCTTACTTATGCATGGGTGCATGTCAAGGTGGGTCTTTTTACATCCAAGTTGAATGATGAGGTGGCATGCTTGCATGTTGAGAAAAAATAGGTTAGTGGGGGCTAGCTATTTAGATGTAGAAGATATACTAGAATATATGATATGCATTCTAGAACCTTCCCTGAACTGGGTATTTCTTCTTTTCTTTCTTTTACCTTTTATCTTTTTCCTTTTCTAATTTTTGTTATTCTTTTTTCTTTTTTTATAATTTCCATCATTACCTTTTCTTTCATGTTCGTTCTTTTCTGTTTTCTTTTTAAAACTTTATTATACCCATCTTCTATTTTTAATTTTTTTCATTCTAGAACATATTTCAAATTCATGAACATAAAAGGAAATAATGAACATTTTTCAAATTTATGTACATTTTAGGAAATTGTGAATGTTTCTCAATTTGTGGACATTTTTTACAATTTCCCAAACAATGTTTTGAAAACATGATCATTTATTACAATTTTGCGAACATTGTTTTGAATCAGCGATTTTTTTTAAATTTTGTGAATATTTTTTAAAATTTACGATCACTTTTTAAATAAAATTATTTTTCAAAATGTATGAACATTTCTTAAATCAACGAAAAATTTCGTGACATTGGGGACCATTTTTTAAATTAGTGCTTTCTAAATTTTTTTGAACATCTTTTTAAAATTCATGAAGATATTTCAAAATATCTAACATTTCTTTGAATCCATGAACATTTTATGGCTTCCTAAACATTTTTCAAAATCATGAACAATTTTTGAATTCATGACCATTTTATGATTTCTCAAATATTTTCAACTTTCGATATTTTCTGAAATGACGTATTATTTTAAAGAAGAAAAAAAAAGAAAAGGACGAAATGGAAAAAACAGGGGTTCCCTTCCTGTACACGGGCGGGCCCAAAAGCGCTTGCTGTGGGAGCGGAGGTGCGCGTTTCCTTCCTATTTGGCGCGCAGGTCGCCTAATAGGATGTCCTGAATTTTGGACGAAGCGTCTGCAACTGCGCTCGGGTTGAGTACAGGACTTTCGAACTTGTCCAACCTACAGCCGCCGCGAGATTGTGTCGCCTCCGCTCGTGCTTCGTCTCTGACGACGGCGACTTCGTCCTCCGTCTCTCTCCTCTCCGGTGAGTTGTCCACTCCTCCCTCGACCCCGACCCACCCACCCTCAGTCCACAAGCTGCTGCTTCGCCGGCTGACATCCAGCGCCTCCCTCTAACCCTGCCCTCAACCCCGAACCCTAACCCTAGCTCGCCGGATGCGTGGAGAGGAAGGCGTCGGCGATCTCATGAGTTCCAGTCGCATACACGGCGCCGCATAGTATTCCCGATCGTTCTGGGTGTTACCGGATCACTTTTAAATATTGTTTAGCTTCTGATCGGTGACTGATTCGTATTATGTGATTGGATTGCGCGCCTTCTCGGCGAGTCAGATTTTCCCCTCGTTGTTTCTCTGCCGGATATATCGCTTGCTTCGTTGTAACCGATGTTCCTGTCCCGAATTTGGCACGAACCAACCTTGTGGATCTAACATCATGGTTACACTTTTCTATAGTTCACTTTTTTGGGGTTTCACAAACTATAACCTCTCCTACATATAAGTCTTGCACTAATTCAATAACCACCATATGCCTTGAAGTAAAAACTATATTACGTAGCAATCTTTTCAAGCGTGTGAGCTGATTGGTTTTACAGCCTTTCTTTACTGGCTACTTAATCACTACTCTTATTTTGCACTGATTTCATCCTGCTCTAGGATTTGGAAAGATGCCGACATCTATGATATGCGGTGATGATCTCACAAGGAGTACAAATGAGGAGCTAATAACCAGCAAGGCTGACTGCAAGCCGAGCTCAAATGAGAACCTAACGACTTGCAATAGTGTTGGGAAGTTGATTGAGTCATTGCCTCCAGGTCAGCTGGTCACTTTTCCCCCCTGCTTTTGCACACGTTTTTAACAACTCAGTGAGAGCACTTACAATTTTGATTTTATGTTATATTTCTTTTAAGTAGGTTCAGGTGCTACTGATAGTTCTGGTGGTTCTGCTCGAGATGTCTCCAACTGTTCCGGTGAAGCTCCATCCAAAACGACTCGTGGTGTCGTCTGGATTTACTTGTTTGATGGTGATCTTGCTTTTTTAAGCTTCTGAATTCCCTAAATACACATCTGCACTAGCAGTTAACTTTTGATCTTTTGTAGGAGACACCATTGTGTTTTTATGCTCAGGCATTCCTATAGAACGCAATCCATCTTGCACAAAAGTGTTGACCTCAACAAATTTGGCTGCAGCTATGAGGGACAAAACAAAATCCAGCTCTGCCGTGAAGGTTGATAATTAACTATTTCCCCATTTTACTTGTTCTGTGGTTCATTTTAAGTTACTAGTTGTGGCAAGTCTATATATATATATTCTCTTCTTGCTTTGTTGTCATTCCAGATTCAAGTGCGCGATGCATTTAGTAATGTTGCCCCTGGGTGCTTGGAGGAATGTGAGTTAGACCACGGGACTGTTAGGGCTGCTGTTGTCAAAGTGACAGGGTTCCTTGATGTTTGTGAAGTACATCTCCGCCATGGGGTGGAAATTCCGCCCCTCGTCGTCGTAGTAGCCATAGACTTTAATGACTCTGGTGGAGCGACGGTTGTAAGAGACCCTGAGTAAAGTTTCAACGCCTCCCGAGACTCTGCTTTGCAATGTATGTTGTCAGTTTGTATCTTCCTTACATGGTAGAGGAAATAAATGAATAATTTATTTTGAGGAATCAGAATGACCTAATCTATGCCCCATTAGATGCCACTTTTACTTTGTTTGATGCAAACCTTGTTGATTTTCGCTCTTTTATGTGCTAGGCTGGTGATGGCAAGCCACTCTTCGACGGTGATGGGAACTTTGTTGGCATGGCTATTTTTACCGATGGCAGGCACGTTTATGTGCAAGGAAGTGTAATTTTTGAAAATTTGGTGGAATTTGCGAGAAGGATTAGGGTACGTGTGCGACAGCAGGAACTATATAGGTATGTCTCGTCCTGAATATAAAAGCAGTATTTTTTCCAGTTTGCTTATCCACACCTGTCTTTCATCAGTCATGGGCTCATGGTTGTGGTTTCACATTTGGTGGTTGTAATCGTGAGCCGCGGGTGGACAAGGACAGGCATTTGTATTTTTTATTTAAGTTGTGAATCCTACCTCATGAATTACTTGATTTCTTAGCTACGCGTACATAGATATATTTGCACCTGGACCATGTGTCCTAGATGCTCACTATGATTATTGACATGATTTGAGAAGACAGAAATCATGATCAATAAGCCCTCTTGTCTGATTTCACTGTTAGGTAGGGCGTTGAAGCCAGTACATGTGTTTGTCTAATGGAAAGAAGGAACATTTTCATTCAAGCTTAAATATAAACAATTGAACTTAAGACTTATGACACCTCCTAACTCTCGGCGTCTATAGGCTTTGAAGTCATTTCCCCCTATCTTTAGTTCTATCATGTTTTTCGGTCTATTCGTATTTGATGCGTTCTGTCGTGGATTTGATTAAGTTGGTTCATTATGCTGTGCTGCAGACGATCTATGAGGGAAAAAGGCAATCGCCGGTGCCGACATGATGTCTATGATGATCCAGTAAAGAGAAAGAGAACCTTCTTGTGATCTGGAAGGTGAGCAACACTGGCCACTCCTTAATAGTACTGAATATGTTATATGTGAGTTTGTTGCGGGTGATGCAAGTGTAGTCCTTTTTCTTCTATGGTTAACTAATAAGGAACTAATGTGTTGTTTAGTAGTATCACCTTAGGTACGTTTAGCCTTATTACATATGTCCATCAGTATCTCACAGTTAGCTTTTTTAACGAATCCTGTCCATCAGCATCTACTTCAGCTCCTTTAATGAATCTGCTGAGTGCTTGTCTTTTTTTTTTTGGATGAAGCAGGCCTGTCTAGTGTATTATGGTTATTTCTGATTCATTTCAATACATACATTGTTTGGTTGTGTCAACCTGCTTTGAATTTGAAGGCTTGCTGTTTGCTGTACAGATGACGACAGATGGCCAGTGCAAGCCAATTTAGTATCATCCCTAGAATGATGATAAGGTAGTGATCAGCAAAATGAATCATGACTTTTGTTGAACCATGTGTGCTCAATCCAGTCAAAATAGCTATCAATATTCAGTCGGAAAAAAAACCCAGCTATCAATAACTGGAGTCTGTCTAGTGTAACACGTTGCATCCTTGTATATTGTTCACAAACTAAGCTTTTATTTTTGAGATGCACATGAGTATTGAATATATTGAATGTTTCTGATCTTGGATATTTTATTTTTATTTTTGCGGGTGCTGATCTGATCTTGGATATTAGGAAGAGGATATCTTAGTACAACAAATGTCACTACCCCAGTACCCCTATTACCCAAAAAGGGTTTCCCCCAGCTTTATATATAAAGCATCATCACCGATTACAACCGATAGACCGGACAACGCACACAACACACATACCCAAGGCAAGATACAAAGGTGCCGGGCACCGACACACCACCCCACCGACAACAATAGAGAGGTGAACCGGACAACAATGAAGCCAGGCCTCCAAAGTGATGCCTCCAAGAAGGGTACGACCATGGATAGTCACCACCACCTGATCCGTGAAGATCAGATTTTCACCAGGAGCAAGGCGACAAGAGTGGGAACGCCGCGACGGAGCCTTCAGAAGGGTACGACGTCAATTGCCGCCGCCACCGCCGGCCAGTCAAAGGACTGGGCAAGTGGTGTACCCCGACGCCCACACCCCACTATCGCACCCTAACTCCGTCAACCGCCCGCAACCACGCCACCCGCGAGGCCATGGTTACCCGCCCGCACCTGAGACGCACGCTTCGCCCGCAAACGCCGTGCCTCCCGCCGCCAGAGCCACCGCCCTGCAACCAGACAATCTCGAGACCTACACAAAGGCTCTGGCTTTGAACCAACCGACGGCCCTCGACCGGCAGATCCACCCGCAAACGCTCCGCTGGAAGACCTACGCCAGCCCGCCCGTGGCCAAAGAACGGGGGAGAAAGGGGAGCGGACGAATTCGGACAGGCACATCCCGTGCCGGCAACAAGTGACGTGACCGCATCGAGGCCCTCCAACCAAGCTCCTCACCGAGCACGAGGAAAGGAGGAGGAGGAGTGGACGCATCCGGACCGGCAAACTGTGCCGGCGACGGGTGGTGCGACCGCATTGAGGCCACCCGTCCCTCCTACCCAGCCTCCCCGCAGGCACCCCCGTGTCGCCCCACCATGGTAGCTGACACATATCTCCGCGAGGCCATCCGCAATTGCGCACCCGCCGATGAGGCAAACCAAATCGACCCGCCGCCATAGCCAAGGTAGCTCACCAGGGAGGCCCTCCCGCGCCAAGCGCCGCCGTCCAGGCGCGAGGGCCCAACTAGACGAGGGCCGCTCACCTCCACCGCTACCGTGCCGCCCCCTCACCATCGCGCTCAGGCGAGAGGGCCGCCCGCAGCCCGCAGCAATAGGGGCGGATCTGGATGCGCCGCGGCGCCGTCACCACCCGCTGGCCTGCAGCACCAGCAATGCAGCGCCGCCCCCCCCAACCCCCCCCAGCAGAGCCACGGCGAAGAGCGGCCGCCCGCAGCCAAGTGCGCCCACGAACCACATAGATAACTGCGTCTTTAAAGAAGCATCTTCCTGCTTCTTCTTGCATATTCAATTAATTTTGCTTCACGTATGTACTATATATAGGTCACCCCACTTGTGGATGGAAATGTTGTAGGAGTACATGTTATCAGCAGACTTGACTTGTTGCTATTGCCGATGGCCCAATAGAATCGGCAACAGTAAAGAGATTCTGGTAAATAGCGGTCACGATCCTCTTTGATCCCTTGGAGAGCTATATGGAAGAGCTGATCATGGTTATGTTGCCATATATTGTTGGCAATAATAATGCTTACTCCCTTCATTCCACAATGTAGTGCGCCCGCGCTTCTCGAGATTCAAGTTTGACTGTAAATTTAACCAACAAAACCGACTGCGCCGGGAGCAAAAATTATACCGCCAAATTCGTATTTTCGACATGGATTCGGTGATATAATTTTTACTCCCACCGCAATTGGTCTCGTTGATTAAATTTACGGTCAAACTTGGATCTCGGGAAGCGCGGACGCACTACATTGTGGAATGGAGGGAGTGACATTTAGTGGAAATAGCATTAGTATGGTAATTCATCGTCATTTTCATTTTCCACAACAAACAACTAATTGCTGATGTATCAATTTATAAGCTTGATTCGTGGCTCTCAATGTCCACCCAACTTAAGTGCGAGCCGTGGTGTGAATTGCACTGGAAAGAAACTTCACACTACAATTTCCTCCCGGCTGTAACAAATGCTCACTCTGCCATTAACAGATTCAGATAGGAAAGATTTACCTTTGTCAAGAATAATCCTGAGAATGGTTTAATAACTAAACCATATTTGGACCAAACCCGAACAAATAAACATGGCGGCCCAACCTCAACTAAACTGTTTGATATTTTTCTCAGCCCAACTAAAACCAAACCTGTTTCATCTTTCCACCCACACTGAACCAAACCGAATGGCAACCTGTGGGTTGGAACCATCAACTGAAATTGGTTAAAACTGTTCGCTCAAATGGGTTGAGCGCTGGGCTGTGGTCAGCTTGTGAATTACTAGAGATTGGTAAAGCATACAGTACATACTCGTCAAATTTACAAGAGCAAGCCAACTCCTCGTCACCACACACAAGGACACGAGCGATGTCAGTCAGATGCTCTGTGGTTGAGGAGCTCGGCGACATGGACCGCTGCGGCAGCACCGACATGACCTGCCCCAGCCACCCCTCTGCCTCTGCACCCTCCAGCACGCCTCGCTCCATCTCCCTTATCGCCACTCCGATGGCACCGCAGCCGCCGCTCGTCATCAGGAGCTCCATCGTGGGCTCGTGGCCTCCATGAAGCACGGGCGCAGGCAGTTGCCGAAGTACTCGGCGGGGAGCGGTGGCGCCAGCCTCGACCGGCACTCTGTCGAGAACAGCATGTGGCTGTGCGCCGCGCCTTCAACGCCCACGGACCGGCTCCGCAGCAGGCACACCCATGCCAGCGCCGACGCCGCCACAAACGACGACATGCGCTAATTCCCCAGTGCGGCCACCGCCGCGTCCTTGATCGGATTGATCCCGTCAATCTGGTCGCGCGCCGGGGGGAGGACGCGATCACCGGAGACGGATGCGGAGATCCCTGCTCGCTGGCGGACGCGTAGGCGGAGGGCCGGACGCAAGGCGGCTCATCCCAACGAGTGTCTTGCCGAGCAGGTCGTCGGGGTCGGCAACGAGGGAGCGGTCGAGGACGGGCGGCGGCGGCAGCAGCACGGCCTGGGAAGGATCGGCACTGTCGAGGGCATCCTCGAGGTGGTATGCGGCGGCCCAGGTCTGGACGAAGAGAGTGGCAGAGGCGTCGTGGCAGGCGGCGTGGTGGACGGACACGCCGATGCAGACCCACGGCCTGGGAACACGGTGGCCTGTAGGGCGTCGAGCGCCGGAGTGGAGTCCCATCCTCACGGGCGAGCGCAGCCGGCTTGGCTGAGGTGACCCCGTAGCTTCCTCCCAACAGTCTGTTGACTTGTTGAGCCTTACGATGGACGCGAGTTGTAGCGGCCATCCACACCGGGATAAACTATGAATACAAACTGATCTCACACACCGGTTGTTAACCACGGGTAAAAACTGTTTTGAACTGGAACTGTTTGAGCCCATACCCACCCAAACCCAATTACTTCCCACAGTAAACTAAACCAAACTAAACTGTAGTGAGACTCCACCCAGTAAGACCCGAACTAAACAAACCCACGTAGAAAACCCACCCAAAACACCCGGTTAAACAAAACCCATTCTCAGATTTAGTCAAGAACCATATGACACCCGATGATTTAGGGCCTGAAAGGCTTATACTGATACGAGAATACCTTTGGGCACTGTTGCTGGATCATAGGGAGCTTCTTGTTGACGAATGCATAACCGATCCTTTGGCTAAACAGGAGAAAAGAGATGGATATGTAATAGGAGTATGTTGAACAGAAATCCAATGCTTGACGATGCACGTGGAGCTGATGGTTCTCAGGATCAAAGGTGACTCATGTCACTAGCAGTTACTCCCTCCGTCCGAAAATACTTGTCATCAAAATGGACAAAAAAGGATGTATCTAGAACTAAAATACATCTAGATACATCCCTTTTTATTCATTTTGATGACAAGTATTTCCGGACGGAGGGAGTACGTAGTTTCTAATGTTGCAGCCAGCTTAATTCTTCTTTTATTGTAGCCTAGGTGATGCAGGTCAAGTATGCACGCAACACGGGACAAGATAGCATGAAACTGAAACTTGTCGATCAAAGTTCCATGGGCTTTTACATCAGGAATTCGCAAGGTAATTGCAACTCAAATATCCGGAGTGTCAAAGCCAAATGCGCACCAAGAAAAGTAGTACCACCAGTAGACAAAAGCAGTAACTTAAGCGGGGTTTTTTTTTTTGAACAAGCATAAGAGGTAAACTAACTTGTAAGATTATTGTGTAGCGAACTGTTGCCAGAAAGGCCATTCAAATTTCCAGCGTTCCTGCTGAACACTTATTCCTTGCGTTTCTATGTTCTGCCGTTACCTCGAAGTAGATTCCTGTTCTTCTAAAGTTCTAATATACTCGAGGCTCGTTTGGTCCCCTAATCATCAAATCCATTTGCATTTACAAGAAAAGCTCCAGGCATTATGATTTTTCAAGGAGAATTTATGTATTTAGCATTGGTCACAACTGTATCAGTTTATCACCAGGGATAAACAGAGGAAGCTGCTACCATCATGCTCATGCAACCGTGTGTGTTTCTTTACCCCGCTGTCCGATTTCGAAAAATATGCTCCAACTGAAACACCACAAATCAAAAGTCGCCTTCTTTCGGAGTTGACTCCCGAGATAGAGTGATTCAAAACAGCAATCTGTGGCTGCTATGCTACGCTTGGAATGAAACTAATACAGGCAGGTAATCCAACAAAGCTTGAAGCCAACGGTAAATGAAAGTACCGCATACAAAGAGCCAACTCGCCTGGACACGACCATATTGGCGAAACCAATTGGCAGCGACAAGGTTATTCCTATTGCTATCCACTGCCAAATCATTCCTTGAATGGAGTTAGGTCGATCTTCAGTGGTTTCTTTCCTTTGGTGACTCGCTTTGCACAAGAGAAAGAGAAAAATGGTGAGCGCTTAAGAGAGAGACTTGGCCTCACTATACCCAAGCAAGGATGTCTAACTTACAGCGATCGCAATCAATTCTTCCAACAGCTCCTCCAAATTGCGCAATGGCTACAAACAAATGTGCACAACAGTAGTAACAAGTGAGCATATCATCATACATCATGGTTGAAAATGTCTCAACAGTGATGGAGAGGTTACCCATTGAGTTGGCCCGTCACATGGTGAATTCAGGGGATCATCATGTACCTATCATAGGATTGTGAAAATAATCTTACAAATACTGTTGTATCTCTGGATCATAACAAAAATGAAAGGTACAAGGAGCAAAAAGCAACATGATATCTTCATCGACCTACCTCCATGAAAATACCATCAACACCAACTGCAACAGCAGTCCTTGCGATGCATGGTATGAGTTCTCGTAATCCCCCACTTGCAACCCCACCACCATCAAGCTTACAAAACAGAATCAAGTATGCCCAGTTGAGCAAAATTAAAATCCTCAAAAGACAGTTAGTTTGGAAGAGGTTTAATTAGGTCATCAATGTTTTAGTAGTTGATCACACCATCTTAGGAGATGGCTACGCAGAAGAACCAAAATATAAATAACCAAAAAGTCTGAATTGCATACATTTCACACCATGCATGTTTTTTTAGCTTTGGCCATGGATCATGATTGCAGAAATATACAGGGATGGATCAGGTTGGAACATTGCCACATATCATATAATCCCTCCCAGTCCATACAAGTATGACGTTTGGGACACAGTTTTCATCAAACTTCTAAAACTTTGACCACAAATTATTATCTTTTGAAAACATATGATTCGATTGGATATGTGAGAAATCATATTCACAGATTGGTATCAGAAAATACTTCCATAACATAAATTTTTTATTAAATTTTAGCAATACTATGGTAGAAATTAAGTAGCAAAATTATTTTATGAACACCGTGTAGACGTCTAAAATTTCATCTTTTTAAAGATAGGAGGGAGTAAGTTCACATGCCAATTTCACATTCAAGGAGGTACATAAGTAAAATCTGGTCAACTGCCACAAGTTTCCATGTAAACTATTGACAACATTTAAACATCATGATGTTATTCACAAATTGACATGACTCTGCCAAAGGGAAAAAGAAAGAAAATAATAATTTGCTTAAGGTTGAGCAAAAATGTCTGCGAGGACAGTTACCATAAACCACGAGAGGCATATTGGAAATAGGTGAGTATACCTTTTTCCCAGCTGGTTGTTGTAGAGCATGTGTTACATCAGCTACCTGAAAATGCATACTTCTCTATCACTGATCTATGTCATTGTTCATGATTCATTTGTAGTTACCACATAACATGATATTTGAGCATACAAAAATTGAGAATTCAGTGTACAATTCAGCTATAGAAAGGGCAATCATCTGGTTCATGTCTAAATAACCTGAATCCATTATCGAGTAATAACAACAGAAAATAGCACAAAAGCTAGACTACATCTGCCATATTAAGGCAAATGTGCCCTAGAGGAAAAAAAACTCGATGCTTAATCACTTAATTGACACTCAAAAACAACTGCCTCCATTATATAATAGAGCTCCAATGTTGCAAAATAGGTTAATGCCAAATTTTGCAAATATCACGCGATTATGAATACTGGACATCCGGATATACCCAATGTCACCAATGATAACCCTTTTTCTATTGTGGCCGAACACCAATGAGAACCTAGGCAGAGCTTTTCATGAATAGAACCAACCTGAATATGTGATTGTGCAATTGTGGACAAAAGTAAGGTGATAATACTTACAACTGGGCAATTTGCTTCCCTCAGCAACTCAAAGTTCCTTGGATCAACAATTAGATCATCTGTGTGTGCAATGAAAACAAAACAAGATATTGCTAAATCAGTTATCTGCTTCAACGAAACCATGAACATTTGTTGCTTGTTGCAGGAAGACTAATGCCTGATTCTCCTTTAACCTGAAAACGGGCAAATGGTTGTATTGCTCACTTTGTTTTATGGCATCTGCACTGCATGGTGCCCCAACCTGACTAGTAGTATGTACTACTACTATTAGTACATTCAAACACGCTAAAATGTTACTCCCTCTGTCCCATAATGTAAGACGTTTATTTGACACTAGTGTAGTGTCAAAAAACGTCTTATATTATGGCACGGAGGGAGTAAATGGCTAGGGACACAGAGACATTTGAAGAGCTAGTTAGCCCTCAGATTTCACCTTTTCATGTATTTTCTCTTTATCTAGCTGCTCCATCACAACAATCATTATTCCCCATGCCACATCATATCCGAGTGTCCAGAAAGGGCAGGATATCCTAGTCAGTACAATATGTTCCTGATAATTACATAGCCTATAATGTAATATGATATTATGTGTTTTCTCTTATTTATTTACTTCTGAAGCAAGCAGTACAAAAAAAGCCGAAAAGGTGACTTAACTGTAGCCAAACATGGTGCCTCGCTCACAGACCATCACATTTTGATTTCCAGCAAGTCTAATTTTCTCCGCAGAGTTGGCCATAACCTGTTAAGGTACAGCCATACAGGTTCGCATCAACAAATGTGCGACTTAACTAGATGCTGGGCGCAACATTTTCCATTGAAAAACATCTAGTTAAGTAGCACAAGCATGTAATTGGTATATGGTTACAGAAAGCTACATCTTGAACAATGGCTAGCCGAACTTCTGAAGAGAAATGACAATTCAGAACAGTGACAGACTAAACTGGAACTGATAGCTTGTTTTACACAGTTAGTTAGACATCATGTTGGTTTCTAATGTTGGATTCATAAAGAGTAGAATAAAAGGTCCAAACAAGTGCAATTAGCTTCAACTTTGCATGACCATTCAATCTCATAGAAAGAAATCACATGATGTGAAAGACAAAGGACATTATTGAACAAACTAAGCATG
Source organism: Aegilops speltoides (assembly GCA_021437245.1). NCBI lineage: Eukaryota > Viridiplantae > Streptophyta > Magnoliopsida > Poales > Poaceae > Aegilops > Aegilops speltoides. The sequence continues at coordinate 50,222,435 of CM038142.1, forward strand.
TGTTTATTAGGCTAACGCTAAAACAGACAATGGCATCAGCAATAACGCAGATAGTGGCAACAATAGTACCCCTTTTTTATTTGTATGAAGCGCCCATGAAACATGAGATTCTATCTTTCTAATGTTTGACAAATAGATAGTCAAAAATATAAAGGTTTAGTAAATATGCCCCGTGTCTAAATGTGCTTTTCACGCTGTCATAATTTTCTTGATAGGTAAAACAATATATTGGAAAAGAAATTTATGGTTAAATATTAATTTTGTCGAGGTGCCAACTCAAACGCACCTTATAAGAATCAAAAGATGGGGTGATACATTCAAGTTTTGCAAAGACTGCCAGATAGAAATGCAACTTACAGACGGGGCACAGAATTGTCCTTTCTTGATATTGATAATTTTCCCAGTCTTAGCCGCAGCCACTAGAAGGTCAGTCTGTTGCCATAGATACTTATATTAGACATGTTGAACGAGATATTAAAGAAGATTCATGCTTGATAGCTAGTAGTACTGCAGTTTTCCCAGAAACATGCATACATTAAAGTTGTACCTGGCGACAGAGGAAAGCTGGAATCTGTATAATATCAGCAACTCTTCCAACAGCTTCGCACTGATTTAGTGAATTAGTTAGAAAGCATCTTTGCTTTACACTTCAGAGCAAAGGACACACAATCCAAGAATTTGGATTCAAAGGGTACAATAAACACATGTTGCAGTACAAATTCTACACAAAAAGCCTAGCAATATATTCAAACAAAGATATTTTAAATTCACACATGTCACATTCAAATGTACGAAAAAGTAACGGTACCTGTGGTACAGTAACATTTCATAGAAAGGAAACATGATTAATGGACTCAGCTAAATTTGCAGAAATATCAAGCGAGTGACACAGCAGAATTTGCTAGCAAAACAGAGAAGAATTTCCTTACATACAGGATTAATAGAATCAAATGGATACCTGGCAGCTTTCATGCACGTCGGTGACCACTGGAAGGTCATATGCGGCCTTCACCTTTTCAAGGATCTGATATAGAAAGGTGATAAAGTTATATACGGAAGCGACAAAAGGTCTAATATTATTTTGTCACACCTTTAGGCCTTGTTCCAGACCAGGACCGCGGAAGGATTTCGACGATGTGCGGTTTGCTTTATCAAAGCTTGATTTGAACACAAGAGGCACCCCAAGCCTGCCATGGAGAAAAAAAAACAGGTTTAGTTTGGCCCAAGAGTAAACAGAAGTATGGTGATTGGTTGTTTACTTGGTCGTGATGGCTTTGATGTGTTTGGCCATCTTCATGACATGTTCCTCAGATTCAATCACATTGGGCCCAGCTAACAAGAAGAATGGTTGAGCAGCCTGGTGCAAGAATCGGAGGGGTCAATTCTCGCATATATGACGTCTTGAGATGTGATCATGCTGCTAGTATCTTTCATATGACGACAAACCAAGGAAACGAGATGAGCACCCAAAAGCAATTTTACTGTCATCCAAGAGGCACAAACACAGCACTCAGAAGGAACTTTATCTGTAATTCACTCAAAGAAAACACAAAAACAGAAAGACCATTATGGTCATACCAAGCATCTCAAGGCTTGAGCATGGTCAATAGCGTCACAACACCAACAAACTTACTAAATCATGTGTATTCCAGCGGAACTATTTGTACATCATGTAAATCTCAACGGTGACATCCATTCAAGACTTTCAGGGAGCATTTTAATTGACTTAATTTGACCAGCACCTCACCAAGAAACCTAGCTAAATGCGGATTACTTTGTATGCCGTAACTGGTAAGCACCACGCAAGGCCCTGACAGAGTGCGCTAACTGTCAGTTGTATCATCATCTGTTATCCAAAAGAAAAGAGGACTAAAACAATAAGCAGATAGCGACGTGATCCAACAACTTCCCACCACAAGAACCGTTTTAACTCCTAAAACACCCTTGGCGAGGAACAGAGGGCAAAGAAGGTCTGAACTGAACCCGCCACGGCACCCGCAGCCGCAGGGTGGTCGACGAAATGCCGCCCCCGACAACATAAGCAGCGCGAGGGCATTCTTGTTACCTTGAGCTGGTTGTAGAGCGCCACCGACGGGGCGTCCATTCTCCCCCCTCCTTCTCCCTGCGGATCTGCGGCGGGGCTCCGGTTTCTGCTCGGCCGGGGCGACGGGGATCCGGGAAGTGGGGAACTGAGGAGGAGTTCGTTGGCGAGGAATCGGGTCGTCAGGCACACCGGAGGCAGGGCATGGAGGACTGTGGCGGATGTGGATGAATGGGCCGCGGACGAGCAGGAGGAGGGGTCCAGGCGCTGGGATCAAGCGGAGCGGGGCAGAGAGCACATGGGATTGCTGGAGGAGGATGACGACTGTCGGTAGATGCGTCCGTGAGTCGGGAGGGACCGGTTTTGGTCTTCTTTTTTTAGTCGGACCGGGCGATGAACCTTCTTTTTTTTTGAGAGAGAGAACGTCTGCCTTTATATTTATCAAGGAATCAAATTACTCCCTTCGTCTCGATGTATAAGTCATTCGCGTAGTTCTAGGTCATCGATTTGAGAAACTAAATATGGCGTGTGCTAGGCGGCATCCGGCTGTCGCTGGCCAAACAACATCCTCGTTTATAGCCGTCAGATGTTCAGCGCCTGGCCGTTCGATCTTCCCTTTGATGGTCTGCTCATCCCATCTTGTCGTCCTCGTTGTAGCACCTCTGGTGCGCACTGTGGTCCGCCCAACCCCGATGCTGCACCGCTCCCAGCAAAAAGCCGTCGACTGACGCATGTGGCCCCTTAGCAAACTCCGGCGATCTTACATCAGTGGCTCTCAGCAACACCGCCCCGTCGTAGTAACTCCGGCGACCTCGCAGCAGTGGCTCGCAGCAATGCCGTTCATAGTAGCAAACTCCAGCGATCTCGCGACAGAGCTCGCAGCAACGCCACCATTGTAGCAACTACGACGGCCTCACAGCAGTGTCTCACATCAACACCTCCGCGGTTCGTCGCAGCATCGCCAAAGTTGTCGAGCGTCGAAGCACCTGGGCCGTCGTCGCAGCATCGTCGCACTGTTGAGGCAACCGGGCTACCGTTGCCGTGTCCCAGTAGCCGTCGCAGCATCTGTGTGCAGATGGTGTCCTTGCCGCACCATCTCCCAAGAACGCCACCCATCACAGCACTGCTCGCGGCAACTCCGGCAGCTTGTAACAGTAGTTGCAGCATCACCGGAAGACCCCCACGACAGGCACCTCTCGCAGCCCCAGCAAGCATCATTGTGTTGCTCACAGCAACACCACCGTTGTAGCAACTCCGGGGGCCTCGTAGCAGCGACTCGCAGCAGTGCCACCACAGACCGGTGCAATATCGCCGCAGCTGTCGAGCTCGAAGCACCGTGGCCGCCGTCGCAACATCTATGGTAGGTCGCCCCACTAGCCTTCAACATCCCCTCCCCCTTCCTTCGCACCTTAGCCTGGCGTTTCTGGCGGAATTGGTCACTGGCTGCAAGGATAAGAAGGAAGGAATGGCTGAGAGAAAGCGGTGGTGGGTGGAGAAGGAAAGAGGAAAGAGATGGATGGGAGAGACGCGCGTGGGCACGTGGCAAGCCGTGGGCGTGGCTGGCGCGCCGGATGTCAGCATCCGGCTGATTTAGAGCGTTTTCCATTAAATATGTGTTATATTTCATGAAAAGTATATCATTAGATTTTGACACGGATATAGTTTCTAAATATATATATATTATCACATATAATACATATTTAGATAGTTAAATTATTGACCTAGAACTACGCAAATGACTTATACACCGAGACGGAGGTAGTACATAAAGTCTCCCGGATGTAATCCGGAGCAGAATGAAAAATACAAAAACTCACTGAGTTCAGACTGGATCTAGCTAAAACATTACGGTGCCGACGAACATGCTCAAAAGACATAGAAGACAGAGCCCCACAGGCCGACTTGATATCAGCGATGATCGAACCCACCAAGGAATGGTCTCGGGCCGAAGAATGCAACCTTTGCACCACCGAGAGGCAATCAGATTGGAAGATCACATGCTCATAGTTCTCTTGACGAGCCAAATAAGCCGCACGACGAAGAGCCAGGGCCTCGGCCACTTCCGGAGATGAGACACTAGGCAGAGGTTCTAAAGCCGCAGCCACACACTGGCCGGTGTGGTCTTGCACCACCACACCCATCGTAGAAGAACCCCGGTCCAAAGAGACAACAGCATCTGAAGACAACAACAACAACGTACCTTGCGGTGGCGGAGACCAACAGGAGCTAGAAGCAGGTGTCTCACGGCTAGTTGCGGGTCGAGAATTGAACAGGCGCTGAAAAATCATATCAATGTAAGCACGCACCCTCGCTGTTGTACGCTTTGGATGAGGAGCATCAGGTTCATTATGGACAGAATTCCTAGCCTCCCAAATGTGCCACAATGTGACCGCTATGATGGATATATCTCGATCTGAGCCACGCGCTAGCAAGTTAAACAGCCATTGCTTCGGAGATATGAAGGAAGAGCAGAACAACTTGATCCCAAAGGCGACCTTGATCTCCTCCCAGATAGTTCGGGCATGAGCACAAAACATGAACTCATGTTCAATGCCTTCCGGGCGGCCACAGAAGTAGCAGTCCGTCCTCATCGGAACTTGACGCCGGTGCAGTTGCTCTCCCAATGGCAGACAGTCGTGAGCAAACCTCCAGAGCACTGCTTTCATCTTTTTTGGAGCCTTGACATTCCAAAGCTTTTTCCATAGTCTTTCCTCCAAAGCCCAACTGGAGTGTTATCCCCCGACATTTCCACTCCGTTCAGACAAGAATCGACTCATCCTGGCCATGTTATAGGCTGAACGGAAAGTGTACTCTCCGAATCTTGTGAAAGGCCAGCACACAAAGTTCGGCCCTCCCGCCAAGTTAATAGGAATTTGGAGGATATCATTGGTCACCTCCTCTGAGAAGAAGGCTCTCATTGTTTCCTCATTCCAACATCTGTTATCCTCGTCAACCAAGCAATGAACAGTGGCAGAATCTGGGATTGGAGAAAGGGGTCGTAGCAAAGCCGGATGGGTATAAGCGATCCAGTGATCCCTGAGAGTATGGGTGCTTCTCCCATCCCCAATACCCCATTGCACCTCCTTCTTGAGCAGGTCCTGACCGTGCAGAATGGCACACCAAGTGGCCGAGGCCGAGCGAGGAGCAGCAACATTCCAGAAGTCACCGAACGGAAAGTACCTTCCTTTTAAAACATGCACACACAGTGATCCATGATCAGTCAACAGTCTCCAGCCTTGTTTGCCTAGCATCGCTTGGTTGAAAAGCGCCATATCCCGGAAGCCCATGCCCCCGGGGGATTTTGGTGTGGAGAGCCAATCCCAAGAGCGCCAATGCATTTTCTTTTTACCATCCTCATGTCCCCACCATTGATCAGAAATGATCTGCCGGAATTTCTTGCAAATAGCCACCGGCAAGCGGAAGCAACTTGAGATAAAGGTGGGAATAGCTTGAGTCTTGGATTTCAGTAAGGTTTCAGTCCTTGCTCTGGGCATAGGCCGGTCCGACCAACCATGGATGTTCTGCCACGCCCTATCCGGAAGAAATTTGAAAGTGCTTGTGGGAGAACTTCCAACATCCGTGGGCATACCCAGGTAAGAGCCATGAAACGTCTCATTGCATATACCCAATTGATTTTTCACACGGTCTTTGACATTCGGCAGGGCAGTGCTTACCAAAGAACACCCATGACTTGTCTTTATTGATTGCTTGCCCCGATCTCGCACAACATGAACTGAGGGTGGACTCCAAAGATGCCACACTCTGAGAATCACTCTTAGCAAAGAAGATGATATCATCTGTGAATAGGAGGTGTGAGATACACGGGCCATGACGGCCGTTTCGAATCCCATGTAGCTCGCCACGAGCTTCCTTTTGAAACAGCAGACTACACAAACCTTCGGTGCATAATGGAAAGATATATGGGTTGATTGGGCCCCCTTGTCGAATGCCACGAGATGGAATCACCGGTTCAGTGAGCTCTTTGTTAACTCTGACAGCATAACGGACATTGGCCACACATCGCATTACTGCCTCGATCCAAGAAGGAGCAAAACCCAGATTGGTCAAACACTGATGGAGGTAGCTCCACTCCACACGATCATAAGCCTTCATCATGTCGATTCCTGAAGGTTTCTGTGATTCGGTCATAGTGTTGATTCCGAAGACGGTCAAGCCAAAACAGTTGAAGAACTTCCATCCTATCAGTCTTTGCAATGTGCTCTATAAAGTAGCATCCAAAGTCTTAGCAAATCGTTTGAAATCCATTCTGACAGGGCAATGAACCTGGGTGTGTATGCACCTGATTTGCTCAAAAGAAATTAGTAGACAAAGTCAAAAGTCTTAAAAACATAGACAACAAAATGAAAAACTCCCATCGACCTTTCGGCCAAAAAGACAAAATATTAAGGATGAAACTGTGTCAATAATAGCCTCAATACAGTGCTGACTTTGTTTACAAGTGGTATACAGAGCTGAGGTTGCAGATAGAGATTAGAGACGAGAGTTAGGGTTGGCGTTCTGTGCACGCCGCCGCGTCCTGCGATCCGCGAGTCCGAGGCGAGGTCGATTTCCGCTGCAGCTTTAATCCGCCGAGACCGACAGACGGCGGGGTGCGTCATCTGCTGCGTTGTCTGCAGCTGCAGTCCACGAGGGATCAAGTACCGAGGCGGAGCTATCTGCACAGCTCCCTGCGCACCAGTACTACTGCGTCAAGTACGATCGATTTGAAGCCTACCCGATTTGTTGCTTCGTATCACGTCAAGTCAAGTCAGATCGGTTTCAAGTACTAGTAGTGGCCGACTAGCACTCACGTGAAGGCTACAGTGCTACTAGTTTTTTCTTCGTCAACTGCTACCTCCACTGGCCGTACTATCAGGTGCTATTTATCCTACGTTTTCGTCTGCTCTATAAATTAATTCTATGAAGAATTTTTCTACCAGCTTGCACTACTTTGTGTACACAGATTAATCTACTCATGGCATCCATGAAGTACGATTTTCCGCTGCTGGATCGTGACACAAGATTTACCCTATGACAAGTCAAGATGCGGGCATTGTTGGCACAGGCCGACTATGATATAGCACTGGATAGTTTTGGAAAGAACCGAATTCAAGATTGGACTGATGAGGAGAAAAGAATTGATTGTAAGGCTTTGTCACAAATTCAACTCCATTTGCATAATAATATTTTGCGGAAGTTTTGAGCGAGAAAACTGCCGCCGCTCTATGGTTAAAGCCGAAGGATTTGCATGACTAAAGATCTTACCAACAAGATGCATCTGAAGCAAAAATTATTCCCGCACAGGTTACCCGAGGGAGGTAATGTTTTGAATCATATTTCAGAATTTAAAGAGATCATATCGATCTAGCCGCAATGGAGGTTAAGTATGAAGAGGAAGATATCGCTTTAATGTTACTTTGTTCACCGCCAAGTTCTTATACCAATTTTAGAGACACCATATTATGCGATCGTGATACTCTCACACTTAATGAAGTTTATGAAGCTTTGAACTCTAAGGAGAAGATGAAATTAATGGTGCCTCATGATGGTTCGAGTTCATCCCAAGCCGAGGGATTATCTGTTCGTGGCGTGACAAAGGAGAAGAACTCCAATAATGGAAACAGAGGCAAAAGTAAAAGCGGCTACGAGGGCGGTCGCAATCCGAGACAAGAAGTATTGCGGTATTGCAAGAGAGATGGGCATGACATCTCGAGTGTTTCAAGTTGCGTAACAAAGAAAGAGGAAAGGTAACAAACAAGGTGACAATTACGCTAACGTTGCTCGTGATGATAGTTCCGATGATGCTCTTGTCGTTATTCTTTGGATGTCTTGAGACCAATGATGAGTGGGTACTTGACACTTGCATGCACTTTTCATATGTGTCCACATAGAGATTGGTTTACTACTTTTGATTCCACTACTTCTGCTGGTTCCGTTTTGGGTTTTGATAATTCACCATGCAAGATTGAAGGCATAGGTTCTATTCGAATCAAGATGTTTGATGGCATAATCGAACTTTGACAGATGTTCGGTATATTCAAGATGAAGAGAAATCTTATTTCTATGAGTGCCCTTGATGCAAAGGGGTACAAGTATTCGTGTGGAGATAGTGTTTTGAAAGTCACCAAAGGCTCCCTTGTTGTGATGAAAGGTGACTTAAGTTCGACCAATGGTCTTTATTACCTTCGAGGTTCTACCGTTTCGTAACGCTTCTCCAGTTGTTTCAAAGAATTCGATTGTGATCTTGCTAACCTTTGGCATATCGTCTTGGACATATGAGTGAACTTGGTTTAGCGAGTTAAATAAGAGAGGTCTTCTTGATGGATATGAACACAGTAAATTGAAATTTTGTGAGCATTGTATCTTCGGCAAGCACAAGAGGGTGAAGTTCAATACTTGACCCATACAACTGAAGGTATTCTTGATTATGTGCATTCGATTTATGGGGACCATCTCGCAAGAAGTCACTAGGTGGTGCAAGTTACATCTTGACTATTATTGATGATTATTCGAGAAAAGTTTGGCCTTATTTCTTGAAGCATAAATATGAAGCATTCTCAGCTTTTAAGGAGTGGAAGATTATGGTTGAAAGACAAACCTGAAAGGAAGGTAAAAATACTTCGACCGATAATGGTATGGAATTACATTCTAAGCAATTTAAGAATTATTGCAAGTCCAAGGCATTGTCGGACATTACACGTTCCTTATACTCCTCAACAAAACGGTGTTCTTTGCGTATGAACAGGACCATTATTTCGAGCCGTTGCATGTTGTCCAATGCAGTTTGCATAGGCGTTTTTGGTGAGGCCGCTTCCTTGCTTGTTATCTCATTAAGCGTTCACCATCTATTGCTCTTAATAAGAAAACTCCAATTGAGGTATGGTCCGGTTCACTGCTGATTATTCACAGTTGAGAGTTTTTGGTTGCCTTCGCTTATGCTCATGTTGATAATGGAAAGTTGGAGCCTAGGGCTGTTAAGTGCATCTTTCTTGGTTATAAGTCCGGTGTTAAAGGTTTTAAATTGTGGAATCCTCGAAACCCGTAAGGTTGTTATTAGCGAAATGTTATCTTTAATGAATCGCTATGTTACATGATGTTTCATCTACTAATGTTCTGTTGAGAGTGAACATCAGCCTACTATTCAGCAGCCTCTTGCTCGGTGGAGCATGTTATTGACTCGGGTGATACATCTGGTAATGAAATTGTTGATGCACATGATGAACCTATCGTTAATGATGATCATGTCACTCCCACTCCAAATCAGCCTATTGTTCCACCCAGTTGGAATCTCGCACGTGTGAGAGTTAGGCGGGTATTAATAAACTGACAGTTAATTGAAGAGTGCAATATTGTTTCTTTTGCTTTATCATTGCGAAGAAATTGAAGGTAATCTGAGCCTTCTTCATATTCCGAGGCTATTATTTACGGTGATAGTAATAAGTGGATGACCGCTATGCATGATGAGATGGAATCACTTGAAAAGAATGGCACTTGGGATTTAGTAAGATTACCTAGAGAGAAGAAACCTATTCGTTGCAAGTGGGTTTTCAAGAGGAAAGAAGGTGTTTCTCCTAATGATGAGACAAGATATAAAGCAAGGTTAGTTGCTAAAGGTTATAGCCAGATTCGGTATTGACTATAACGAAGTCTTTTCTCTGTTGTGAAGCATAGCTCTATTCGCACTTTACTCGATATTGTTGCCATGCATGATCTTGATCTTGAACAATTGGATGTTAAAACTGCATTCTTACATGGAGAATTAGAAGAGGATATTTATATGGAACAACTTTGAAGGTTTTGTTATTCTTGGAAAAGAAAAGCATGCTCAGTAAGTTAAAGAAATCTCTTTATGGATTGAAGCAATCCCTAGACAGTGGTACAAGAGATTTGACACTTTTATACTCTCTCAAGGTTTCAAAAGGTCTAATTATGATAGTTGTGTTTATTTGAAAACTGTCAAAGGTTCAACTACTTATTTGCTCCTTTATGTTGATGATATGCTTATTGCTGCAAAAAGTATGTCAGAGATTAATGAACTAAAGAAGCAATTGAGTAATGAATTTGAGATGAAGGATTTGGGTGCAACAAAGAAAATTCTTGGCATGGAAATATCCAGAGATAGACCGTCTGGAAAAGTATATCTAAGTCAGAAGAGATATATTGATAAAGTTCTTCGTCGTTTTAATATGCATAATGCCAAGCCGGTGAGTACACCGTTAGCTGCACACTTTAAATTGTCATCGCCTTTATGTCCTAAGTCGATGCACGATATTGAGTACATGTCTAGAGTTCCCTATTCAAGTGCAGTTGGTTCACTTATGTATGCCATGGTTTGTTCTCGTCCGGATTTATCTTATGCATTGAGTGTTGTCGGTAGATACATGGCTAATCCGGAAAAGAGCATTGGAAAGCGATTCGATGGATTTTCGGATATCTGCGTGGTACTTCTAATGCTTATTTACGCTTTGGGAAAACTTGAGATGGACTTGTTGGTTTTGTTGATTCTGATTTTGCTTTGGTGATTTGGATAAGAGAAGATCACTCACAGGTTATGTTTTCACCATTGGTGGTTGTGCTGTGAGTTGGAGAGCAACTTTGCGTCTATTATGGCTTGTTCCACTCATCGATGCCGAGTATATGGCTATTTCGAGGCATGCAAAGAAGCTATCTGGTTGAGAGGTTTGTACACCGAGCTTTGTGGAGATTCATCTTGCCCTACCATATTTAGTGACAATCAAAGTGCTATATATCTTACCAAGAATCCAATGTATCATGAGAGGACAAAGCACATTGATGTCGATATCACTATATTCGAGATGTTGTTGTTGAAGGTGATTTGAAGGTATGCAAGATAAGTACTCATGATAATCCTGGCGATATGATGACAAAGCGGTTCCGACCAATAAGTTTGAGCTTTGCTCGAGCTTAGTTGGTATTTCTCACTAGTCCTATGGACTTTGACGCACAAGGTGTTTATGCTGATTTGGATGGAGTTATTCACTTTCTTCGACTCTTGGAGGAATTTGGATCAAGGTGGAGATTGTTAAATTATGATCTAAATTCTAGTACCGTATTGGACTAGACGTAGTACATACGGTGTGGGACTTTTATGTTGGTACCGACGCGTCATTTAGTACAACTCGTTTACTTGTCCTACAAGGACTCCTATGTGTTGCCCCTCATATATACCCCATGTAGTCGCACCTCAGACGGCATGTCGTCTCGTGCTTGTAATACTTCTAATTATAGTGATACGCCTTCGTGCGTTCCGTGGTTTTCTCCCGCAAGGGTTTCCACGTTAAATCCGTGTCTCTCGTGTCTCGTTTATTCTCGTTATTATCTAACAATGGTCAGCTCATATGAGCCTTTACTATTCCTATACATAGCAATAGTTATTTGTGCCGTAAAAGGGAATCCATTACACTAGAGTTTGTACGTTCTATGTGCACCATTAGTCTGGTCACGTGGATGCTCAACAAGTTGCTCAAACACAGAGTGGGTGGATTTCCAATGGTATATCACCCATGGCCAAGGGAGCCTAATAAGACACACCTTCTTATGTGCAAAATGGAAACAAAAAGTGAAGATATTTGTATCATGAGAAAATGATGCGTAGAATGCAAATTGTGTGGGTCAACGCCAAAATGCTCATGACATGGTGTATGAAAAGTTTGTGCCAAAATGCTCATACCATGGCTAGACTGGGGACATGAAAATGTTATGAAAAGTGTGATCCTAGAGAAGGCAATGGCGGGGAGTGAGAAATGAGGTTGGAAGCCACTATAAAAGACACCCTGATGGGTTATTTTCAGCTCATCGCTTGGAAGCAAGAGAGAGTGCCCCTGGCCGGGTGGGATCTAATTAAAGTTCTGATTAGTAGTGAGGAGCGAAAGTGATCATGGTAGTAGCGTATCTCTTCTTGAAGGCTTTGGAAAACGGTTGGGATAGTAGGATGTACCCCTATTTAGGAGTAGAAAGTCGACTCTAATTTCCAGATGGCACTAGTTTTTTATTAACAAAGTGCATTATTACTTTTATCCACGTCCAAATCATGAGTAATGAAAGGTCATGTTACTTTTGCTGCCCATGATTTGGATCGTGGATAGTAGTAATAGTGCCATCTGGAGCAGAGAGCTGAAGGCCTGTTCGGCATCCCTCCGACTCCACGCCCTCGCTCCCGGAGTTGGCGGAGTTGAAGGTAAAAAGTACGGAGCAGGGAAACAGGTGCTCTGCAGATCATTGAATTTCAGGGAGCAGTGGATTGCAGAACAGCCCCTGGCTTTCTACTCTTGATTTTGGGTACACCCCACTATCCCAGTCGCCTGTGAAAGTTGTCGTGCATGATGATAGGAGCCTTCCGCTACCACACTTGTTCAGTTGTTCCAAAGGGCCAGTTGTATAGATACAAGCGCGTGAATCCCACATGGTTAGACAACACAAATGTAGACCATCGACAATGTGTATTATTAAGGTCGGGTTGACTCGGAAAAACATTTATTCCGATTACACAAACTTGGGAGGAGTGTGCTTGCGGAGAGGAGGAGGGGGCAAACAATCAACGGAAAACCTACTTGTTGCCAAAGAGGCACAAAATGTGTAGTTATATGACCATACTTTCACTGTTGTTCTGTTTAGCATGGATCAGGATTACAGTAAGTCATATGTCACTTAAATTCTTTTCTTATGGAAAGCCAGAATGACGGATTATATTACACTTCGGAATACATATACATCAACTGCAATTACAGGGACAAGATATTCAGATGAATCCCCATTTTAGACAATGTTAATAAATGAGTTGTCCTATTAGACTAATAATAACATGATCAAAATTACGACATAAAATTGAGCACTCTTCGTAGATAGCTGCAGCGGGACCAATGAAATTGTCGCATGACCTCTATGACTTCCATGCAGTCAGACTAGACCCTAATTCTATTGCACCCAACTTGTACTGCAAGAAGTACACTATTTCAGTAGGGCCCGAGTGTTCAGTTGATGCGACATTATCGACAGATGATAATACATCACAATTTCCTATCGCGACAAACAGGACACGATTGTAGGTGAAATTGCACCCATCCCATCTGAACCTGAATCTTCATAAAGATAAGCATCAATATTAAGTTTCACATAATCTTCCTTAGGTTTGCACCAACCGTGGCATTCCATCGCCATTTTACTTTGCTTCATAGATCTTGAGTAATCAGTTACTAGTGCCGAGATGGCTTGCATCGACTGGGCCGACTACTAGACCTTCTCGTCGTGGGTCGACTGTCGGCGTTCCCATCAAAGGTTCCACGTAAGCTAGCTTCTGTTGTTTTGACCACATCAAAGGAAGCACGCTCTGTAAATAAGAAACACTAGTACTGTCACATAAGGAGTATATGTTTGCATTGACAACAAGCATCCTGATTTGACATACCAGACAGCTGCATGAGCGAAGGTACGCAATCCATGCCCACCAGTGACCTCTCAGATGCCTCACACGAGAATCCCCTTTTATCGAATATCAGAAGCCAAAACCCCATTTTTTCTGACATTTGTCGGTACTTCACTATACCGGGAGAGGATACAAATGTTGGGGATTTACACATGATCAACTTATCTCGTGTGACGGGTTACAAAGGATATATATTGTAGTGGTGACCTTGGTCGATACTGATCTATATTGTGGAAGGAGGGGGGCATCGCCCCCCCTCCCCTACTCCAGTACGGCCCAAGCCTTTTGGCGACAGGCCCTATGGCTAGGGAGGATAAGAAGCAGAACGGAAGCTGGCTTCTCTTATCAATAGCTCGAGCTTGAGTGCTCTCTATGCACCGACCACCCGCAACTTGACAACCACGGAAGCTGGCTTCTCTGATCATGGGCTCAAACTTGAGTGCTCTCTGTGCACCGACCACCCATGGCTTAACAACCATAGAAGCTGGCTTGACTGACCTCAGAACTTGGGAGCTATGAAAATGTCAAGCGTCATATAAAAACACTATTACTCTCACAGGAGGAGCTGCCCACCCATCCATTTGAATCCCAGCAGCGCAGCAGGCAAGAAGCTCCCTCCAGCGAGAAGACCTACCGCAAAAGCTCCCTCCAGCGAGAGAAGACCGGCGCAAAAGCTCCCTCCACCGAGAAGACCGGCACAACAGCAAAGGGAGCCTCGGCGACCCGCATCCCACCGACAATGTAGCCCTACAACTGGATCTGTGAATTGTTGTTCTTCCCTCAGTAGTTTGTTGTTTGCGTTTTCTCGTTCTCACGTAGTAGATTGTTTTCTGCTTCAGATCCCGCCCAAGGAGGAGGCCAAGGGGAAGAGCAAGGAGAAGGAGACCAAGGGGAAGAGTAAGGAGGAGAAGGAGAAGGCAGTGGAGGAGGAACGCCTCACCCACCCACTACGGCGAGTTTCTCAATGAAGCCACGACCACTCTTCGCCACACTCCAGAGGAGTGCAAGAAGATGAAGGCCAAGCGGGCTAGGCGAGGGTAGGCATATGCAGTCATCATTAGGATGATAACATATTAATATTGTGCGTGCCCCTATATATTGTTCGTGCCTAATATCGTTCGTGCCATACTAGTTGGTAGTCTTCTCGGTTGACGGCATATGCCAATGAATGTAAATATGGTTTTGCTGCCGATCAGAGTATATAAGCATTTGTAACTAAGGCTACCAGTTCCAGAACGGAGGGTGCTTGTTGCTTCGTCGGACACAAGAAGTGGTCCTTTTGTCAATTCGTCTCGGCAGGTGATCTTTTTGGACAAAAAATTTGTTAGGGGGGAGGGGGGCATCGCCCCCACCCCCACTAGTAGAAAAACGACCTAATGTTCAGCTCATTAGTCCCGGTTTGTAAATAAACTGGTACTAATGTGACCATTAGTCCCGGTTCGAATGGCTATGCATTAGTCCCGGTTCGTGGTGTCCCCTTTAGTCCCGGCAGGCTGGCGTCAGGTCGGGGCCCCACAAATTGGTCTTTGGTTCGCTCATCATAGAGTTGATTCTCGGTCCACATAAGTGACGCAGATGACCATTGTTTCCTCTATGAAATCGAGCTGCGTGCATGGTATTATTTTCTACTGTTTTTTCATGGCTTGACACCTTAATTGACTCAGCTTGGGTAGTATCCACAAGCAATGGGACCATGCCTATATCATACTTCCTCCCTTCAAACGAAATCGTCCTCGGTTTCAAGTCGGCTCTTAACATGATCTTCCTCTCCGGAACTTGCTGCTCTCTAGTGATTGCATTGTCCACCATTGGCTTTAGCACGTGCTTCCTCCCACCATGCATGAATGTGTATGTGTTCGATCTTCTAGCATGCACAACATCATGATCGAACTACCACGGTCTTCCTAATAGCAACTGACAAGCGTCCATCGGCAAGACATCACAATCCACCTTGTCGATATAATCTCCAACAACAAATGGCACACACACCTTATGTGTAATCTTTAATTTTCCAGAGTTGTATAGCCACTCCACATGGTGCGGTTTTGGATGCCGCCACATGGACAAACCCAATGCATGCACAATATCTTTACTAATGGCATTTGTAAAGCTGCCGCTGTCGTGGTTCTAAGTCTGACAGTAGAGTGGGGGCTAGGTATGGAGAGGCTAGGTCCTAGCTATGAAGCAGTTGTAAACACCAAGGATGTACGAGTTCAGGCCCTTCTCGGAGGAAGTAACAGCCCTACGTCTTGGAGCCCGGAGGCGGTCGAGTGGATTATATGTGTATGGATTACAGGGGTGCGAACCCTTTACACTGAGGAGGGGGGTGGCTTATATAGTGTCTGCCAGACCCCTCCGGCCCTCAGTAATGCAGGGTTTAAAGTACATTAAGTCTAGGCGTTACTGGTAACACCTTACATAAAGTGTCCTAAATGCCATAAAGACTACTTAATTACAGACCGTTTGGGTACAGAGTGACTCTAGATCTCCTAGTGGTCGAGTGTGTCTTCATGGTCGAGTCCTTAGAGCCCGTCGATTGAAGTCCCTCTTGGTCGACTGGAATGCAGTTTCTTCTGAGGGTGTCCTTGGGAAGGGTACTTAGATCCGGTCTACGACCCTACCCTAGGTACATGACTTCATCATTAGCCCCCGAACGGATCGAGGTTTGAGTGACGAAGGAGTTGATATAATTTCCGACCTGCTTTTGTGTTCCGGATATGTACCGTCTTGGACCAATAATTTCTTCGTTGATAACAGCAACTTCTCTTTCAGTTGCCTTGATCCATTCTTTTCTCTTGTCGAGTGAACTTTTGAACTTAGAAATCTCCAAGCGACGGATCGCAGGAAATCTCTCGTCTGACAGATCGATCTGCTGCTCGTAGATTTTGTGGGATCCGAATTTTGGGGAAGCGCGCGAAGCGGGGCGGATTACGGCGCCTGGATGGGATAGGGCATAGACGCCTCGATCCCCGCGCCACCTTTTTCGCCACGTATCGCGTCGGCGCGACTGTTTCGGGATGTGACTGGATCGTCCGGGCCCACCTGTCATCCACTCGGAAGTGTTCTTATAAAGGCGCCCGGCGAGGGTTTTTGAACAGTATCTCTCCATTCTCCCCCCTGTCCTCTCCGCCTCCGCCCGCATCGCCTGCTTTCGCCTCTGCCCAACCACCCCTCGTGCGCCTCGACGACAACAATGGTGAAGGAGAAGACGACGGCTCTGGAGCATGCAAAAAAGGCGATGGCGAAGGGGAAGGCGAAAGGGAGAGCGACCAGTCGGGGCGGATCTTCGTCAAGGTCCCATCTACCACACGGCTGGGTCCAAGGAGATTGGATCCGGTCGACCATCACCGAGAGGGATCTCACGGAGATGGCCAACGAGGGTTTGATTCCCCACGGGGCGGCGAGGCTCCCGGGGGACGAGTGGCAACCGCAGCCGGAAGAGGGTGAGTGCGTTCTTCTGGCCACCCATGTCGACCGTGGGTTTTCTCTGCCTCCGAGTGTGTTTTTCCGTGGTTTCTTGAATTTCTTCGGGGCACAACTTCATCACTTCAATCCAAACTCCATCGCCTACCTTGCTGCCTTTGTGTCCATGTGTGAGAATTTCTTGGGCTGTCGACCGCACTGGGGGTTGTTCAAGCACATATTCACTTGTCGTTCTCAGACAGTGAAAAAGGCGAGTCCAGATGACGACAAGACCAAGGTTATTCAGATGTGTGGAGGTCTGGGGATCCAGATGAGAAACAAGAGCACTTTTCCGACCATGACTCTCCCCGAGTCGGTCAGGGGATGGCAGTCGACTTGGTTTTACTACCAAAACGAGTCGACGCCGGGGCTGTTGAGTGGTCTCCCTCCATTTACCATGGACCGAGCAAGCAAACCCTCTTCCTTGAAGGTGCTCCCTGAGGAGAAGGCCCAAGTGAAGATGTTGATGGAGCGTGTAGTTCAGTTAGTTAGGGAAGGAGTGACGGGTATGGACCTTCTGGAGGTCTTCCTTAGGCGACACATCCAGCCTCTTCAGTACCGAGGACATTGCATGTGGCTGTACTGTGGAACCGAGGATGAAACTAGGGTCCATCCAGAAGCAGTCGGCGATGCCACGCTGGAAAGGTGGATGGCCACGGTCACTGGGAACAAGGACAACCCTCGAGGAGCCAGGAGGATTCCGCCACTCGACCATCTTAGCATTCCAAACAAGGTATGCCCACTTTGTTTCCAATTGTAATCTTGCCATACTTATTCTGCTTTCACTGTAAATTGGTCGATTGATCTTTATTTTGCTGTCTGTCAGGCTTTCACCGAACTGCACTCGATGTCCAATGGAGCACAGGCGCCGACTGAAGAAGAGGAAGGTAGTGGGGGCGAAAGCCAGGAGGACTGGGATTCAGACGCTGCTGCTGATGATGATGATGACGACGATTCTGATGGGGAGGACGAAGAGGAGGAGGAGGAGGAGGTTGCGCCGCCTCGCACGGAAAGGCGATCGAAGCTCGCCCATGACCTTGCGACTGAACGTGGCAAGGGGGTCGCGACTGTCGTGCAGTCGACCAAGCGCCCTCGGACCACTTCTCCGGCGCCGACTGAGAAGGCTCCGAAGCAATCCAGAGTGGCACCATCAAAGCCGGCCAAGGTCCTGCCGAAAATGAAGGTGTCGATCCCCACCATATCAGGGTAAAAAATGCTGCTTGATTCTTCTTGTTCTATATGAGTTTGTCTTTGGTCGACTCATGAGTTAACCGATTGACTTTTGGAATTGCAGTGCTGCTACTTCTGATATTTCGGCTAGGGGTGACGACCACGAGATGGAAGATGCTGCTACCTCAAAACCTGGTATGACTCGTAATTCCGACTTCCAGTCGATCGGCTCTTAGTCTTTAATTCTGATTCTTTTCTGTAGCTCCATCCAATGTTGTTATCACCCTTCCTGACGACGACGACGATGATGAACCGCTGAAGCAAAGGAGGAGCAGGAAAGCGTCTGCTGGCCGGGTGACTCAGGACGTGCCAGCACCCGAGACACTGGTCGCGGAGGAAGATAACACCACTCGCCCATCAGATCTTCATGGGTGCGGCGACGAGTGCTCACCCCGCATCGTCGAGTGATGTACAGCCTTCGCTCTTCTCGACCCACTATGTCCCCGAGGACCAAGCCAGTGCTGCAAAATAAGCGATACGCCAGGCGGGAGTCATGATGGAGCAGGTGAAGGCCATCCGGGAGGCTAGCCAGGCCACCTATGACGCCAGTTCCGCTCTTCAGAGCAACGTTCAGGTCAGTCAGTCATCGCCTGTTCTGTTAGGATATGATAATTGCAAAATCTTCTTTCTGAAATCTGTAGTAGTCCTACACCCACTGGGTGTGTCGAGTGAAATTCCGGGTTAGTGGGGGCACGCTGAGTGCACCCACTGGGTGTAGTCCCCAAGGCTATGGTGGACTGCTAGCAGTCGACCATAGGCTTTACAAGTTAAGTTCTTCCATCATTCGACTAGGTCGAATGGATATCTCAAATCAGTGGGGGCACGCTGAGTGCACCCACTGGGTGTAGTCCCCGAGACCGTGGTTGACTGCTGGCAGTTGACTACAGTCTGAAGATCAACTCCTGTTTTTTTTGTGTTGTTGGTCGACTGGTCGATTCTATCTTGATAGAACTAGTGGGGGCACGCTGAGTGCACCCACTGGGTGTAGTCCCCCGAGACTTCGGTCGAATGTTTGAATTCGGCTGAAGTCTTAGACACGTATGATTTTTCCTCAGTCACTCGGAAGTGAATTATCTTTGACATTTTGTCAATTGGTTCTTCGTAGAAATCCTGCGACCTGGCGGCTCGTTACACGGAGTTGGAGAACAAACATATCAAACTTGAGCTTGATCTGAAGCTGGTACAGGAGAACTTGGCGAAGGCAAAGGAGGAGAGCAAAGGTATGTTTGGTGAGGACTCGACGACTGCTTTTGCCCCTCATTTGTTTCAAAGTCTCACCTTGCTGTAATTTTGCAGGCAAAGTGAAGGAGGCCCAGAAGAAAAAAGACCTTGAGCTAGCTGAGATGCAGAGGACAGCCATAGAGAAAACCAAGCTCGCCGACGAGAAGCTGGCTTCGGTCACCAAGCTGGAAGAGGAAAATACCAACCTGAGAGCTGCCCTTGATGTTGCCAACAAAGAAGTGAGTCGACTGAAAAGTGACAAGATCGCCCTGAATGACAAAGCCAGTGAGCTGATGGGGAAGACGAAAGATCTGGAGGCTTATCTGGGCGGACTCGCCAAGAAGCTATTCCTCATGCTCGAAGGTAAGCTTTTGCATCAAACGGGTATTTTCACTGTGATATTTCCACTCGACTGTCGTCTTGACTCGGTGGTTGTGCTTGCAGAATTTTGCCAAAACTTTGAGGAGGAGACTAGTCGGCTGGAAATGAACCTGGACCCCATCAACTCTCCGGTGAATGATGAAGTCGCTATGAACGTGTTCCGGCTCGAGTCTCGTGTTGCTGCTATCACTGACTATCTTGCAAGGCTGAAGGTTGCTACTTACCGCATTGACACTACACTCTGGCCCAGGGAGACGCTCCAGAACGACCTCGAGTCTCTGATGGCTCGACTAAACACAGTCCCTGGTCGAGTGCAAGAGTGGAAGAAGTCTTCTGCCAGGTGCGGTGCAGACGTCGCTCTGTGTCTAGCCCGAGTCCATTGCAAGGATGCGCGTGAAGACAAGCTGGCGGCTCTTCGGGTGGCAAACACCAAGAAACACGACTTCCGGTCCTTCATGGAGACTTTCATCGCCGCTGCCACTCGGATCGCGGACGGGATCGACCTTGATGAGTTTGTTGCACCTTCCAGCCCTCCACAGGAGGGGTAAAAAACTTCTTGAGCTCGACACTTTAAATTTGCCTCGGAATGCCGAGTGATTTTGTAACCGATAAACCTTAACAGGCTTAGCGCCTGAGCACTCTCGGTTCCGTTAGGTTTTTATCCTAACTTGGATTCGACGTTTTGAATATGCTTGCCTTTGGTTCGAAATGTCTTTTGCAGGTTTAAAGCGAGATGCTTACTACAGTCGACTTATCCTTCAATTTACTTAGGTAGCCATTGGGCTGCGGCTAAGCCCCCGAGTGAGAGGTGCGCTCATCACTCAGTAGGATTTTTATAACTTAGGCGAGCACTGGGCTGTAGCTAAGCCCCCGAGTGGGAGGTTTGCTCCTCACTCGGTAGGATTTTTATAACTTAGGCGAGCACTGGGCTGCAGCTAAGCCTCCGAGTGGGAGGTTTGCTCCTCACTCAGTAGGATTTTTATAACTTAGGTGAGCACTGGGCTACAGCTAAGCCTCTGAGTGGGAGGTTTGCTCCTCACTCGGTAGGATTTTTATAACTTAGGCGAGCACTGGGCTGCAGCTAAGCCCCCGAGTGGGAGGCTTGCTCCTCACTCGGTAGGATTTTTATAACTTAGGCGAGCACTGGGCTGCAGCTAAGCCCCCGAGTGGGAGGCTTGCCCCTCACTCGGTAGGGTTTTCACATTGTACTTGTGGCGTAGCTTGAAGGAGAGGGTCGCAGTCGACCTGTACCTCGTCCTCCTTGCGACCGCATGTTGTACTTATGGCGTAGCTCAGAGGAGAGGGTCGCAGTCGACCTGCACCTCGTCCTCCTTGCGACCGCACATCGTACTTATTGAAGGAAATATGCCCTAGAGGCAATAATAAAGTTATTATTTATTTCCTTATTTCATGATAAATGTTTATCATTCATGCTAGAATTGTATTAACCGGAAACATGATACATGTGTGAATGCATAGACAAAATAACATGTCACTAGTATGCCTCTACTTAACTAGCTTGTTAATCAAAGATGGTTATGTTTCCTGACCATGAACAAGGAGTTGTTATTTGATTAATGAGGTCACATCATTAGTAGAATGATCTGATTGACATGACCCATTCCCTTAGCTTAGCACACGATCGCTTAGTATGTTGCTACTTGCTTTTTCCATGACATATACATATTCCTCGTAACTATGAGATTATGCAACTCCGTTTACGGAGGAACACTTTGGTGCTACCAAACGTCACAACGTAATCGGGTGATTATAAAGGAGTACTACAGGTGTCTCCAAAGGTAGATGTTGGGTTGGCGATTTCGAGATTAGGTTTTGTCACTCCGATTGTCTGGAGAGGTATCTCTGGGCCCTCTCGGTAATACACATCATCGAAGCCTTGCAAGCACTACAACTAATGAGCTAGTTGTGAGATGATGTATTACGGAACGAGTAAAGAGACTTGCGATAACGAGATTGAACTAGGTATTGGATACCGACGATCGAATCTCGGCAAGTAACATACCGATGACAAAGGAACGACGTATGTTGTTATGCGGTCTGACCGACAAAGATCTTCGTAGAATATGTAGGAACCAATATGGGCATCCAGGTCCCGCTGTTGGTTATTGACCGTGATTGGTTCTAGGTCATGTCTACATTGTTCTCGAACCGTAGGGTCCGTGACGCTAAGGTTTCGATGATGCTTATTATGAGTTTATGTATTTTGATGTACCGAAGAAGTTCGAGTCCCGGATGTGATCACGGACATGACGAGGAGTCTCGGAATGGTCGAGACATAAAGATTGATATATTGGAAGCCTATGTTTGGAGTTCGAATGGTTCCGGCGGCACGGAATTTTCCTGAGTACCGGAGGTTACTGGAACCCCGGGAGGTAAATGGGCCTCGATGGGCCTTGGTGGAAAGGAGAAGGGCAGCCCAAGGTGGCTGCGCGCCTCCCCTTCCCTAGTCCTACTAGGACTAGGAGAAGGGCCGCCCCCTCTCTCTCTTTCCCTCCCGAATCCTAGTCCAACTAGGATTGGGGAATCCTACTCCCAGAGGAGTAGGACTCCTGGCGCCCCTCTTGGCCGCCGCCCCTCCCCTGGCTCCTTTATATCACGGGGCGGGGGGCACCTTGGAACAGACAAGTTGATCGTGAGATCGTTCCTTAGCCGTGTCGGTGCCCCCTCCACCATATTCCACCTCGGTTATATCGTCGCAAGCTTAGGCGAAGCCTCGCGCCGTGAAACATCAAGATCGCCTGCCACGCCGTCGTCTTGTGAAACTCTCCCTCGACACTCGGCTGGATCGGAGTACGAGGGACGCCATCGAGCTGTACGTGTGTCGAGAACTCGGGGCGCGGAGTAACGGCGCCGGGATCGGTCGGATCGCGAGGAGAACGTCGACTACTTCCACTACGCCAGATCGCTTCCGCCGGGTCTACAAGGGTATGTAGACAACACTCTCCCCTCTCGTTGCTATACATCACCATGATCTTGCGTGTGCGTAGGAAATTTTTGAAATTACTACGTTCCCCAACAAATGGCATCCGAGCCTAGGTTTTTCTATGGTTTGATGTTTTGCACGAGTAGAACACAAGTGAGTTGTGGGCGATACAAGTCATACTACCTACCAAAGATGTCATACTTTGGTTCAGCGGTATTGTGAGATGAAGCGCCTGCATCGACATTACGCGTGACGCTTCTGCGAGACTGGTTTCACCGCCACGAGCACTCGTTGCTTAAAGGTGACCGGTGGGTGCTGTCTCTCTCACTTTAGTTGAACCGAGTGTAGCTACGCCCGTCCTTGAAGAAGGTTAAACGGAGTCTATTTGACGAAGTATCGTTGTGGTTTTGATGCGTGGTGAGACCGGATCTTGCTTAAGCCCGTAGCAGCCACGTAAAATTTGCAACAACAAAGTAGAGGACGCCTAACTTGTTTTTGCAGGAATGTTGTGATGTGATATGGTCAAGACGTGATGCTATATTTTATTGTATGAGATGATCATGTTTTGTAACCGGTTATCGGCAATGGCGAGAGCCATATGGTTGTCGCTTTATTGTATGCAATGCAATCGCCTGTAATGCTTTACTTTATCACTAAGCGGTAGCGATAGTCGTAGTAGCATAAGTTTGGCGAGGCGACAACGATGCTGCGATGGAGATCAAGGTGTCGCGCGGTGACGATGGTGATCATGGTGGTGCAGCAAGATGGAGATCATGAAGCACAAGATGATGATGACCATATCATATCACTTATATTGATTTGCATGTGATGTTTATCCTTTTATGCATCTTATCTTGCTTTGATGACGGTAGCATTATAAGATGATCTCTCACTAAATTATCAAGAAGTGTTCTCCCGGTATGCACTTGTTGCCAAAGTTCGTCGTGCCTGCACACCACGTGATGATCGGGTGTGATAAGCTCTCGTCCATCTACAACGGGTGCAAGCCAGTTTTGCACACGCAGAATACTCGGGTTATACTTGACGAGCCTAGCATATGCGAGATATGGCCTCGGAACACGGAGACCGAAAGGTCGAGCGTGAATCATATAGTAGATATGATCAACATAAGATGTTCACCATTGAAAACTACTCCATTTCACGTGATGATCGGTTATGGTTTAGTTGATTTGGATCACGTGATCACTTGGATGACTAGAGAGATGTCTTTCTAAGTGGGAGTTCTTAAGTAATATGATTAATTGAACTTAAATTTATCATGAACTTAGTACCGATAGTATCTTGCTTGTTTATGTTTGATTGTAGATAGATGGCTCGTCTTTGTTGTTCCGTTGAATTTTAATGCGTTCCTTGAGAAAGCAAAGTTGAAAGATGATGGTAGCAATTACACGGATCGGGTCCGTAACTGAGGATTATCCTCATTGCTGCACGTAAGAATTACGCCCCGGATGCACCGCTAGGTGACAGCCCGCTTCTTTGAGCAACGCCAGATGTTGTGAACGTTTGGCGAGCAAAGTGATGACTACTCTATAGTTCAAGTGCCATGCTTTACGGCTTAGAACCGGGACTTCAACGACGTTTTGAACGTCATGGAGCATATGAGATGTTCCAGAGTTGAAGTTGATATTCCAACAGAATGCCCGGATTGAGAGATATGAGATCTCCAATAAGTTCTATAGCTACAAGATGGAGGAGAATAGTTACATTAGTGAGCATATACTCGTAATGTCCGGGTACTACAATCACTTGACACAATTGGGAGTTAATCTTCCGGATGATTGTGTCATTGATGTAATTCTCCAATCACGCCACCAAGCTACAAAGGCTTCGTGATGAACTATAATATGCAAGGGTTAGTAAAGACTATACCGAGCTCTTCGCAATGCTAAAGGCTGCGGAGGTAGAAATCAAGAAAGAGCATCAAGTGTTGATGGTCAACAAGACCACTAGTTTCAAGAAGAAAGGCAAAGGGAAGAAGAAGGAATCTCAAGAAGAACAGCAAGCAAGTTGTCGCTCAGAGAAGAAACCCAAGTCGGCCCTAAACCTGAAACCGAGTGCTTCTACCGCAAGCGATCGTCACCGAAGCGGAACTGCCCCAAGTATTTGGCGGATAAGAAGGATGGCAAGGTGAACAAAGGTATATGTGATATACATGTTATTGATGTGTACCTTACTAGAGCTCGCAGAGCACTGGTATTTGATATCGGTTCATTGCTAATATTTGCAACTCAAACAGGACTACGGATTGCTTAACACCGCAAAGGACGAGGTGACGATGCGCGTGGGAAATGGTTCCAAAGTCGATGTGATCGCGGTCGGCACGCTACCTCTACATCTACCTTCGGATTAGTTTTAGACCTAAATAATTGTTATTTGGTGCTGCGTTGAGCATGAACATTATATCTGGATCTTGTTTGATGCGAGACGGTTATTCATTTAAATCGAGAGAATAATGGTTGTTCTATTTATATGAGTAATATCTTTTATGGTCATGCACCCTTGAGGAGTGGTCTATTTCTTATGAATCTTGATAGTAGTGATACACATATTCATAATGTTGAAACCAAAAGATGCAGAGTTGATAATGATAGTGCAACTTATTTGTGGCTTGCCGCTTAGGTCATATCGATGTAAAGCGCATGAAGAAACTCCATACGATGGACTTTTGGAGTCACTTGATTATGAATCACTTGGCACTTATGAACCGTGCCTCATGGGCAAGATGACTAGAACACCGCTTCTCCGGTACTATGGAGAGAGCAACAGATTTGTTGGAAATCATACATATAGATGTATGTGGTCCAATGAATGTTGAGGCTCGTGGCGGATATCGTTATTTTCTCACCTTCACAGATGACTTAAGCGGATATGGGTATATCTACTTAATGAAACATAAGTCTGAAACATTTGAAAAGTTCAAAGAATTTCAGAGTGAAGTTGAAAATCATCGTAACAAGAAAATTAAGTTTCTACGATCCGATCGTGGAGGTGAATATTTGAGTTACGAGTTTGGTCTACATTTGAAACAATGCGGAATAGTTTCAAGAACTCACGCCACCCTAACACCACAACGTAATGGTGTGTCCGAACGTCAGAATCGTGCTTTACTAGATATGGTACGATCTATGATGTCTCTTCTGATTTACCGCTATCGCTTTGGGGTTATGCTCTAGAGACGGCCGCATTCACACTGAATAGAACACCGTCAAAATCCGTTGAGACGACACCTTATGAACTATGGTTTGGCAAGAAACCAAAGTTGTCGCTTTCTTAAAGTTTGGGGATGCGATGCTTATGTGAAAAAGCTTCAACCCGATAAGCTCGAACCCAAATCGGAGAAATGTGTCTTCATAGGATACCCAAAGGAAACAGTTGGGTACACCTTCTATCACAGATCCGAAGGCAAGACATTCGTTGTTAAGAATGGATCCTTTCTAGAGAAGGAGTTTCTCTCGAAAGAAGTGAGTGGGAGGAAAGTGGAACTTGATGAGGTAATAGTACCTTCTCCCTTACTTGAAAGTAGTTCGTCGCAGAAACCAGTTTACGAGACATCTACACCAAGTAGTGAGGAAGTTAATGATGTTGATCATGAAACTTCAGATCAAGTTATCGCAGAACCTCGTAGATCAACCAGAGTAAGATCCGCACTGAGTGGTACGGTAATCCTGTTCGGAAGTCATGCTACTAGATCATGATGAACCTACGAACTATGAAGAAGCGATGGTGAGCCCAGATTCCAAAATGGCTTGAGGCCATGAAATCGAGATGGGATCCATGTATGAAAACAAAGTATGGACTTTGGTTGACTTGCCCGAGGGTAGGCAAGCAATAGAAAACAAGTGGATCTTCAAGAAGAAGACCGACGCCGACGGTAATGTTATCGTTTATAAAGCTCGACTTGTCGCAAAAGGTTTTCGACAAGTTCAAGGGATTGACTACGATGAGACCTTCTCACCCGTAGCGATGCTTAAGTCCGTCCGAATCATGTTAGCAATTGCCGATTTTATGATTATGAAATTTGGCAAATGGATGTAAAGACTGCATTCTGAATGGATTTCGGAAGAACAGTTGTATATGATGCAACCGTAAGGTTTTATCGATCCAAAGGAGCTAACAAAGTATGCAAGCTCCAATGATCCATCTATGGACTGGTGCAAGCATCTCGGAGTTGGAATAAACGCTTTGATAGTGTGATCAAAGCATTTGGGTTTGTCTGAGACTTTTGGAGAAGCCTCAGTATTTACAAGAAAGTGAGTGGGAGCTCAGAGCATTTACGATATTATATGTGGATGACATATTGCTGATCGGAAATGATATAGAATTTCTGGATAGCATAAAGGATACTTGAATAAGAGTTTTTCAATGAAAGACCTCGGTGAAGCTGCTTACATATTGGGCATTAAGATCTATAGAGATAGATCAAGACGCCTAATTGACTTTCACAAAGCACATACCTTGACAAAGTTTTGAAAAAGTTCAAAATGGATCAAGCAAAGAAAGGGTTCTTGCACGTGTTACAAGGTGTGAAGTTGAGTCGACTCAATGCCCGACCACCGCAGAAGATAGAGAGAAATGAAAGATGTTCACTATGCTTCAGCCATAGGCTCTATCATGTATGCAATGCTGTGTACCGCTGATGTGTGCCTTGCTATAAGCCTAGCAGGAGGTACCAAAGTAATCCAGAGTGGATCATCGACAGCGGTCAAGAACATCCCGAAATACCGAAAAGGACTAAGGATATGTTTCTCATATATGGAGGTGACAAAGAGCTCATCGTGGCAGTTACGTTGATGCAAGCTTTGACACCGATCCGGACGATTCTAAATCGCAAACCGGATACGATTTACACTAAACGGAGGAGCTGTCGGTTGGTGCGCTTCTAAACAAAGCGTCGTGAAGGGATCTACATGTGAAGCGGAATACATAGCAGCTTCGAAGCAGCTAATGAAGGAGTCGGATGAAGGAGTTCATATCCGATCTAGGTGTCATACCTAGTGCATCGGGTCCAATGAAAATCTTCTGTGACAATCTCGAGCAATTGCCTTAGCAAAGGAATCCAGATTTCACAAGAGGACCAAGCACATCAAGAGACGCTTCAATTCCATCCGGACTTAGTCCAGACGGAGACATAGAGATTTGCAAGATACATACGGATCTGAATGTTGCGCACTCCGTTGACTAAGCCTCTTCCACGAGCAAAACATGATCAGCACCAAGACTCCATGGGTGTTAGAATCATTACTATGTAATCTAGATTATTGACTCTAGTGCAAGTGGGAGATCAAGGAAATATGCCCTAGAGGCAATAATAAAGTTATTATTTATTTCCTTATTTCATGATAAATGTTTATCATTCATGCTAGAATTGTATTAACCGGAAACATGATACATGTGTGAATGCATAGACAAAACAACATGTCACTAGTATGCCTCTACTTAACTAGCTTGTTAATCAAAGATGGTTATGTTTCCTGACCATGAACAAGGAGTTGTTATTTGATTAATGAGGTCACATCATTAGTAGAATGATCTGATTGACATGACCCATTCCCTTAGCTTAGCACACGATCGTTTAGTATGTTGCTACTGCTTTTTTCCATGACATATACATATTCCTCGTAACTATGAGATTATGCAACTCCGTTTACGGAGGAACACTTTGGTGCTACCAAACGTCACAACGTAATCGGGTGATTATAAAGGAGTACTACAGTGTCTCCAAAGGTAGATGTTGGGTTGGCGATTTGAGATTAGGTTTTGTCACTCCGATTGCTCTGGAGAGGTATCTCTGGGCCCTCTCGGTAATACACATCATCAAGCCTTGCAAGCACTACAACTAATGAGCTAGTTGTGAGATGATGTATTACGGAACGAGTAAAGAGACTTGCCGTAACGAGATTGAACTAGGTATTGGATACCGACGATCGAATCTCGCAAGTAACATACCGATGACAAAGGAACGACGATGTGTTGTTATGCGGTCGACCGACAAAGATCTTCGTAGAATATGTAGGAACCAATATGGGCATCCAGGTCCCGCTGTTGGTTATTGACCGTGAATGGTTCTAGGTCATGTCTACATTGTTCTCGAACCGTAGGGTCCGCACGCTTAAGGTTTCGATGATGCTTATTATGAGTTTATGTATTTTGATGTACCGAAGAAGTTCGAGTCCCTGATGTGATCACGGACATGACGAGGAGTCTCGGAATGGTCGAGACATAAAGATTGATATATTGGAAGCCTATGTTTGGAGTTCGAATGGTTCCAAGCGGCACGGAATTTTCCGAGTACCGGAGGTTACTGGAACCCCGGAGGTAAATGGGCCTCGATGGGCCTTGGTGGAAAGGAGAAGGGCAGCCCAAGGTGGCTGCGCCCCCCCCTTCCCTAGTCATACTAGGACTAGGAGAAGGGCCGCCCCTCTCTCTCTTTTCCCCCAGGAATCCTAGTCCAACTAGGATTGGGGGAATCCTACTCCCGGAGGGAGTAGGACTCCTGGCCGCCCCCTCTTGGCCGCCGCCCCCCCCCCTGGCTCCTTTATATACGGGGCAGGGAGGCACCTGGAATGCACAAGTTGATCGTGAGATCGTTCCTTAGCCGTGTCGGTGCCCCTCCACCATATTCCACCTCGGTTATACCGTCGCGAAGCTTAAGCGAAGCCTCGCGCCGGTGAAACATCAAGATCGCCACCACGCCGTCGGCTTGACGAAACTCTCCCTCGACACTCGGCTGGATCGGAGTACGAGGGACGCCATCGAGCTGTACGTGTGTCAAGAACTCGGGGCGCCGGAGTAACGGCGCCGGATCGGTCGGATCGCGAGGAGAACGTCGACTACTTCCACTACGCCAGATCGCTTCGCCGGGTCTACAAGGGTATGTAGACAACACTCTCCCCTCTCGTTGCTATACATCACCATGATCTTGCGTGTGCGTAGGAAATTTTTTGAAATTACTACGTTCCCCAACACTTATGGCGTAGCTCAGAGGAGAGGGGCGAAGTTGACCTGCACCTCGTCCTCCTTGCGACCGCACATTGTACTTTTGGCGTAGCTCAGAGGAGAGGGTCGCAGTCGACCTGCACCTCATCCTCCTTGCGATCAAGACATTGTACTTGTGGCGAGCTCGAGAGAGAGGGTCGCAATGACCTGCACCTCGTCCTCCTTGCGACAAGACATTGTACTTGTGGCGTAGCTCGGAGGAGAGGTCACAATCGACCTGCACCTCGTCCTCCTTGCGACCAAGACATTGTACTTGTGGCGTGGCTTAGAGGAGAGGGTCACACGACGACCTGCACCTCCCCTCCTTGCGGCGCACATTGTATTTGTGGCGTGCTCGAGGAGAGGGTCGCAATGACCTGCACTGGTCCTCCTTGCGACCGCACATTGTACTTGTGGCGTAGCTCAGAGGAGAGGGTCGCAGTCGACCTGCACCTCGTCCTCCTTGCGAGCGCACGTTGTATTTGAACTTAGGGGAGTGATTGGACTGCAGCTAAGCCTCCGAGTGGGAGTCTGACTCACCACTCGGTAGGATTTTTATTGAAACTTAGGCGAGTACTTGGACTGCCGCTAAGCCTCCGAGTGGGAGTCTGGCTCACCACTTGGTAGGATTTTATTCAAACTTAGGCGAGTACTTGGACTGCAGCTAAGCCTCCGAGTGAGAGTCTGGCTCGTCACTCGGTAGGATTTTATTCAAACTTAGGCGAAACGGGTTCGCAGCTAAGCCCCCGAGTGGGAGTCTGGCTCACCACTCGGCAAGGATTTTTTACAAACTTAGGCGAAACGGATTCGCAACTAAGTCACCCACTGAGGGGAAATTTTACTGAACAAATAAAAGTGACAAAAATCATTTGGGAAATTATGACACTATTATCTCGCAAGACATGAACTACAGAAGTACTTTTATTACAACTCATACGAGTGAAAACTTAAGTGTAAAATGGGCGGAGTAGCTCCGCGTTCCAAGCTCGGGGCTCGTCAATGTTGTGTTCGACGTTGTAGAGACGGTACGCTCCGTTGTGGAGGACCTTGGTCACGATGAAGGGTCCTTCCCAAGAAGGAGCAAGCTTGTGTTGTTTCTGCTGATCCACTCGGAGAACCAAATCTCCTTCCTGGAAGGCTCGACTCTTCACGTTTCTGGCGTGGAAGCGACACAAGTCCTGTTGGTAGATGGTCGATCGGATCAGAGTCATCTCTCTTTCTTCCTCTAAAAGGTCGACTGCGTCCTGCCGCGCTTGTTCCGCTTCAGCTTTGTTGTAGAGCTCAACTCGAGGAGCATTGTGGAGCAGATCACTCGGCAAGACCGCTTCGGCTCCATAGACCAAGAAGAATGGGGTTCTTCTGGTCGACCGATTAGGTGTGGTCCTCAGACCCCAAAGCACCAAGGGAAGTTCATCGACCCATGCTCCAGCCGCATGCTTAAGGTCACGCATCAGTCGGGGTTTCAACCCTTTGAGGATCAAGCCATTGGCTCGCTCCGCTTGTCCATTCGACTGTGGGTGGGCGACCGAAGCGTAGTCGACTCGAGTGCCTTGAGAAGTGCAGAAATCCCTGAATTCCTCCGAGTCGAAGTTTGACCCATTGTCTGTGATGATGCTGTGCGGGACCCCATATCTGAATGTCAGTTCCCTGATGAAGCTAACAGCAGTACCGGCGTCAATGTTCTTGATGGGTTTAGCCTCAATCCATTTGGTGAACTTGTCGACTGCCACCAGCACATGCGTGAAACCGCTTGGACCTGTTCTCAAGGGGCCCACCATATCCAATCCCCATACTGCGAAGGGCCAGACGAGTGGTATAGTCTTCAGAGCTGACGCAGGCTTGTGTGACATGTTGGAGTAAAATTGACATCCTTCGCACTTGTCCACTATTTCCTTTGCCATCTCAGTTGCCCTTGGCCAGTAAAATCCGGCTCGGTATGCTTTGGCCATGATGGTCCGAGAGGACGCATGATGGCCACAGGTCCCCGAGTGGATATCATCAAGGATGATTCGAACTTCCTCTGGCGTTATACACTTCGACCCACTCCGCGCTCTCCTCGTACAAGCCGTCCTTTGATCATCAGAAGGCCTTGGATCGACGGACGATCTGCCGAGCCTCTTCCTCGTCCTCTGGGAGCTCTTTTCTCAGGATATACGCGATGTATGGAACTGTCCAGTCGGGAGTGATCACTAAAACCTCCATGACCAAGTCGACCACTGCTGGGACTTTTACTTCAGTCAGATCTGTGGCACTCTTGGGCTGCGGAGTTTCTTCAGAGAAAGGATCTTC
Source organism: Aegilops speltoides (assembly GCA_021437245.1). Taxonomy (NCBI): domain Eukaryota; kingdom Viridiplantae; phylum Streptophyta; class Magnoliopsida; order Poales; family Poaceae; genus Aegilops; species Aegilops speltoides. Next base: position 50,254,442 of record CM038142.1, read on the forward strand.
TTTGACTGACGGCGTATGGATATGCTCCAAGAACACACCACTCGGAATGGCCTCTCTCTTGGAACCTATCTTTTCCAGATCATCAGCCGCTTGATTCTTCAGTCGGGGTACATGATGGAGCCCTAACCCCTCAAACTTCTTTTCCAGCTTCCTCACTGCATTGCAGTATCCAGTCATGGCTGGGCTTCTCACGTCCCACTCCTTCATCACTTGGTTGACCACCAAATCTGAGTCGCCATAAACCATAAGGCAACGACGCCGAGTAAAATGGCCATGCGCAACCCATACAAGAGGGTCTCATATTCTGCCTCATTGTTGGAGGAATCAAAATGAATCTGGAGCACATACCTAAGCTTATCTCCTCTGGGGGAAACCAAGACAACCCCAGCACCAGAACCATTCAACATTTTAGAGCCGTCAAAAAACATGGTCCAATGCTCCGAGTGAACTTGAGCTGGCTGCTGCTGTTCAATCCACTTGGCAAGGAAATCTGCTATCGCTTGGGACTTAATGGCTTTCTTTGCCTCAAACTTGATATCAAGGGGAAGAAGTTCAATCGCCCATTTCGCCACTCGACCGCCAGCATCTCTGTTGTGGAGGATCTCGAAGTGGAGCGTCACGACGATCGTAATGGAATGATCGAGAAATAATGAGCAACCTTCTTCGCGGTCATGTAGATCCCATACACAAGCTTCGATAATGAGGATATCGTTGCTTCGATGGAGTCAAAACTTCGACATGATAGTACATCGGCGCTGAACTTTGAAGGCTTTTCCTTCCTCTTCCCGCCGACCGTAAGCAATCAGATCGACGACTTGTCTTGTGGCTGCAATATAAAGCAACAGAGGCTCTTTGTCGACCGGAGCAGCAAGCACCGGCTGGTGGAGAGCGAGCTTTTAGCTCGGCAAATGCTGCATCGACTTCCGAGTCCACTCGAACTTGTTCCGCTTCTTCATCACGGTAAAGAGGCAATGCCTTTTCACCGAGTCGTGAGATGAATCGACTTAATGCGCCAAGCATCTAGTAAGCTTCGACATCGTGCACCCGTGCAGTATGTTTCATTCGAGTATAGTGCCGATTTTTCCGGGTTAGCGTCGATTCCTCGCTCGAAACGAAAACCGAGTAACTTGCCACCAGAACTCCGAATGTACACTTGGATGGATTGAGCTTGATATCATACCTCCTGAGGTTGGCAAATGTTTCGGCGAGGTCAGTCAGCAGGTCGGAACCTTTTCGCGACTTGACCACGATATCATCCATATACGCTTCCACATTCCGACTGATTTGAGTGAGCAAACACTTTTGAATCATTCGCATGAACGTGGCTCCGGCATTCTTGAGGCCAAATGGCATGGTGATATAGCAAAAGCACCCGAATGGAGTGACGAAAGCTGTTTTTATCTCATCGGGTCCGTACAGACGGATCTGATGGTACCCAGAATAGGCGTCTAGAAAAGACAATCTCTCGCATCCCGCAGTCGAGTCAACGATTTGATCAATGCGAGGGAGAGGAAAATGATCTTTCGGGCAGGCCCGATTGATGTGCTTGAAATCGATGCACATTCAAAGTGAGTTGTCCTTCTTAGGAACCATGACGACATTGGCGAGCCACTCGGAGTGGTATATCTCTCGGAAAAATCCTGTTGCCAATAGTCGAGCCACCTCCTCACCAATAGCTTTTCTCTTCTGGACGGCGGACCGCCGAAGATGTTCTTTGACCGGCTTCGCGGTTGAATCGACTCTAAGGCGATGCTCAGCCAGTCCCATGGGAACACCCGGCATGTCAGCTGGCTTCCATGCAAAGATGTCCCAGTTCTCATGGAGGAACTGAATGAGCGCTTCTTCCTATTTTGGGTCGAGTGTTGTGGAGATATGGGTCGGAGCTGCATTGGGGTCGGTCGGGTGGATGTGGACGGGCTTCGTCTCACCGGACGACTGAAATGTTGACTCCATGGCTGGCTTCTTGGCTCGCAGCAAATCACTCGGATCTGCATTTTGCTTATATTCTTCAAACTCGACCGCTGTCACCTGGGAATCGACAATCTTTGAACCTTTCTGGAAACACTCTTCTGCCTTTTTCCGATCACCAGTGACAGTGATCACTCCTTTGGGGCCGGGCATCTTCAGTTTGAGATACACGTAACATGGTCGAGCCATGAATCGTGCATAAGCTGGTCTCCCCAAAATGGCGTGGTAAGCGCTCTGAAAATCCACGACCTCAAACGTTCGCTTCTCTTTCCGAAAATGTTTCGAATCACCGAACACCACGTCCAGAGCTATTTGACCGAGTGACTCGGCTTTCTTCCCTGGTATAACTCCATGAAAACTCATGTTGCTCTTGCTCAGTCAGGACATCAGAATGCCCATCCCTTTCACTGTGTCCGCATACAGCAAATTCAGTCCACTACCACCATCCATCAGCACCTTCGTCAGTCGAGTGCCTTCGACGACCGGGTCGACCACCAAAGCCTGCCTCGCGGGGGTGGCTATATGAGTCGGGTGATCAGACTGGTCGAATGTGTTAGGAGTTTGAGACCATCTCAAATAACTGGGTGTCGCCGGGGCGACCATGTTCACCTCACGATTGATAACCTTCAGTCGACTCTTGCTTTCCACATCCGCAAAGATCATCAGAGTGGAGTTGACATGAGGATATCCTCCTTCACTGTCTTCCTTGTCTTCGGCTTTGTCCGACTCCTTTTCCTTGTCCTTGGGCTGTTTACCTTGGAACTGCTGGATCAGGAGTCGACACTGGCGAGTGGTATGCTTAGGGTAGATGATATTACCCTCTTCGTCTTTCTTCGTGTGGATGTGACACGGCATATCCATCACGTCGTTTCCTTCTTTATCCTTCACCTTCTTGGGGTTCCAGGATCCTTTGGGTTTTCCCTTGAACTTGCCCTGAGTCATGGCTAGAGCCTCCCCAGGAGCCGCTGGTTCGGCCTTCCGTTTCTGCTTCTGACTGGAGTTTCCCTTCTCCGACTGACTCGGCTTGTGCTTGCCGCTCCGGAGTCGGTCTTCCTCCTCGCCGTTGGCGTACTTGGTGGCAATTTCCATCATCCAACTCAGGGTCATATCTCCGGTCCGACCAAACTTCAAACTTAATTCTCTGTTCTTAACACCATCCTTGAAGGCGCCAACTGCCTGATGATCAGACACGTTCTCCATGGTATGATACAAAGTGATCCATCTCTGAATATATTCTCTTAAAGTCTCATTTGACTTCTGCACACAAACTTGCAACTCTGTCAATCCAGCTGGTCGCTTGCAAGTTCCCTCGAACGTTCTGACGAACACTCGGGAAAGATCTTCCCAAGTGTAGATGCTGCTTGGAGGTAATTGATTCAGCCATGCTCTGGCAGAACCTTCCAACATGAGCGGTAAGTGCTTCATGGCCACCTCGTCATTCCCACCGCCAATCTGACAGCCACTCGGTAGTCCTCAAGCCAAGTTTCGTGCTTAGACTCACCGTGAACTTGCTTACTCCGGTTGCCAACCTGGTTGGGGGAATCACCGCGCTCGATAGCCTCGCTGAAACATTCCGGACCGTAAACATGCACTCGATCGCTAGTGGGCGCGTCTCGTCGGGGCTGCCTCGATGAGCCCTGTTCCGATCGACCAAGCCTTGCACGATGATGGATCGCGTCGTCGAAGCTCGGGTTCCCGGGTCGACCGAGAGCTCTTCGCCCCATTAATCGAGTTGACGCTTTGTCATCTTGCTGCCGAGGAGCGTAAGACCCACCCCTCGGGGGAGGAGTGGGCACTCGACGCCTACCATCACGATCGTATCGGTCACCATATTGGTCCCGTCGATTCTCGCGTCCTTCACGCCGTGGAGGCGATCTGGGGCTGTGAGCCGACTGAACTGTATTCAGAGTGACGGATCGACCGTGAATTTCGCTTGCGTGATCGCGACACGGCTGAATTTTGATCTCCGCCGCCGGAGCAAATCTCTAATCAGATCAGCCTCTACCAGCCTCCGACCGAGAGGGCTGAATGGACTCGCTATACGGGTTGCGTACCGCTAAATTCTGAATCGGGTTCGATATACCGAGTCGGCGGAAAAAGTTGACGCCGATTGCCGTCGGTACTCGTTGTCGCACAAGGCCGTCGAGTGCTCGCCGAAGATTCTCCAGACGAGCGTTCACCAAGTTATTAAACGCACCTCCTCCAAGGTGCGAGCCTTGGGGTTTCTCCTGCGATGGGAGTATGCAGGGCATCCATGTTCCTGCGGCGAAGTTCTTCCCTTTGCAGGGAATTAAGTGGCTCGGGCTGGTACTCTTCATGGACTTGAGCGGGATCGCCTCCACCGTCTGCGCCGTCGCCGTGGGGAAAACCGGGAGGACTGCGAGGCCCATTGACCATCAAAACTTCCGCCGCTGGATCACTGCTATCGCACTCGGATGAAGTCTCTACGGAGCCAGTCGACAGATCGAACAGGCCGTAGAGGGAATCACCGGGCTCGATTGCCGCAACTTGAGTGGTGGCCGTCTGGCAAGCCACCGCGTGCCGCACCCACCGCTGGAGTCTCGACTGACCAGAGCGCTTGCACTGGCGGGAGACAGGAAGGGTGGACGATACGGGAGTCGACCGATATGGAGTCGACGGTTGCCGCAGCAGAATGCCGCGGACACATGCGCGAAAATGCGTCGCACCGCGGACGGGGAACGCATCAACGTCGAGTGGAGCTTCTTGGAGCCAAGCGGAGTCATCGGCGATGAAGGTGAGAGCGCCGAGACGGATCTCGCGGCCCTCGACCAAAACTCCACCAGCAACCATGATGAAAGTAATCGGAAAAACTGCAACTTCTGCAAAAATTGCTAAGACACCTGCCCCACGGTGGGCGCCAACTGTCGTGGTTCTAAGTCTGACAGTAGAGTGGGGGTAGGTATGGAGAGGCAAGGTCCTAGCTATGAAGCAGTTGTAAACACCAAGGATGTATGAGTTCAGGCCCTTCTCGGAGGAAGTAACAACCCTACGTCTCGGAGCCCGGAGGCGGTCGAGTGGATTATATGTGTATGGATTACAGGGGTGCGAACCCTTTACACTGAGGAGGGGGGTGGCTTATATAGTGTCTGCCAGACCCCTCCGGCCCTCAGTAATGCATGGTTTAAAGTACATTAAGTCTAGGCATTACTGGTAATGCCTTACATAAAGTGTCCTAAATGCCATAAAGACTACTTAATTACAGACCGTTTGGGTACAGAGTGACTCTAGATCTCCTGGTGGTCGAGTGTGTCTTCATGGTCGAGTCCTTAGAGCCCGTCGAGTGAAGTCCCTCTTGGTCGACTGGAATGCAGTTTCTTCTGAGGGTGTCCTTGGGAAGGGTACTTAGATCCGGTCTACGACCCTACCCTAGGTACATGACTTCATCAGCCGCTATCAATTATCATCTTGCATACTCGATCCTTGATCATGCATTGTGTTTTAAAAACACTCCAACATTGTCCCTTTGCACCACCATCAATATGTACCTTCTCCATCAAAAGATTCAGCCCCTCTGTCGGTGCATCAACTTCTTCCTTTCTTTCTTCCTGTCGCTCTTCTCTTTTTAGCAAACGATTTTTCCAATCTGCCCGGAACACATCAGTTGGCATGGGAACAAAACAGATTTGTTGGCCCTTCCATGATAGGGAGTAACTATTTTTCTTGCAATTTCGAACAACCCCAACACCTTTGCACCATGGGTTCCCAAGTAGAAGATGGCACGACATCATGGACACTGGACAAACATGAAAAAATTCTGCACAACAATATTTTCCCAGGTCAAAAATTAGCAAAATCCGATGAGTAATTTTGATGTCACCTTTGATCCACTTCAACGTGTACAGTCTTTCAAGAGGTGCCATCTTCAGCCCCAATTCCACCACCTCTATGCTCACTATGTTGACTGCAATACTCTCATCGATCGTCAAATTGACACGTCGTTCACGACGCAATGAGTGTGAAAAAGAGTGACCTCGCCAATGCCTTCCTCCTCCATCAATATGTTCTTGCTCAACATGTTGATGCTCGCCTCTGCAGACAATATTGTAAACTGAATCGCCGTGAGTAACCTTTGCTCTGAATATCACTTGATGAGGCACGGACTAGCGAGATACTAATTCGTGCGTGTAGGCGGTCCGACCTTTCACGGCGATGCTAGATGAGAAGTCTGTCTTCTTGTTCCTCCTCGCAACCTCCAAGAACAATTTTCACCCGCGTACAAAAATACACGATTAAAAATATCCCCTTGGATCAACACGTAGGTGTCGATGTGACGATCAACCCTCCGTCGCTAATAAATTTTCACGATGGAAAATCACAGATGATACACAAGATATGGTCGTCCCTAATTCGGACGTTTTTCTGTATATTTCATAACTGTGTAAACAAACTCAAAAATCATCTCTCGTACATCGACCAAGGATTATCTATATCTATACCTACTAATAAAGCAAGGTGCGTTTCACTAATTTTTTCATCCGTTCACCTATTATTTTTTATTGCTATATCCGAGGTGGTACTTTTTTTTTTTTTGAGGAGATCCGAGGTGGTACTAATTATGAAAAATGTGTTCTGCGCTCCTACAAACTCCTAGGCTTTTGTGGTGCTATGCTATCTGGATTTTATGGGCCACAATGGGCCTCTCAACGGGATTGCTGGGAGCCAGGTGTCAATGTAACAGCAGAAATAAAATGCAAAACAAAATATTGGGAGTTCCTGGTATCGATCCCAGGTCTGCAGGGTTTGCAAACAAGTAAAGCAAACCAACGCGCTATGCATGTTTGTGTACAAATTGCAACTCTGTATTTTAAGTACGATCCAACTGATTTACGAGAATCAAACACAAGGCATGGCCTCCGTTGTGCTCGATGCTCAACGGACAACGGCGAGCTGTTGGGGTTTGCCTGAGTGTCTTATGGACGCGCGTGGCGTAGCGTAGGCGCATGGGTGCGCAGGTGAGCGCGTCGAAGTGCAGCAGCAGCAAGGAGCGGCTGAACTAGAGCTCGTGGCCATGGGTGTTCATGGCGGCAAACCTAGGCCGCGCGGATGGACGGCTATGTGGACAAATGAGACTGGAGAGAGAGATGGAGAGGAGCAGAGATTCGCCGTAGGGGTTCATCTGGAGTCGTATGAGGTCAATTGTGACCCGAGATGGCGGGAGGACGCGCAGACGGCTGGCGTTGTACCGGAAGAAGACGACGACGTGCTCCGGGAAGAAGACGATGTAGCAAAGCGGGGCACATGTAAAGAGCTGCAATGTGTAGCCTGTTTCTGTCAGGAACAAGCCAAGGAGTCTGTATGTACAGCCTTTCTTAGGGAAATTCATACGTACAAGCTGGATTGATTCCTAGGTATAGGCTACAATAACACAGACCACGTTCCTCCCTTAAATAGTCCCACCTTGCTTTTTTATGTTCAATATCACCAACTTATATACGTTCCCAAGTTACCCATGGCATCAACAAGCCATCTTGGGAATTGATAAGCAGAGGGTGAAGCGTTGAACTGATTTATCCCATGAGAAAAAAAAAGATTAAAGGCTGCGCAATGAGCCAACACGGTTTGAAGAAATAAATTGAGGGAATGGAATCAAAGGTTGCACAGTGAGCTCTAATATTCCAAGTAAGGCCTGATTAAAGGCTGCAGAATGATCTGACCCGGAAGAAATTATCCATGAAACAACGAGCCACAACAGCATGAGAAAGGCCTGATTATTTGAAATTAAATTGTGGGAGTGAGATCAAACTAATTAAATTTTGGCGTGGGGCTTAAATTGAAATTTGGGGCCTGATTATTAAAGGTTGCGTATTTGGGATTATGTTGTGGCCCAGGACCCAATGACATATTAAAATTATGTGATACATGTTCATATTTATTTAATAGATACATATTGTAATATGGTTTTGCTACTCAACGCTAATACTTTCATGATAAACCTTGGTGTGCGTCTTACAGCAGATCATCAGCATGCATTCTTCTTATACTTACTTTTTGGTTATGTACATGATGCCTTTTGGTATATGTCTGCAGATCCTTCCGGAGAATGTAACGGCAGTGCCATGTCAAGTCAACCATCCGTGAGAGACCTGTGGCGTCAGGGTTATGGGACATCGGGAGGCGTGGACCCGGAAGAAATTATCCATGAAACAACGAGCCACAACAGCCTGAGAAAGGCCTGATTAAGTGAAATTAAATTGTGGGAGTGAGATCAAACTAATTAAATTTGGCGTGGGGCTTAAATTGAAATTTGGGGCCTGATTAAAGGTTGCGTATTTGGGATTATGTTGTGGCCCAGGACCCAATGACATACTAAAATTATGTGATACATGTTCATATTTATTTAATAGATACATATTGTAATATGGTTTTGCTACTCAACGCTAATACTTTCATGATAAACCTTGGTGTGCGTCTTACAGCAGATCATCAGCATGCATTCTTCTTATACTTACTTTTTGGTTATGTACATGATGCCTTTTGGTATATGTCTGCAGATCCTTCCGGAGAATGTAACGGCAGTGCCATGTCAAGTCAACCATCCGTGAGAGACCTGTGGCGTCAGGGTTATGGGACATCGGGAGGCGTGGCCGGGATTAATAAACTTCCCTCCACGGCAATGTCGATGATTTTGTGTCATCTCTTGATTACGGTAGGCTCTGTTCCACAAGGTCACTATAGTAGCTTTATCATAGGGGGCTAAACCTGCATTTGTTGTGAGAATTTGCCCTCTTAAAGTTAAAGTTCATACCGCTAACCTTCAATGTTTTCACGCCGTGGTGCATGATGAGTGACTACACAATGCTTTGTCTTTTCGTGCCAACACTTAATAAGATTAGGAGAGTAGACATTGCACAAATCAATCACATCATTATGTTGAATTAACAAATCTAGCGTCAGTTTGAACTTCCAATGATCCATGTAAGAAAAGTAAACATAGATTCTTGATAAAACAAAATTTCTATTGAAAAAAATATTTTGTTGATGGGAGCCTTTGTACTTTTGTTCTGCTAGGGCTTGATGAATTGGGAGATCTAGCGTCTACCGAAAGGTTGTTGTTGGGTTCTTATTTTTCCAAAGCACAAGTAAGAAAATACCATAATCTTAGATATAGGTGAATCGACTATACTAGGGTTTTGCACCGTACCTAGAACGCCGACCATCAACTCAGTTTCCATAGTGTTGGTGAGATGCAACCCTACCTCTCTATCTCTCATGCTATGACGCAGGCGTCTGCCGTTGAGGAATGGGAAGGTTGTGCAGTGAGGAAATAATACGGGTGGAAAAATACAATATGGGGGAGCAATGAATTTAGGATCGATCTACCGTCCCCCTCAAGTCAGGGCAAACATAGGGACACGCCACGTCGTGTTTGTGCTATCCTCTCCAATCATTGTGTACTATAGCCTCATTTTTTTCTCAAAGGTGAGAGATGATGGATAAATAATATTTGTGCTCAAATCTTTATTAGTTTGTCCTGTTTTTAGAAAACAAATTGATATTTTTTATTCATTAGTTTGTCATAATAATATTTTCACTAGAGTGCACAACAAATTGCACAAATTGGCATATGCTACATTAATGTTCAATAAATGAACATATGTACTCTTGGGATCCATAGTGTGGAAAGAATTGAGTTCCATAGATTCGCTCAAAATCAGCTCACCTTATAGCAGGTTCATCAATGGCGAGTACTCTGCGCCGGTGCGCCGGCCCAAACTTTGGGCCGGTCCAACCCTGGGCGTTAGATGCGAAGTGTGGAAACCGTCAGATCTAAGAATCCCATCCCCACTCCTTTATTCCCAGCAGATGACTCTGTCTTCCCCACCTTCTCATCTCAAATCGGGAGAGAACGTCCGGGACAGAACGAGACGATGAAGCTTGCTAGATCTCTGTGCTCGTTGATCGCCGCCGCTCACGACGGCGAGGCCACACGCCGTCTCCAGCGGCGGTGCTTGCCGAGAACGTTCCCGCTCTCAATTCGATGCAGATCCCGCTGACCGGTTACAACTTCCCCATCGACTGTGGCTACATTTGCCACCGAAGGTCCATGGTTGCAGCACTCGGTCGCGTCGCCTCGGCCTCGCCGTTGGCTGCATGAGTTTCCGCGACACACATGGCACAAATCACATCATAAAATGAATGTAGCAAAAAACTTGTTGATTGTAGCAAAAAGCAACGGCGGTTGTAGCAAAAGCGCCGCCGTCGTCGCCGCGGGCAGCAAGTCGCCATGAATGGATGTAGCAAAAACATTTGCCGGTTGTAGCAAAAATCGACGACGGTTCGAACAAAATCCAAAGACAGTAGTAGCAAAAATAGGTGCCAGTTCCAGCAAAAACTAAAACAATGGTAGCAAAAAAATCGTCTGGTTCCAACAAAACTCAAAGACAGTGGTAGCAAAAATGGCGCTGGTTCAAGCTAAAACCAAAACAATGGTAGCAAAAAAATGAGCAACGGATCCAGCAAAATTCAGAGACGATGGTAGCAAAAAGATCCTCTGGTTCCAGCAAAAAACACTGAAGTTGCGGATACTAACAAGAAAAAGTCACCGATTCCAGAAAAAAAGAAGCCGGATGAAGCAAAATTTGTCGCTGGTTGCTGCTCCCACCGAGGCTGGTTCCAACATCTCGTCCACCCATTGTAGCATGACGTAGCCATCATCCCCGGCACAACGGCCTGGGCTTGCAGCACCAACAGCTTTTGGTTCCAGCTTCAGATGAGGACGGTTGCAGCACCACCCCTTGCCGGTTCTAGCACCACCCCCTGGGATGGAGCTCGGATCATGGCGTGGCGGCCGGCGCGGCAGCGGCCAAGCAACCAATGGGCAGCACCTAGTCGGATCTATGATGGATTTGTTTTGCGATGAAGCATGACACAAAGGAGGAGGAAAAAGCTATGGGAGAGATGAGAGTGGGAAAGAACACGGAAGAACCCGGGCAGCACTCGTAGCGCCAGGGCTGCGGCGGTGGTCGGCAGTGACCACTACCGGGGATGAGGAAATCCATTGGATCCCGTGGGGAAGAAAAGAAATCAGTGGATGTCGTTGTCTCACGGGAGAAGATAAGTGCGGTGCGCGTGGGCCCTTTGGGAAGCACGTGGATGTGAAAGAGAGTTACCACATGGGTCGTTGGCTGTTTTGTGGCCGTATGATTAGCTCAAATCGAGCGGCCAGTGCGCGACCGGCGGAACACTCGGCCGGTCCGCCGGCACTAAACGTTTCCCTTCATCAATGGTTAAGATGGTCATACTTCATGTGCTTATATTTTTTTTCTCCCGTTGCAACGCACGGGCATGTTTGCTAGTCTTTTATATGGCTTAATCTAACCTAGTGTCCTAACCACCCACGTCAAATCCTAACTTGACAAATAAAGAAATCCTAATTTAGATATATTAAAACTGAGCACTTTTCCATGCATTTCAGGCCATTAGCATTCTTGACCGTCGGATCTCCAGTTCTAAGCGTTTTTGGCCGTCTAATCAAACTCTTGCGCATTACTTCTCGCCACTGGACTGGGCAGCTACTCCCGCAACAAAATTGAAGGCCTGCAGTTAATTGGGCCCTCTTTGATGAAGCCCACCGATCAAGTAATGTGCCCACGTCATCCTTCTCGCGAGAGAAAACAATCTGAGCCTCGATCCAATCGATCACATGTACGAGAGACCGACGCGGGACAAGCGATGCACGCATTGGCTGATGCAGGTCCAATCGAGGCCCTCGAGAGGCGCAAGCAGCGATGAGCGCCTCGCCGGCCGATGCGGGAGCGAGATGCAAAGGGACAGTAAAGATGGACCGACGGGTGTTTAGTGAGGCATTAAAGCTGCATCAATGTGGCGTGTGCGCGATTGAAGCTGATCAGCCATCCTTGAAGCGCCGCAGTAAAAGCATCCGTTTCCATCGTGTCCAGAGTCCAGACCCCTACCGGCAAATACTGGCGGCGAGAATCCAGAGAGACACGAGCGACTGCGCCTCCACCTTCCGGATGACGCCTCGCTGCAAGAAGACGCGGGCCACGGAAGGACATGAGTGTTGACCACGACGACGGCGTCCTTCTCGTGTGGTTCGAGCTCAAGGCCGAGGTGGCTGTCCTCGGGGACGTGCTCCTCTCCGACAGTCCGACTCGTCGTAAACGGCAGGACGCACCACGTGCTTACTAGCTGGCCGCGTCCTCCGACGGTAGGTAGCACAACAGCGTCATCAGATGGCAAGCCGCTACATCGGTCGAGGCCTGGCCGTTGCGTCGGTGTCCCCTACACCCAGCGTGGTACATCCCGTTCCTCTTCCTCTACCTGTTCTCCCGCGGCTGCAGCATCGGCGGCGGTCATCGTGCAGTGTCTGTCGGGAGACACGCAAGTACACCACATGCACATTATTTGATCGATTCCTTCTCTTGGTGCTAGCAAAGTCCCTACATGAGTTCCCGCAAAAAAAAGTCCCTACATGAGCACGTAGCAAAAACACACGTACTTAGTTTATGAGCCGCCAGCTTATTAGGTCAGATTGATCTCGCGCCGGAAAACGCACTTCAGGACCACGCACGGGTAGGCGACTGGGAATACTCGAGGAACAGAACGGCCGGGCGCCGCCGCATGATAGACTAACAGTAAAATATTATAGTTTAGTCTTTCTTTTTTGAAGGGTTTATAGTTCTTCTTTGGAGGTTTTATTTTGTTATTTTGCTGATGCATGAGCAACTAACCATCATTCATATTGACAAAACATTGCAATTTTCTCTTACTTAGTCAGGTATGTAGATCTATAATGATGCTTGAGTAATACTGAAGAAAATGATCTATGAGCAAATCACCCTTGCTTACCTCAGCCACCTCCATTTTCTATCATTCTTTGTATTATTTTGATTAATGTGTTGTTTGCAGACATATATGTGTTACATATAATAGCCAAATGGATCAACGTCGAACATGATTGTGGCATAGTACTGATTTAGTTTGTTGGATCTACATGTTTATCACTTAGATTATGCCTCCTTAAACAGTCACACATAAAACTGAACAGAAGTGCCATGTATGCCTTGAATGGGCCTCTAGCAGCACGGCTTGAGATCCTTTAAAAGGACATATACTCCCTCTGTAGTACAAAGTTGAGTCATCTATTTTGGAACGGAGGGAGTATGTCACAATTTTCTATACTCGGCAAATAATAAGTGTATCGACTTGTAGTTTATTCGTAGTATTCTGCCTAGATTAACTCACATTGTGCATTGCAGTATCTGCTTAATAGTCCAAACCAAAGATAGTAAACAAAAACAAATGTGAAACTAGCATCCATTTTGAACCATATGTTTGCAACTGCAGCCCGTGTTCATGTACTGCAAACACAAGGAAGGATGTATGCTATGCTTGATATCATGTAATCAACTTTTCTGTTAAATTATTGTTCTTGATTCAACTTGTGTTGAATGTTCAAGGAAAAAGGGTATTGTCTCCTCGAAACCACTCAAATAAAAAGGACTTTCTTTCAAGCTTATTTTTAATTGTATGAGCTAGCCATAGCCCAAATTAAGTTTCTATATTAATGAAAGTTGAAGTGTTACCACCTTCAGAAGAAAAAAAAAAAGGCAATATGGGTCTTTCTTAGTTGATAGCATTTGATATACATGCCATATGCTAATTAATGCGTGGCTACATTGTTCTACGCTTTGACGCACAACATAATATTTCACAGCAATGTGAGATAATGAATGTTCATATTCCTCTTCGACACACAATAGTAAGCATGTGCATCCATGCCCAAACTTTCGTAATCCGTGTAATATTTGTGTATCTTAATGTGTACATTTTTACCTTTTTATAGTCACAATAAAAGGGCGCAGCAACGCGCGCCATCAATGATCTAGTTGGAAAGGAAAACAACTCACGTACCATACTAGCTAGCTAGCCGGTTGACAAAAACAAAAACAAGAATCCTAACAAACTTGTACATGAATTCTGCCTTCACAACTTAACGTGGAGGCGTACGGAAATTCGGCTCCACGGAAGCTGGTGCTGATTCCTTCTTAATCTCCTGTATTTTCTTGTAACGTGGCCGAACAAAATCTCTTGCCATCTTATCTGTACATAACTTTCCTTGCATCATTTCTTTTATCAAAGATGTAGGTTCATGTTACAAGCGTCGAGGATCTACAACAATGAACTTATCCTGTGCAACAACTTACAAATGAAATAAATAGCAGTATTGAGTGCTGACCTATGTCGATATTGATTCATACCGCGAGCACACCGGGGAAGAGGGGGTACCTCCCCCACAAACTTCGAGAATAGTAGTTTGTGAACACAGACTGGACTTGGGGAACAAATTGGCGACAAGCTGCCACCTAGTATATTATTCCAGACATCAATACAAGGTGACATATGATAGATAAGCAGCTCAAAAAAAAATTAATCGAAGTTGATATAATCATCCTTGAATTACTACCCCTGCTTCACTCGGTCTTGCAGAGTTCATTGCGCTTTTGAACATGAGCGCGCTGGGGGCAAGAGGTTCGGAACCTTGTACCCAAACCATGATTTGATCGTCATGGTCCACACAAGGTCCGCGTAAGCTGGCTTCTGGTGTTTTGACAACATAAAAGGAAGCACACGCTTTAAACAAGAAATACTAATACTGTCACATAATTATATGTTTGCATTGACAACAAGCATCTTGATTTGACATGCCAGACAGCTGCATAAGAGAATGTACACAATCCATGTCGACCGGTGACCCCTCAAATGCCTAGTAAAGTTAGCTAAAGGTGTCAAAGTGTAAACCACAAAACTAGTAAGTAACCTGTTTTGTTTTACATACAAGAGCAAGTAGTAGAAGCTGCCGTGATGTTTCCGCACTATTGCCTGCCCTTGATTACTGCAGGCGTACAACACATGCCTCTTTTGAGTAGATATCATGATGAGTTATGCTGATGATTTAGTAGGATGTATGCATTAATAATCTGAAATCATTTATTTGCTATATGTGTATTTGTCCTACATGGGAACTGAAGCTGCATTTGTGGTTTTATATTTTCTCTTGGGAGAATTTGCTACCTATAATTTCAATCAGTGTATTGACACCCTTGCTGCTTGTTTGATACTTGTGATAGCAAGATGCTTGCGAGCAGGAGGTGGTGCTAGGTGACAGATAGAAGGCTTTGGAAGATGCAAGAGCAAGGTGCCTGGAGTGGGGATATTTTTGGACGAGTCAATTCGAGCCAATGAAGGTTGGTGTGAAAATTGCATATGCATCAACTTTTGTTTGTTCGATGCTTCCTTTCATGCATATACAAAAAAACATGATTTAAAGTTGAGATGATTTTTTCCCATCGGTTTCAAAGCTCTAAACGCGTTATGCTGCAGAAATTTCTAGCGAAAAATTTGGCCTTTTTTGTAAGAAAACAAAAACTCTATGGTGTCAGCTGCAAAATGTTAGGGCCTTGTTTGTAGGAAAATAAAAACATTGGGGTGTCAGCTGCAAAAAAGGGCCTTGTTTGTAAGAAAACAAATTGTTAGGAGTGGAAAAAGATAAGTGTGACAGCTCACCATTAGGTATTGTTACCGTAGCTAGTCTACTTGCAAGTAAACAGAGTAACAGACACACAAAGAGGATGAGTGGTATAGTGTATACAACTCTATGCAAACTGGACATACAAGTAGTCGAGGTGTCTCTATGCAAACTGCATGCTGCCTCCACATCATCCCCTGTGCCCAGATCGACCATTGCGCGACCGAGCGGAGCAGGTGGGGAGGGAGACCTGGCGGCCGAGCAGAGCAGGTGAGGAGGTGGCGGCAGCCATGGCACGACCGAGCAGAGCAGGTGAGGAGGAGGCGGAGACGGCAGGGCTCGCGCATGGGGTCGTGGCGGCGGCGGCGGCGATGCGCATGGGGTCGCGTAGGACCAGCAGGGGGAGGCGAGAGCGCGAAGAAAATTTTACTCCCGCTCGTTTCGGCGGAGTAAATTTAGGGGGAGGAATAAAATTTTACTCCCTTACAACGGATAAGGGATCGGCTAGGTCCCGATTAGAGGAGTGACACAGAAATTTTACTCCTCTAACCGGTTATAAGGGATCGGTTAGGGTTGCCCTTAGCACATCCATCAGCTCATCTACAGATATAGACCCGCTGTCCTTTTGCTCCAGATCGAGCATCTCTTGCACCTTTGGAAGCAGCCTTTTACGTTCATTTGTACCAACGCGACCTACATATGGATGATGGATCCGCACCTTACCAGATTCTATGCCGGTAATGTGCACAACGTTGTCTGCCATCATTTCTTTAGAGATACGACATGCAATAGAGAACGAATAAGAACATCAACACAGAGAGACACAAGATTCTAATGTGGAAAACACTTCCAATGCAGAGGGGAAAAAACCACGGGCACTAGCCAGCAAAACAACTAATCAACTTATCTCATGTGATGGATATATATAGTAGTGGTGACCCAACTAATCAACTTATCTCATGTGATGGATATATATAGTAGTAGTGACCTTGGTCGATCCTGATTCATACCGCAGGGGGCCCCCTCCCCTCTTACCCCCTCCGGTACAGTCCAAGCCTTCAGGAGGGAGTCTTAATATACCACCAAGAAGAGGAAGAAAAAGGGCCCACATCCCACCGACAAGGTAACCAACCCTATGACTGGATCTGTGACTTTGTGCGCTTGTTGACCCACCCTGAGTAGTCTGTTGTTTGCACTTTTCATTAGGAGGATGATACATTAAATATTTCCGTGCCCCTATATTGTTCGTGCCTTTATATCGTTCATGCTATATACTAGTCATAATCTTCTTGGTCGATGGCATATGCCAATGAATGTAAATATGGTTTGCTGCCGATCAAAGTATATAACCATTAGTAATATACCAGTCGAGTGCCCGTGCGTTGCCACAGAGCAACAAACTTAGACATGGATCCATTAAGAAAAATAACAGGCGAACCACACGGCCAAACCTAATGTAGTTCGTGCAAGCATGGAGCTCCTCATATGGCATGGTCGATATTGATCCATACTGTGAAGGGAGGGGGGCATCGCCCCCCCCCCCCTCCAAACTCCGCTACGGCCCAAGCCTTCTAGCGACAGGCCCCTACGGCTAGGGGAGGATAAGAAGCGTGCATGCAAGATCTGGCACCAGAGTGCATCCAAATGTACCACCAAGAAGAGAAAGAAAAAATGGCTAGCTCATAATTTGGTGATCGCAATTGCAGCCATTTTTGCGACCCTTTGCAGCCATTTTTTTCTTATGCCGGTTGAATGTGTTCGCCTCTGCTATGAGGATCCCATGACTCTGGACACAGCCTTTTCTAAAAAAAATGACTCTGGACACAGACTGGACTTGGGGTACAAATTGGTGACAAGCTGCCACCTAGTATATTATTCCAGACGTCAATACAAGGGGACATGTGACAGATAAGCAGCTCAAAAATCAACAGAGGTTGATATAGTCATCCTTGAATTACTAACCTGCTTCACTCGGTCTTGCAAAGCTCACTGCGCTTTCAAACATGAGCGCACGAGGGGCAAGAGGGTCGGAACCTTGTACCCAAACCATGCTTTGATCGTCATGGTCCACACAAGGTCCGCGCAAGCTGGCTTCTGGTGTTTTGACCACATAAAAAGAAGCGCGGTATATAAACAAGAAATACTAGTACTGTCACATAATTATATGTTTGTATTGACAACAAGCATCTTGATTTGACATACCAGACAGCTGCATAACAGAATGTACACAATCCATGTCGACCGGTGACCCCTCAAATGCCCAGACAGCTCAGCTGGAGTTTATGGAGCCATAGTTAGCAAAACATTAAGGAGGAAGTTGCATACTCAACATGAAAGTGCACGACATTCATACATATGATAGTTGTTGTTGAGGAAACTACCATGGTGTTGCTCGTTTTAGCATGCTCGAGACACATTTGATTCTCTTTTTGCACCTTTGCTAACACATCTTGCAAGATGTCCCCTACAAGTCATAACATGGTAACAAAGGGTGTGTTAAACCACAAGCAAAGTGTAAATACTGAATAATGTAAGTGTGTGTTCCTTACGAGGTGTTGTAGCAGTCTCTACAGCAGTTGTCTTTCCACTCGCTGGTGCTCCTGCATTATGTGTTATCACGCGCGCTCTAAAATGTATCGCCTCTTCGACTTCCAGTTTGGCCATGATTCTGCTTTCAGAGCCGCAGTGCACTGGTCTATCTCATTTAGCAGATGAAGCACAAATTCACCACACTTAGCCTGGTGCTCGACTGACAGTTCTACTCCAGCCGGCATGTGATCATTGTGATGTGTTGCAAGATGCAGAATTGATCGCTGCACCATCGGGTATACATCGTCGTGAACAAATTGACCATCTGCATCCCGAATGGCGGTAGCTGTTTATGCACTCCCAAGACACAGGGTGGGATGTACCGCTAGCTCCTCCAAAGTCAATGCATCAAATGGTTTTGTCTGCATTTTTATCCATCAACTATTATTAGCACCATGGAAAAGTCACTAATTGTAAAGCACATGATCGACGAAAACACAGTCACTTCGAAAAGCTCTATTTTGCTCCTCGACCTCACCAGCTTAAATAGCCGCTTCAGTTTATCGTTCGTGTAGGTTGACTCCCGCGGTCACACTTTGTCAGTTAAATTTGCTCTTCCAAAGTCCATCCACTCCATGAAGAACACCTGGCATGGTGGCAAAAAATCCATGGGATGGCGTGAGGCGGCCGCAAGGTCACGGATATTGGGTTGGACAAGAAAGCGTCCCGTCGCGCTGGCTAGGTTTGTCGACACTAATAGGTTCTTATTCAGGAGGTGATATTGGTGACAAAGGTAAGCGATCTTATAACTTTGGATACTAGATGGACTGGACCAATTATTCCAAAAACCTTTGCGACATACTCCGAAGGGCGCATCTGATTCTGTAAGGAAAGAAAAGCAACCATGAACATATATGCATGCTGATACTTGTATGAGGTGGTAATCAATGGATGAACCTTGTATGCAGGTCCATGGGGTCACAACCACTTCACCTCTCTCGGTGCTGCTTCCGAAGGACATGGACTCGCTAGGGGCTTTGGCGGTGCCCTCCACCGCCCTTGAAGTCTAGTCAGATCGACTTTGTGGTATGTGCAGGTTTGGATGCTGCGGTCACTCACTCATCTGTGGCCACCAGGCAGGTGGTGCCTCCAGGTGAAGAGGTTATGGGGCAGGTGCGTTGGCACCTAATTACGACGCTCTCTTTGCAAAAGAGCTTTGCAACTTGCTCTCTAGCTTGGAGGCGGCTAGCCCTAGGTCTGCTAAGACAATTGTGTGCATCCATACTGGGAATTGTTAACAAAGACAAGATTAGAAAGGTGGAGAAGTCTCTCAGAAGCAAAAATATGAAGAGTGGCGTCATAGGGAAGACATCTGCGGCTGCTTAATGGTTTCTCCTTTGTCTTTTGGGTCGTCATCATGGTTTAGCTTATCACTGTGGTTTGGGTGGTGTAAATTGTCTGCATTCAAGGTGTTCTTATTGGGGATTCCTTTGCGATGTAGATGTGTGAGGGCTTGGGACTATTGCATGTTGGGAATGCATATAGGGTTGGCCGTGCGGTCATGGGGTTTCAGACTTTGAGAGTGTTAGGGCTGGACAGCAACAATGCGCTGCACAAATTCACCGACACGACAAATATGCACACTACACATCCCCCATCTCTTGTGATGAACTTTGAGGACAGCTTCAACCAACAAGTAAGCAGCGGAATAACACAAACAACATGCACAAGTGACACATGATTTAACGTGGAAAAACCTCCTCAACTTGAGGAGTAAAAAACCACGGCTGTGGACCGACCGGTCCACACAACTTCACTATGAGAATGATGAGTACAAAGTCTTCTCTAGAACCTCTAGAGATTTCTACAACACACTCTCCACGTTGCCAACCGGCAACAAAGAACAACAACAACCACAAGAGGCAAGATTTCAACAAAGCAGAGTTTACACAACTTCTGTCTCCTTCAATGTTTTGCAAACTGCTCTTAAACCGCTGAACCAAACAGCACCAAATTTGGCAGACAAGTAGACACACGAGTTCCTGAGATCCCCTCCAAAATTCAGCTCAATCAGACATCGTTTGCCTACCCAAACAGTTCGTCTCCCAAAACTACTTTGTTCTAAAACTGCAGCAGTCAGAGCTGACAAAACCACTCTCAAATCTGATGCTCCACTGACCCAATCCTCAAACCAGCTAACCAGATCAAAGTACTCAAAGTAAGGAACGAGCTCACCAAGTTTGGGGTCAATCCAAGCACGTTTGAGCCTCCAATCACCAGCTTGAACACTGTCTAGTTAGATGCAGCAAATCTGGACAGAACCTCTGCTTCTTCTTCTTCCTCTCTCTCAGGTTGTGTTTTCTCTTGTGTGCTCTCTCTCACTCTCACGAATGGCAGCCACCACCAGCAAGGGGTGGAGTGGCTAGGGTTTTCTCCTTGCTTCCTTCACTAGGAAACACTCACAACCGTTGGATGCGAATGATCAACGGTTCATATGTGTTGGACTTGTGTGGGCTGATGTTGGGCTGCCAACACACCTCCATGTGGAGGACTTAGCCCAACAAACTCCCCCTCCCGACATCATGGAGGGTTTCACTGCCTTCCGGCAGCCATGCCAGCGAGCCGGCGGCATACTTCAAGCTTCTTCCTTGTCACCACTTTAGTCAACATATCAGCCCCATTGTCATCGGTGTGAACCTTCTCAAGTTGCATTTTCTTGGAATACAATACATCTCGAATCCAATGATAACGGACTTCTATATGCTTAGACCTTGAATGAAAGCTTGCATTCTTACTCAAGTGGATAGCACTTTGGTTGTCACAAAACAACACATACTTGTCTTGCTTAAAACCAAGCTCACAAGCCAACCGTTTCAGCCATAATAGCTTTTTGCTCGCCTCATTACAGCAATGAATTCAGCTTCAGTTGTATTCAATGCCACACACTCTGCAGCCTACTTTGCCATGACATCGCTCCCCTGCATAGGTAACCAAGTAACCTGAAGTAGACTTCCTTCATCAACATCTCCACCATGTCGAATCTGAAAAAGCAATCAGCTTTGCCTCACCATCACCGAAGCAAAGTTTCAGATTTGTGCTGCCCAAGATATCTCAAAATCCACTTCACGGCTTCCCAATGAGGTCTTCTGGATTGGACATAAATCTGCTCACAGATACTAACCGCATGAGCAATGTTAGGCCTTGTACACACCATAGCATACATCAAACTTCCAACCGCTGAAGCATAAGGAACATGATGCATTTCCTTTTACGCTCATCGGTGGTAGGACATTGCTTTCTGCTCAACTTGAAATGGGCTGCTAGTGGACAACTCACAACTTTAGCATTTTCCATCCTGAACTTCAAGTACTTTCTCAATATACTTCTCTTGAGACAAGTACAACTTGTTGCAATTCTCTCGCTCAATTCTCATTCCGAGAATGTTCTTTGCTGGACCTAAGTCTTTCATAGCAAAACATTTGCTCAACTCCTTTTCAACTTAGCAATCCTAGAGACATTCTTGCCAACAATCAGGATATCATCAACATAGAGCAATAATATGATGAAATCATCACCGAGAACCTCTGAATAAACACACAATGGTCTGAGCTACACTTCTTGTAGCCTTGCTCCCCATGACAGTTTCAAACTTCATGTACCATTGTCTTGGTGCTTGTTTCAGCCATAGAGACTTTTCTTCAGCTTGCACACATAGTCTTCTTTGCCTTTCACAAGAAACCCCTTAGGTTGCTCCATGTATATTTCTTCCTCCAACTCACCATGAAGGAATGCAGTCTTCACATCCATTTGCTCAACCTCCAAGTTGAGACTTGCTGCCATGCCAAGGATTACTCTTATGGATGTCATCTTCACAACCGGAGAAAAGATCTCATCATAGTCAATGCCTTTTCTCTGGCCGAATCCTTTTACAACTAGCCAGGCCTTGTACCTTGGATGTGATGTGCGCTCTTCTTGCTTGATTCTGTAGACCCACTTGTTCTTCAAAATTTTCTTGCCCTTGGGCAACTTCACCAACTCATAAGTATGATTCTTATGCAAGGAATCCATCTCTTCTTGCATAGCATTTTTCCACTCCTTCTTGTGCTCATCTTCCATTGCATCTGCAAAGCATTCAGGTTCTGAACCGTCGATAATAACACCACGTATTGATCGAGGGATACCTGCCGAAGGAATTCGACCCTGTTGGATCTTCTAAGTGGAGCAGGTGGTGGACTTTCGGTGTTTGGTGCTTCCTGCTGATCCGGATCATCAACTTCAAGATCATACTCTTGTTGCTGCTGCTTGGGAGCATCTTCTTCACCGCACCACCATGTACATCATCTTGTACATCTTCGCATCTGCTTCAACTTGCACAGAGCCGGAGCTGCAGGCTGGGTCGAATCAATCATGTCTTCTCACTGCCGAGGAGGAACGTGCCCTTTGTCTTCACAATATCCTCAATTGTTTGGTCTTCAACAAACACAACATCACGGCTTCTCACAACTTTCCTTGCTATAGGGTCAAACAGCTTGTAGCCAAACTCATCACCACCATAACCAAGAAAAATACACCGCCGTGTCTTGAATCAAGCTTTGACCTTTCATCTTGAGGAATATGAACAAAGGCCTTGCACCCAAAAACCTTCAGTGGTCATATGAGACGTCCTTGTCACACCAAACCTGTTAGGAACATCTCCTGCAAAGGATAACTTGGTGAGAGATTAATAAGATAAACTGCAGTCATCAAAGCCTCACCCCAAAAGTGTTTACGTAGCTTTGCACTTGACAACAAGCATCTAACTCTCTCCACAATTGTCCTGTTCATCCTCTCAAAGAAGACCATTCAGCTGTGGTGTCTTTGAGGGAGTAAATTGATGCCTAATACCTTGCTGCTTGCAATATGCATCAAATGGCCCAATGTACTCTCCTCCATTATCGGTCTGAATGCACTTGATCTTCTTCTCGTTTCTCTCTCAACCGAGGCTTGGAATTGTTTGAATACACCTAGTACTTGATCTTTGGTCCTCAAAGTGAAGGCCCAAACTTTCCTGGAAAAGTCATCAATAAAAGTCACAAAGTACTTAGCACCACCAAGAGATCTTACCGACATTTTGCAAACATCGGAATGTATCAAGTCCAGCTTCTTGGGCTTCTTGTGAGGAGGTAGAGTCTTGAAGGCAACTCTGTGTTGCTTCCCTGCTAGACAATCTGAACATTTCTTGATGTGAACTCCTTTCACACCCTTCAACAATTTTTTCTTCACTAGCACTGTCATCCCCTTCTCACTCATGTGCCCAAGTCTCTTGTGCCATAAAGCACAATGATCATCCTTCTCTAGTGCATTGACAGAAGCACTAAAAAGCTTAGCATGAACATGATACAAAACTGAGACCATTTTACCTCTTGCAACAATCATGTTGCCTTTGGTGAGCTTGTAACGCCCTTTTCCAAAACTGCTCAAGTAATCATCTCCATCAAGCAAACCAACCGAGATAATATTGAGACGAAGTGCCTCAACATGCCTCACAGATTTGAGGACTAACCTTGTACCATTTGCGGTCTCCAAATGCACATCTCCTTTTCCAATGATGGCTGCTCTATCATTGTTCCCCATCTTCACAACACCAAAATCACCTGATATATAGTTAGTGAAGTGCTCTCTGCGAGATGTAGCATGAATGGTAGCACCGCTGTCCGGTATCCAAATCATCTCGTCACCATCTACTAGGTTGACGGTTTCATCAGAAACAACAGCGATCCTCTCCTCAACAGTGGAACCAAATCTGCCTTCATTTTCTTCATGCATAACAAGCATGATGTCCTCTTCTACTACAGTAACTCGGTTGCCCTCTCTGTCACTATCACTGTCAACTTGCTTCTGATCTTGTTTCTTCTTTTTCTTCTTGTCTTTCTTCCACTTGTCACATTGCCACTTAATGTGGCCCTTCTGATGGCAGTGATGGCACTCATAATCAGCATATTTACTTTTTGATTTGCTCCTACCTCTTTCTCGCCCTTTACGGACCTCGGCTCTTGCTTCTCCCCACTGAGTGACTAGCACCTCTGAATGTGAGGAAGAAGTGGCTTCACCACCTTCTCGACTCTTCATTTAGTACCTGGTTTTCACAAGATTCCAAGTGACAATTCCATTAGGTGCCGAATTGCAAACCATGGCGTTAAATGTCTCCCGACCGTCCAGTAATGAGCCTAGTAGCACCAAAGCTCTCACCTCATCTTCAAATGTTATTCCCATTGAAGAAAGCTGATTTATAATGCCTTGGAATGTATTCACATGATCTGCAATTAGAGTGCCCTCTTTGTACCTCAAGCACATCAATTGTTTGATCAAGAACATCTTGTTTGTACCTTCTTTCCGGCAAACAACTCTTCCAATTTCTGCCATAAGGTGCGTGCATGTGTCTCATCAATGATATGGTTCAAAACATTGTCATCGACCCATTGCGAATAAACCCACAAGCTTGGCGATGAAGTACCTTCCATCGACCTTCCTCAATGCCCTCCGGCATCTCGAAGGAGAACACCGCTTCCAGATTCTTTCACATATAACAAGTCCTCCATCTTGCCCTTCCATGCTTGATAATTTGTACCATTCAAAGATATCATCCTGCTAGTATTCACTTCCATCTTTCACCACAAGAAACTCAGCAATTTGCACAAGCAAACCAAGGCTCTGATACCACTTTGTTAGGGCTGGACAGCAACAATGCGCTGCACAAATTCACCGACACGACAAATATGCACACTACACAGCCTCCTTCTCTTGTGATGAACTTTGAGGACAGCTTCAACCAACAAGTAAGCAGCGGAATAACACAAACAACATGCACAAGTGACACAGGATTTAACGTGGAAAACCTCCTCAACTTGAGGAGTAAAAAACCACGGCTGTGGACCGACCGGTCCACACAACTTCACTATGAGAATGATGAGTACAAAGTCTTCTCTAGAATCTCTAGAGAGATTTACAACACACTCTCCACGTTGCCAACCGCAACAAAGAACAACAACCACAAGAGGCAAGATTTCAGCAAAGCAGAGTTTACACAACTTCTGTACCCTCCAGTGTTTTGCAAACTGCTCTTAAACCGCTGAACCAAACAGCACCAAATTTGGCAGACAAGTAGACACACGAGTTCCTGAGATCCCTCCAAAATTCAGCTCAATCGGACATCGCTTGCCTACCCAAACTGTTCGTCTCCCAAAACTACTCTGTTCTGAAACTGCAGCAGTCGAGCTGACAAAACCACTCTCAAATCTGATGCTCCACGACCCAATCCTCAAACCAGCTAACCAGATCAAGTACTCAAAGTAAGGAACGAGCTCACCAAGTTTGGGGTCGATCCAAGCACGTTTGAGCCTCCAATCACCAGCTTGAACACTGTCTAGTCAGATGCAGCAAATCTGGACAGAACCTCTGCTTCTTCTTCTTCCTCTCTCTCAGGTTGTGTTTTTTCTTGTGTGCTCTCTCTCACTCTCACGAATGGCAGCCACCACCAGCAAGGGGTGGAGTGGCTAGGGTTTTCTCCTTGCTTCCTTCACCAGGAAACACTCACAACCGTTGGATGCAGAACAGATCAACGGTTCATATGTGTTGGACTTGTGTGGGCTGATGTTGGGCTGCCAACACACCTCCATGTGGAGGGACTTAGCCCAACAGAGAGTAGTCCACATATGGTCCATTTGTATTGGTTTTCACCTAGTTTTCATTAATTAACAGGGCAACTCTCTTCTTCTAAATTAATCGATGAGCCAATCTTTTGCCTCCGTTTTGGAAATATAATGTCACCTCCTACGGACCTTTTGGCGTACCAAGGAAGAAATATTCGTCGTTCCAGTATTGTTTGTTTGTTTTTTCATGCTGGGCCTGCTCTTGACGTGATTGGTTTCTATGTTCGCCTACTGTGACCGCAAGACATTTCATGTTGTTTTACTGCGAGTGAGCGACCCCCTCCCACTTCCCTCTTCCAGTTATATAGCTTCACTTCACATGGTTTTGATGTGAGAAGGTTTAATTGTTATTTTGCTAGAATTTCATTTCTGATTTCTATTGCACCAGTAAAGACATCTCCAAAGGTAGAGTGAGTCGTTGGACTCTTCACTCCTTTGTGGCAACAACTCCGTCCAAGTCACTGCCGGAGGAGGAGGTACTTGTCAAATATGGGGAAAGGCAAAGGCAATGTTTGAGTCACAGTTACTACTCGCCCGGGGTTACCTTCACACTGTTAGCCGCGAGAGACAATTTTCGGATAATATATCTATTCTTCACGCTTGTCTACCCTGTTCGGTCCTGGTATTAATTTGTCACAGAACCAAAGTTTACATCTTCTGTAGCTAAAATCTTAGCTGGGCGTTCAGTTTAACTGGCCTTAATGCATCTAGGTGTGTATCTGGCATTTGTCCAAGCTGCTCTTTATGATGGCATTCTCAGTCTAGGCAAGCTATGAGTGTAATCTATATAACCCCAACCCTTGATTTTCCTATACCAAGCTAAACTCTGCTGTTTTATGTACATTCTGACGTATGGCTGATTGATGCGGCTTATCAAGCAAGCATATCTTGGTATCAAGGATGATGAAACTTCCTGCTGGCATTCAGCTGTGAATATAAGGAACAATAAGCAGCACATTAATTGTTTGCGTAAATTTTTGCCTTTTATCTCTGATCTATCATTGGGTTTTCGGTGACATCGTCTGTGTTCATAGTGTACACTTCTGGAGTAAGCTCTTCATTCCATGGAGTCACAGTATCAAATCGAAACAATGCATGCACTACATGAAGAGATTTTGTGTTGCTGATTTGTTGTGTGTCGGTTGACGTACACCTTTCTCATGTGGGAAATGGTGAAGCAAATTTTGAGACGGTTGTGTCATGAGGAAACTAGGTGCAGAGTGCAAACTCTATGAATCAATGCCGAAATGCTCGTGACATGGTGTATGAAGTACGGCGGCTGGATGGGGACATGGAAATGTTATGAAAACTGTGATCCTGCGGTGGCAATGGTGGAGACTGGAGAGTACAAAATGAGGCTAGGAGCCACTATAAAAGACACCCTAATGGGTTATTTTCAGCTCGGTAGTTCTACCTGAAAGCCGATTCCAGTCTGGAGTTCATTCTTGGGTTTCATGAGACGGCAATACATCTTCAAGTTGTCACTTGTTACAACTCATTACCCATGTAGTATAATATATTATCATCCTCATTGACGGTGGCCATGAAATACAGTGTCATCAGCTCTAAAATAGAGGGAGAACTTCCTTTCATCTTCACCGCTAACTCCATCTCGCTGGTTGAAGTCGTTGCATTATGCACTATGTGATTAAGGTAGAATTAACACATCGACTTGAACCAGAGATGGATTAAGATAGTGCTGGTCGGCGAAGATGAAAGGACGTCCTCGCTCTATTTTGGATGTTACACTCTGTATTTGACGATCGCCGCCAATGAGGATAATGATATATTCTACATGGACGGTCAAGCAACCTGGCCCAGGATTTGCTCAGGTTACATGTCAATTCTCCGACTGTCTAAATCTGCACATAAATTGCTGAATCAAATCTATCATAGTACTGTACCTTTTTTTCAAAATTGGAAATCTAAATTTCCGTTAGCCAAACAGCTCAGCAGTGTCGCTGGCTACAAGACCTTGCACGAACTCAGGAGCTTGATCCGGCCATAAGGCTGGGGATCCAGGACCTGCTTACGTACCAAACGCCGCCAATGCGTTGGCCACTTCATTACATGCAGATTGAGACTAGCAAAGAACTTGATCTCCTTGAACAGGATACCGTTTGGCGCCAGATCGTGATCGCTGGAATTGAGAGGAACAATAACAATAGCTGAATCCGAGTGAACCTGAACTTTGTCCATACCCCAACCCCGGGCTGCATATAAGCTTTGAAGGCAGGTTGTAGCTTTTGCATGACTGGGGTCCAGAACATGTTGCAAGAAGTCGGCACCGGCTCCCATCGGTTGTCCATCGTTATCTCTGACAACGAAGCCCCATCCGTCATGGCCGGACTCGCCCCGCATACTGGAGTCGATATTTGTTTGGAGCACATATTGCACACGCTGCTCAAAACTTCCAACTGTCTTTAGGGATGACACTTCCATTCTAAAATATATGTAGTACCCCTAAAAAAAATGGTAGTAGTAGACAAAATGGAGAAACAAAGAAAAGAAAAGAACCGGTAACAACAGGCAGCAGCAAAAGAAAAAACTAAACTTAACAAATCATGTTCCACCTTCCAAGGCGCATCTTCAATTCTCTCCCAAACCAACGCGGCGCTCATCCTCCTTCTCCATTACTCCCTCCCTCCCTCCTTCCCTCCCTTTCGTTCGGCTGTGCACGTGGTGTGATCTAAACCGGGGACGGAGCCACATTATGCCATCCGGTGTCACTGGCACCGGGTAAAGTACGTGTTTACCTTGTACAATGCCCGGATTTTTTGGCTGGACACCGGTAACTTTTGGACCTGGACACCTGCCAGCCGAGCTATACACAAAACAGAACTACACAAGCGAGGCAGTGCAGCCCATCTACGTAAATGTCCTCTCCCGATCGATCGATTAATCGATCCCTGGTCCTTGTACGTGCGCGTGTTGAAAAAAAAAACTATGAATCTTGATTAATCGATCACCAATACGGTTGTATCTTACCTGTACGTGCGTATGTCGAGTTGCTCGTCCGCTCGGCTTCTGCGCCTCAACCCTCGCAGCATCGCCCGTGCTCGCCCCTTCCCCTTCTCAGTCGGCAGTCGCGCGGCCAGCCGCCGGTCCGCCCTGTCACCATTGTTCAAACATCACTAGCTGGCCGCCTCTACCCTCGCCCGCTCACAGAACACGCGGCTCATCCTCCTTCTCCATTACTCCCTCCCTCCCTCCCTCCCTCTCATTTGGCTGTGCACGTGGTGTGATCTAAACCGGGGGGGCGGAGCCACATTATGCCATCCGGTGTCACTGGCACTGGGTAAAGTACGTGTTTACCTTGTACAATGCCTGGATTTTTGGGCTGGACACCGGTAACTTTTGGACCTGGACACCGGCCAGCCGAGCTATACACAAAACAGAACTATACAAGTGAGGCAGTGCAG
The DNA here is from genome assembly GCA_021437245.1 of Aegilops speltoides. Classification (NCBI taxonomy): domain Eukaryota; kingdom Viridiplantae; phylum Streptophyta; class Magnoliopsida; order Poales; family Poaceae; genus Aegilops; species Aegilops speltoides. The sequence continues at coordinate 50,283,559 of CM038142.1, forward strand.
CCCATCTACGTAAATGTCCTCTCCCGATCGATCGATTAATCGATCCCTGGTCCTTGTACGTGCGCGTGTTGAAAAAAAAGCTATGGATCTTGATTAATCGATCACCAATACGGTTGTATCTTACCTGTACGTGCGTCTGTCGAGTTGCTCGTCCGCTCGGCTTCTGCGCCTCAACCCTCGCAGCATCGCTCGTGCTTGCCCCTTCCCCTTCTCAGTCGGCAGTCGCGCGGCCAGCCGCCGCCCGCCGGTCTGCCCTGTCGCCATTGTTCAAACATCACTAGCTGGCCGCCTTTACCCTCGCCCGCTCACAGATTGTTGGAAATTTGAGGTACGTCTCAACTCTCAATTCAGCACTTGGTTATTGCCGATCTCCCTCAAATCTGAAATCCCAACTGTGTTTACAATGTTCAATTTTTTCAATTTCTGTTTTTCTAATTATATGGCTAGGGTCATAAAATTTAAAGCTATCACAATTGGGAACAATTCGCTGCGATTCGCATCTAACTAGGGGCACAGTGTCGAGTAAGTTGAACTCCCTAATCGTATCATTCAATCAATACGCTTTGTTTATTGTTTCTATTCTTGCATATGCAAACACAAATAATGTAACTCAGACATTTTTGCTAACACAATAATAATTTATAATTAATCACGGGAGAATTTATGGAAAAGTATCTTTAAAAAATGAAGACTTCGGCACAAGATGATATAGCTAGCCCATCACATGAACCGGATGATCCTCCAGCTCCACCATATTCAAGTGGAAGTGAAGCAGTTTATTTATTTTGGTAAGAAATCTCGCTGCCATATAATTTGTGTTGTTGGGTGTGTTATTATATATATATTACTAGCAAAAGGGCCCGTGCGTTGCAACAGGAGAAAAAGATTTCTAATCTCCAATGGCCATGACCATATTTTGCTGCATCGGCGAGATACAGTATCACTCTCAATTTCAAGAAATCATGACATTTTTTAAACTCATGCACATATTTGAAATCGTAAATATTTTTTGAATTTGTGAACATTTTTATGAATTTTCGAACATTTTCTTAAATCAAGAACATTATTTGATTCATGAACATTTTATACTATTTTCATTTTTTTAAAGGGTCAACATTTTTTAAAATAATTTTCTTGAATCGGTGAACATTTCTAGAATCGATGAACATTATTCTGTAAATTGGTGGAACAATTTTTGAAATCCACAAACATTTTCTGAAATGCATGACCATTTTTGAATCAACGAACATTTAATGAATGAATAAACTATTTTGTAAGTCATGAACAGTTTTTGAATTTTAAGGATATTTTTCCATTCATAAACATTTTTTGAATTGCAAAATTCTGTTCAATTTCATTACAATTTTTTAATAAATAAACTTTTTAATAAATCATGAACATTTGTTTTCAAAATTTGGAACATTTTTTGGATAAGCAAATATTTTGTTACAAAATCGCGAACATTTTTTGACTTTACAAACATTTGATGATTTATTAAACATTTTATTTCAAAATTCTCATTTTTAATTTTCGGACCTTTTTTGAATTCCCTAATTATTTATGATGTATATTGACAATATAGCAACTTCTGCCAAGAAAATAATTCTAGTAAATCATACACTTGCACTCACCTTCGTGCAGTATTTTTTTTTTCTGTTCGTGCTATACATCGCCTTGTACATGTTCACATTGTGTTCTTTTTATATGAAGGCAATCAGGTGTTGCTTCCACTGATTAAGGAGAGTGTTCAGTACATTGAAATGCAGTACAAGGAAAGGTCAAAATACAAAGAAAATAAAGAACTCTGGTTCAAGAAGATTATTTAAAGAGTATAGTTTTGCTTGCTCGAAGCTTGCTGCAATTAGAAGAAATACACATATAGCTTGTTCTCTGCGAAACTTTGCAAGGCATCAACGCTATCCGTTCAACAATTTATCTCCCCCCAACAAAGTAGTATACTCCTGTGGTCCTACCATGAATTTTAAAATATGTAGAGAGCCGCATGATTGTTTAGTATTCCAAAAGAATTAAGAGCGTGTTTGGTTGGCATCCACGCCACCTCACGCCTGGCCTGGACACTCCCTGAAGTCTGCCTGGCACTTGTTTTGTTTGTGTCCTGAGAGATAGAATGCATTTCTGGCCTGGCTCGCGGAGGCCTGTGATTAGCCTGGTAAAGTTGAATAAAAAATAGGAAAAAAGATGGATAGCTCAGGCAGCTGGATTAGCCTGGCCCTAGGCGTCCTGTTTCTTTCGCCTGGCCCATGCCGCACGATGCCTGGCTCCTACTTAAGATTTTTTTTAATCGCTAAATGAAAAAGCAGCACTGCAGCAGGGCAACAACATGCCAGGGATGAACCAAACGCATCGATGCCAGGCTAGCCTGGGCAGGCGGGAAAAGGCGACCTCACCAGGCCGACGCCAGGCACTGGAAATTTCCAGGCAAGCAGCCCAGGGTGGGAACCAAACATCTTCTAAATGCGGCATGGTAATTTAAATTTTGAAACATGCTTTTGCATACGCAATGACGATATGCTCCATTATATCCATTGAAGTAGTGACAAACTGGTTACTGCAGCCTGTTCAAAAAAAGGGCAATGAATTCTTAGCTCAAGTGTAGGATCAGAAAAATGAGACTGACATCCACTGATGGGATAGTAGGCAAGATGAGTATGTGTTGCTTCTGTTGGAACTAAATCCTTAGCCATGGCATGCATCATTAGTTTACTTACATTATGAGGAAAAATATTAAAAGCTTTTGGCATAAAAACCTGCATATATTTCTCACTTCTACTGGAAAAACATGTCTAGATGAGCATTATGTCTGTGCAAAATTCAGCTAGCACCAGCGATAGCAAAATTTATCTACCACAAAGTTCAGCTAGCACCAGCAATGGCAAAATTCAGCTAGCAGTGAAGCACCACATCATCGCTATCTCATTCTCCTTATCACAACCCGACCGAGGCCGTGGCAATGGAGAGAGCAAAAATCGCAAGGGCCTACCCAATAAGTATGACTCAAAACTAGCACAGGTCCCCATCCCATTTTTTAACAGGACGCGGTTCAAGCACACTTTCCTCAGCTACATCTGAGTAAAAAAAATCTGAGTACCTGTTTTACTTTGGTTTTACTGATACAACTGATGAATCCCAGGACACCAGCACACATATTGTCTTCACATTCATTCTCTTTCAATGTTAATAGATGTCCCAAAATTTGTATTCTGAGTTCATACCAATCCTGTAGATTCACCATTTTTCTAAATGAATAAGATTTGCATCACGTGTGTAAAAAATAATGATTTAAGTACTACAGGATATGCCCAACATCAAAGAGTTCTTTTTCCAGTTAGCAGACTATGATATCCTGTAGTTTACAAAAAGCTCACATATCTAGTTCAAAGGAGTAGCTCTTCAAAATTGAGCAGTGGCCTAAAAACTGAAATATTTGGTATGCTTTCAGAGCTGGTGACTTGCTAACTTCCCTCTGTTATCTAATTTCTGGGCATTGGCATACTGGCATGATAAAGACATGGTGACTTTGCTATAATTAAATACATGTACCCGCATGATTCTACAGGAAAAATGCAAGGAATGCCCACCAAGTGCATCGCTGCAAGCATGGGAGTTCCTTGCCTCTCCAGCGACTACCATCTGATTCTTCAATCCGTCAGACTTCAATACCTACATGAGGAGGCTTAAGCTTTCAAAATAAAATGGAAGGTCAAATTCAAGCAATTATTAAGCAATGCTATAACTCAACTCACACTGAAGTTGGAGGATCTCCTATCGAGACGAAGCTTGCATTCAGAAGACGTGCCATCATACACATCAATTACAAATATACCAGCTCCCTTCCACGCAAAACTGCATCTGACATGGTCGAATTGGCTGAATATTTCGTAAATGAAGAACCTGAGTGCTCGCAGTTGTTCGTTTCTGTAGAGCCATCATCACTGGTAACATTTAGATCTTGCACGAGATCACTAATCTTTTGCTTGACAAGGCGAGAGATTTATTTGGTTGCAGTCCCATCAAAAAGCAACAATCTCAAATACCCATCAGCTCCAATCTTGCTCAGGTTGTTTTAATGACACCACTCAAGTGACTTGCGGTCAAAGTGTAAGTCGACTGATGTTCGTCTTGCATCAGTGCTAAATACTGACCAAAGTTCCAAAGAGTAACTATTTTAATATGCCAGCTCCTTATTTGTGTGCCAAGTGTAGTATTAGAGCATCATTTCTAAGTTCTAACTAATGGGAGTCCTGAGATCCTCGGCGATAGATATACAGTTTGCCCAAGGTGTTTACAAAACAGACATAAAGAGGATTGTACAAAGGTTATGCTTATTGCTTAGTAGTGCTCAGACCTGAGGAGGGCCGTGCCACGGAAAATCATCCTGCAGGTGGAGAGACGCGTCTGGCGACGTACATGCTTGTCGATGTCCCCTTTTGGCGACTGACCTGAAAAGCACAACATCTTGTTATTTCATTGAACACGTTGAGAGCGCTAAGACTTTCAACGATCCAAGGTAAGGTAGAAGCTAGCGATGTCACCTACACTAAAAGCTAGTGCACGTGGAACTTGTAAGGCATAGAGAAGACTTGCCACTGCCTGTTGGTCTCCTGCTTGTGCGTCTCTGTTGTGTTCGTCTTCCGCTGCTGCTTCGTTGGAATTGTCACTGTCGGAGTCCTCCTGACGGCACGGTGACGCGGGCGAGAAAGCGGATGCGAGAGAAGGCAGCAGTCGCCCTACTCTTTTCCTCCCTCCACCAATCACCCCTGCCATACGACCACCACTAGCGTTGGTCCTTCCCTCCACCATCCTCCGCTTCAGCTGGCATGGGGAATATGCTCAAGGCTGCTTGTTTGCCTCCTGAAAATCCAAATCAGTGATTCCCTCACGAATCCCCTTCCAGAAATCAAGCGCCCAGCAATCCTTGCCCTCCCCAAGAGCGCAACTCTCGCGTGATTTCTACCTTCCCAAGTTGCGTAATATTTTGCCTCCCTAGTCCCTTATATGAGTCGCTTGACATTTCGATGGAGCCCCGATGCATTGGTACGTCGGCCGGCTTACTTCAATCCCAGCGGGAAGGCAGCAACGGGACCGTCCCTGTCCGTCCAAGAAAAACTTTGCCAACTCGGCAAGGACGCACGCACCACGAGAGGAGTGCCGTGCCCCTTGCGCGCCTGTGCGTCCCGCCCGGCAGTGACTTAGACGCCGGTGAGGTCCTTGCTCCCGGACGCCTCTTCATTTTCTCCTCCTTCCTCTCCGTGCGCTATCCCACTCGCTGCTGCCGCCTAATGCGACGCCCGAGCGTAACGCCGCCTCCCCGCCATGGCTGCCGCCCCTCGCAAGCTTGCGCCGCCGTGGTCCGTGGCTTCGACGCCGGAGAACTCCTCGCTCTGGCCGACTCTCCATGTTTTCCTCCTTCATCTCCACGCATGCCTCCTGCCTCGCTGCCGCCGCCTGATGCGGGCGCCCGAGCACAGCGCTGCCTCCCTGCCATGGCCGCCCCGGAAAGTCAGAAACTTCGCCCGCCCACCCAGATCGAGCAGGGGGAGGCCGGCGGATGGGCGATCGACGCGGGAGGCTTGGTGGTGGCCGGATCCGGGGCGCGGTGGAGCAGAGGACGCGGATCTGGGCAGTGGCGGCCGGATCCCGTCGGAGTCGTGGCCGGAGGCGGGCGGCGCGGCTGCCGGCGAAGCTCGGGGCGGCCATGGTGGCGCTGCAATGAGAGGGGGAGAGAGATGGTGAGAGGGAGGGAGGAAGGAGAGGGAGGAGGAGAAGGCAGGGGCGGCCATGTGACCTGGTCGCGGCGGCGGTGATCTCCGATGAGGCCGGCCGGCGTGGCGAGGCGGCGGAGGAAGGCGGGGTTGGGGCGAGCGCGTGGCGCGGAGCCGAGCTCCCTGGCTCGGGCGCACGCGTTTCTGCCCCAAAAAGGACTGCGGGTTGAATAGAAACAAATACGGGGTCGTTTTTGTAAAAACAAAGCGTTTTGTTAGATACCCACTTAAAAGTAGGACTGCGGGTTGAATTCTCAGAAACAGAAGGACTTTTATGCAAATATGCCGACGACGTACGACCAGAAGCCATAGTAGTAAAGATAAAGATTTCTTGGTGTCCATCTTTGTATATCTGATGAGCACGTGGACACCCGGACATTTTTGTTCTAGATCCGCCCCTTCTAAACCACTGGCCCTCGCGCATGCTGATTGTCCTCCCATCCGACGCCTCTGCGCGTTCCTTGCCCGCTCCTCTCCATGCTGCGCTCTCTCCTCACTCTATATAAATGTCCTTGCTCTCCATCCAATCCCTCCCCCTTGCTGCTCAATCCAAAGTTACAAACTCCAAAGCCAAGTACAGTTCCCACTCAACTGCAACCAATCCACCCTTCAGTTCCATTCATCCATGGAGATATCTTATATGCAATTTGGCTGAGGGAACTCCGCCAAGAAGATCACCTCCGGCATGATGGTAGGCAACCTCTTCTCCCTCCTCGGTTAATCTCCGTCGATTATGTACTACTCAGGCTACTCAGCACAGAGGTACTTATTAATTCTTCTTCACAAGTTATTAGTAGTGTTTCAGTCCCTGGCTAGTTCGTCTCTGTGGTTGATTGCCTTCTCTGAATGTCTGTCTCTAAAATCCCATAGACTAGGTGCATGCATATCTAATGGACTTTTGAGTGACACCTAATCTAGCTCTCTAATACCATGTCAATATTAATTGGTAGTACTTTCAACAAGTACATATTAGGCATTTCTTTGGTTGTCTTTTAAGCGTCATCCCTTTGGCAAGCACATATAGTGAGCCTCACTGTCTTAGATTACCAATGAACCAGGATGCTTGTTTTAAATCTTCAATAAGTATTGCATGATGAGCTTTCTTAGTTTGCTTGGTAGGATGCGAATAGAGTTAGATGCCATTGTTTAGAGTACTACAAGGGAAGATATTGAGCTTATGCTTTTTTTCACCTCCCCAATGCCTAGTAGAGTTAGCTAAGGTGTCAAGGTGTAAACCACAAAACTAGAAAGAAACCTGTTTTGTTTTACATACAAGCGTAAATAGTAGAAGCTGCCATGATAAAAACCTGTTTTTTTCCCACCTCCTCAATGCCTTGTTGTTTCTGCACTATTGATTGGACTTGATTACTGCAGGGTACAACACATGCCCCTGTTATCCTGATGAGTTATGTTGATGGTTTAGTAGGATGTATGCAGTAGTATTCTGAAATCATTTTTTTTTGCTATATATGTATTTGTCCTACATGGGAACTGAAGCTGCATTCACAGTTCTACTTTTTCTCTGGAAAGAATTTACTATCTATAATTTCAATCGGTATATTGACACCCTTACTACTTGTTTGATACTTGTGATGGCAAGATGCTCACGAGCAGGAGTCGGTGCTAGGTGACAGGCATAACGCTTTGAAAGATGCAAGAGCAAGGTGCCTGGAGCAGGGAGATTTTCGAGTCAATTCGAGCCAAGGAAGGTTGGTGGAAAAATTGCATATTCATTACCGTTCGTTTGTTTGATGCTTCCTTTCATACATATACAAAGAAACATGGTTTACCGTCGTTACTTGGATTTAAAGGAGAGATGATTTTTCCCCATGGGTTTCAAAGCTCACTCAATGCACGGAAATGCGTTATGCTGCTGAAATTTCCAGCGAAAATTCTCCTGATTTTAGGGTGTTAGTTGCAAAATGCTAGGGCCTTGTTTGTATGAAAACAAAGACTTTAGGTTGTTAGCTGCAAAATGCTAGGGCCTTGTTTGTATGAAAAAAAAATTAGGGTGTGAGCTGCAAAATATTAGGGACTTGGCCGCAAGGTTGTATTAATTTGCAGCTGGGAGTGAAAAAAGAAAAGGTCCTCGATATATATGCTCCTAGCTCATACAGAGGCGTGAAAAGGTCCTAAGGTTATATGTCAAAGTCAGATAAGACTGAAGCTATGTGTAGGCGTGGAAAAAAACCAAGCAATCAGATGTGCAATCGGCAAACTACAACAATGACCATATCCGCACCAACCATCTCATGACACCACATGGACAACGAGATTATAGCTCCACTCGCGCCAACTCGGGTGCCAACGATTTCATGGAGAAATCCACGAGGCCTCCGTCGTACTTGAAGTTTTGCAAGCATGGCATGTCGAGCTCAATGCTTTTGTCGGTCCCCAACCCTGACCGGCAAGCTTAAGGGTGGTGACGCTTGGGCAGTGCAGCGCCAAACGATCGATGATGCTCATGTTGTCGGGGTAAGAAAAAAATTCAGGGAGCCGATATGCATGATTTTGATGCTCGAAGCAGCGCAGATGAAGTCCTCAAGATCCTTCATCGAGGAAAAGCGCTTGTGAAGGTAGAGCACGATGAGGCAAGGAAGGAGGAAGGTGCCTCGCGGCCGTGGCATTGTGATCCTTGTGCATTGTTTCTCTGGGAAATATCTCACTCTATTTAGCTTCGGCTGGGTTAGTAAATGTTCTTTGTCATTATGCTTTCCCCCTGGGTTCTTTGATCACCAGGTAGTAGAGCTTGGTGGTCTGAATGATAAACCTGCAGGCCACTGTTTTACTCATGTTCCTGTCAGTAGAGCTTGGTCATCTCAATGATGAACCAACAAGGGTTACTAAAAGGTGTGTTCCTTAATCTGGTCCGTTCAGCGATGGTAGGATGCATGTGAGCCTAGTCTGCTACTAGGAGTAGGAGGCAAAGTACTTTTCATCTAAATAAATGTTCCACGTGATACTGATCCATATTGTGGGAGGAGGGGGCATCGCCCCAAACCCACCCCACTCCACTACGGCCCAAGACTTTGGCGACAGGCCCTATGGCTAGGGGAGGATAAGAAGCAGAATGGAAGCTGGATTCTTTGATCATAGCTCGAGCTTGAGTGCTCTCTGTGCACCGACCACCCACAGCTTGACGACCAAGGAAGCTGGCTTCTATGACCATGAGCTCGAACAGAGTGCTCTCTATGCACTGATCCCCCATGGCTTAACAACCACAGAAGCTGGCTTGACTGACCTCAGAACCTGGGAGTTATGAAAACGTCAGGCGTTGTATAAAAGCACACTCACTCTCATAGGAGGAGCTTTCCACCCATCCATTCAAATCCCAGCGGCGCAGCAGGCAAGAAGCTCCCTCCAGCGAGAAGACCTACCGCAGAAGCTCCCTCCAGAGAGAGAAGACCCACGCAGAAGCTCCCTCCACCAAGAAGACCGACGCAGCAGGAAAGGGAGCTTCCGGCGACCCGCATCCCAGCGATAGTTTAGCCCTACAACTGGATCTGTGAATTGTTGTTCTTCCCTCAGTAGTTTGCTGTTTGTGTTTTCTCGTTCTCACGTAGTAGATTGTATTCTGCTTTAGATGCCGCCCAAGAAGAAGGAGACCAAGGGGAGGAGGAGAAGGAGAAGGCAGTGGAGGAGGAACGCCTCACCCACCCATTGCGATGAGTTTCTCAATGAAGCCACGACCGCTCTTCGCCACACTCTGGAGGAGTGCAAGAAGATAAAGGCCAAGCGGGCCAGGTGAGGGTAGGCATATGCGGTCATCATTAGGATGATAGCGTATTAATATTGTGCGGGCCCCTATATATCATTCATGCCTCTATATATTGTTCGTGCCTAATATCGTCCGTGCCATATACTAGTTGGTAGTCTTCTTGGTTGACGGCATATGCCAATGAATGTAAATATGGTTTTGCTGCCGATTAGAGTAAATAAGCATTAGTAACTGAGGGTACCACTTCCAAAACGGAGGGTGCTGGTGGCTTCATCGGACACAAGAAGTTGTCAATTCAGACGGCAGCGGTGGTCTTTTGGACAAAAATTGTTAGGGGAGGGGCATCGCCCCACTGCTCTGACGCCCAAGCCTTCGGCAACCGCCCCTATAGCTAGGGGAGGATAAGAAGCAGGCAAGAAGCTCCCTCCAGCGAGAAGACCTGCCGCAGAAGCTCCCTCCAGAGAGAGAAGACCCACGCAGAAGCTCCCTCCACCAAGAAGACCAGCGCAGCAGGAAAGGGAGCTTCCGGCGACCCGCATCCCACCGACAATTTAGCCCTACAACTGGATCTGTGAATTGTTGTTCTTCCCTTAGTAGTTTGCTGTTTGTGTTTTCTCGTTCTCACGTATTAGATTGTTTTCTGCTTCAGATGCCGCCCAAAACGAAGGAGGCCAAGGGGAGGAGGAGAAGGAGAAGGCAGTGGAGGAGGAACGCCTCACCCACCCATTGCGACGAGTTTCTCAATGAAGCCACGACCACTCTTCGCCACTCCGGTGGAGTGCAAGAAGATGAAGGCCAAGCGGGCCAGGCGAGGGTAGGCATATGCGGTCATCATTAGGATGATATCGTATTAATATTGTGCGGGCCCCTATATATCATTCGTGCCTCTATATATTGTTCGTGCCTAATATCGTCTGTGCCATATACGAGTTGGTAGTCTTCTCGGTTGACGGGATATGCCAATGAATGTAAATATGGTTTTGCTGCCGATCAAAGTAAATAAGCATTAGTAACTGAGGGTACCACTTCCAGAACAGAGGGTGTTGGTGGCTTTGTCAGACACAATAAGTTGTCAATTCGTATCGGCAGGTGGTCTTTTTGGACCAAAAATCTGCTAGGGGGGAGGGGGGCATCGCCCCCCCCCCACTCTGCTACGGCCCAAGCCTTCTGGCAACTGGCCCCTATAGCTAGGGGAGGATAAGAAGCAGGCAAGAAGCACCTCCAGCGAGAAGACCTGCCGCAGAAGCTCCCTCCAGAGAGAGAAGACCCACGCAGAAGCTCCCTCCACCAAGAAGACCGGCGCAGCAGGAAAGGGAGCTTCCGGCGACCCGCATCCCACCGACAATTTAGCTCTACAACTAGATCTGTGAATTGTTGTTCTTCCCTCAGTAGTTTGTTGTTTGTGTTTTCTCATTCTCACGTAGTAGATTGTTTTCTGCTTCAGATGCCGCCCAAGAAGAAGGAGGCCAAGGGGAGGAGGAGCAGGAGAAGGCAGTGGAGGAGGAACGCCTCACCCACCCATTGCGGCGAGTTTCCCAATGAAGCCACGACCACTCTTCGCCACACTCCGGAGGAGTGCAAGAAGATGAAGGCCAAGCGGGTCGGGCGAGGGTAGGCATATGCGGTCATCACTAGGATGATAGCGTATTAATATTGTGCGGGCCCCTATATATCATTCGGGCTTCTATATATTGTTCGTGCCTAATGTCGTCCGTGCCATATACTAGTTGGTAGTCTTCTCGGTTGATGGCATATGCCAATGAATGTAAATATGGTTTTGCTGCCGATCAGAGTAAATAAGCATTAGTAACTGAGGGTACCACTTCTAGAACGGAGGGTGCTGGTGGCTTCATCGGACACAAGAAGTTGTCAATTCGTATCGGCAGGTGGTCTTTTTGGACAAAAAATCTGTTAGGGGGGAGGGGGGCATCGCCCCACTCCGCTACGGCAAGCCTTCTGGCAACTGGCCCCTATAGCTAGGGGAGGATAAGAATCAGGCAAGAAGCTCCCTCCAGCGAGAAGACCTGCTGCAGAAGCTCCCTCCAGAGAGAGAAGACCCACGCAGAAGCTGCCTCCACCAAGAAGACCGGCGCAACAGGAAACGGAGCTTCCGGCGACCCGCATCCCACCGACAATTTAGCCCTACAACTGGATCTGTGAATTGTTGTTCTTCCCTCAATAGTTTGTTGTTTGTGTTTTCTCGTTCTCACATATTAGATTGTTTTCTGCTTCAGATGCCGCCCAAGAAGAAGGAGGCCAAGGGGAGGAGGAGCAGGAGAAGGCAGTGGAGGAGGAACGCCTCACCCACCCAATGCGACGAGTTTCTCAATGAAGCCACGACCACTCTTCGCCACTCCGGAGGAGTGCAAGAAGATGAAGGCCAAGCGGGCCAGGCAAGGGTAGGCATATACGGTCATCATTAGGATGATAGCGTATTAATATTGTGTGGGCCCCTATATATCATTCGTGCCTCTATATATTGTTCGTGCCTAATATCGTCTGTGCCATATACTAGTTGGTAGTCTTCTCGGTTGACGGCATATGCCAATGAATGTAAATATGGTTTTGTTGCCGATCAAAGTAAATATGCATTAGTAACTGAGGGTACCACTTCTAGAACGGAGGGTGTTGGTGGCTTCGTCAGACACAAGAAGTTGTCAATTCGTATCGGCAGGTGGTCTTTTTGGACAAAAAATCTGTTAGGGGGGAGGGGGCATCGCCCCCCCCCCCACTCTGCTACGGCCCAAGCCTTCTGGTAACTGGCCCCTATAGCTAGGGGAGGATAAGAATCAGGCAAGAAGCCCCTCCAGCGAGAAGACCTGCCGCAGAAGCTCCCTCCAGAGAGAGAAGACCCACGCAGAAGCTGCCTCCACCAAGAAGACCGGCGCAACAGGAAACGGAGCTTCCGGCGACCCGCATCCCACCGACAATTTAGCCCTACAACTGGATCTGTGAATTGTTGTTCTTCCCTCAATAGTTTGCTGTTTGTGTTTTCTCGTTCTCACATATTAGATTGTTTTCTGCTTCAGATGCCGCCCAAGAAGAAGGAGGCCAAGGGGAGGAGGAGAAGGAGAAGGCAGTGGAGGAGGAACGCCTCACCCACCCATTGCGACGAGTTTCTCAATGAAGCCACGACCACTCTTCGCCACTCCGGAGGAGTGCAAGAAGATGAAGGCCAAGCGGGCCAGGCAAGGGTAGGCATATACGGTCATCATTAGGATGATAGCGTATTAATATTGTGTGGGCCCCTATATATCATTCGTGCCTCTATATATTGTTCGTGCCTAATATCGTCTGTGCCATATACTAGTTGGTAGTCTTCTCGGTTGACGGCATATGCCAATGAATGTAAATATGGTTTTGTTGCCGATCAAAGTAAATATGCATTAGTAATCGAGGGTACCACTTCGAGCGGAGGGTGTTGGTGGCTTCGTCGGACACAAGAAGTTGTCAATTCAGACGGCAGTGGTCTTTTTGGACAAAAAATCTGTTAGGGGAGGGGCACGCCCCACTGCCACGCCCAAGCCTTCGTAATCGGCCCCTATAGCTAGGGGAGGATAAGAAGCAGGCAAGAAGCCCCTCCAGCGAGAAGACCTGCCGCAGAAGCTCCCTCCAGAGAGAGAAGACCCACGCAAAAGCTCCCTCCACCAAGAAGACCGGCGCAGCAGGAAATGGAGCTTCTGGCGACCCGCATCCCACCGACAATTTAGCTCTACAACTAGATATGTGAATTGTTGTTCTTCCCTCAGTAGTTTGTTGTTTGTGTTTTCTCATTCTCACGTAGTAGATTGTTTTCTGCTTCAGATGCCGCCCAAAACGAAGGAGGCCAAGGGGAGGAGGAGAAGGAGAAGGCAGTGGAGGAGGAACGCCTCACCCACCCATTGCGACGAGTTTCTCAATGAAGCCACGACCACTCTTCGCCACTCCGGTGGAGTGCAAGAAGATGAAGGCCAAGCGGGCCAGGCGAGGGTAGGCATATGCGGTCATCATTAGGATGATAGCGTATTAATATTGTGCGGGCCCCTATATATCATTCGTGCCTCTATATATTGTTCGTGCCTAATATCGTCTGTGCCATATACTAGTTGGTAGTCTTCTCGGTTGACGGCATATGCCAATGAATGTAAATATGGTTTTGCTGCCGATCGGAGTAAATAAGCATTAGTAACTGAGGGTACCACTTCCAGAATGGAGGGTGCTGGTGGCTTCGTCGGACACAAGAAGTTGTCAATTCGTATCGGCAGGTGGTCTTTTTGGACAAAAAATCATTAGGGGAGGGGCATCGCCCCCTCTGCTACGGCCCAAGCCTTCTGGTAACAGGCCCCTATAGCTAGGGGAGGATAAGAAGCGTGCATGCAAGATCTGCCACTAGAGTGCATCCAAATGTACCACCAAGAAGAGGAACAAAAAATGGCCAGCTCATGCCTAGATGACCTCTCCCCCTCATCAACGGACCTGGACGTCATAGGAAAGACTTATGCGGCTAATTAATAGTTGCTCCTTGGTCTTTTGGGTCATCATCATGGTTTAGCTTATCACTTTGGTTTGGGTGGTGTCAATTGTCTACATTCAAGGTGTTCTCATTGGTGATTTATTTGCGATGTAGATGCGTGAGGGCTTGGGAAATATTGCATGTTGGGAATGCTTTTAGGGTTGGCCGTGCGGTCATGAGGGGGAGAAAACAAATCCAGGGAGTCGGTATGCAGGCTCTTGAGGCTCGGCGCGGCAGGGATGAAGCCCTCGAGATCCTTCATTAGGGACGAGCAATTGCGAAGGCAGATCAAGATGAGGCGAGGGAGGAGGAAGGTGCCCCGCGGCCATGGCATTGTGATCCTTGTGCAGGCGAGGTCCAGGACCCGGAGACTGTTGGCCGGTAACACGGCAGGGTCCATCTTGTACAGGAAGTTTAGGGACCCTCATTTCTTCTTGGCGTAGTAGAAATCGAGGCGCGCCTCCTCGATGCTCCGGGACGACGAGTAGGGCGACCAGCAAGTCGTGAGGGTTATCCAAGCCCCAAACTCCCGTTGGTGGCGCTCATGACGTTGTGGCAGTATGTGTCGTCGGGTCCTTCCATGAACAGTGAGAGCTTCCTGACGGGGCATCGGCCCGACGCGCGGAGGGGGGTGCCGGCATCGGAGAAGAACCAATCAGTGAGCTCAGAGGCTACTAGGCTGCGGTAGGATGTGTCATGTATATTGGGACCGCGGCCGCCGTAGGACCTAGAGTCCAGGTTGAGGGCGTCCATGCACAGCCATAGAGGGCGCCATCGCCGGGACAACACGGCGGTGCAGGTAGCGTCCTTGGTGGGTAGGAAGGGGATGACGGAGGCAAGCAGCAGGTCGTCGGTGAGGTCTCGGCGGTGGCCATTGAGCGCCTACGTCGAACAAGGGTTTGCCTAAGGGAGGTATCGAGCCGATCCAATCCAGCGCGTTGCAGAGGTGTGCTACGGAATTAGCCGGTGCGCACGATGCATGTGAAGAAAGGTGGGGGCAAGGGAGATAATGGCAAACGCCTCGTCTGCTGGAAACTGCTATGTTCTCCTTCAAGCTCGCAATCATGGCCCTCTTCTGCTGGAAACTGCTCTCCTCTCCTTGAAGCTCGCAATCATGGCCTATTATTCATTCATGGCTGGTAAAGTACTATATAATGCTTCCCTCCCTGGCTGTCTATGCACACCCTACTCCAGCATCAACATCTTCTTCAGCGCCATGCTCATGTATGTTACCTGTAAATTGCATCAAACAATTACAATGTCCTCATATCATCTCATAGAAAAGATACTCATATCCTCTCCGAACAAAAATATGTCCAAATGATGTTCATACTACGAGTGGACAATTAATTTGGGCAGATTCTGCAGCTTCCTACTGTCCATTTCTGTACTCGGCCGTTCATCATCTCGAATGGCTTTTGGACAGATAATTACTCCGCACATTATCTTTTCATCTTTTTCTATCAAATTTAATACTACACCATAAATTGCTTAAATAACATGTTCCTCTGGCGAAAATTGCTCGGCGTGGAAGAGCTCGCGCGATCTCGGTATCGCCAGTCGTTCTCTGCCCTAGAGATGCGGGATGTGCGTTGTATTTCAGGTGGCAGGTGAGGAGAGTTAATACGTGTATGTGACGGGATAGGAGACGCCGTGGGAGACGATGTTGGGGCGGACGTCGGAACAGGGTTGACGGTGGATTTTAACGGATCGTTTGTCCACTGTTCTGCACACAACATGGCCAGTACTCATTTATTTGGGTCAGTTTTGCAATACAATTGTGAAAATGAGTAAATTGCATAAAACCACCACATTGAGGGCTAGCTTTGCAAAAAACACTAGGATACAGAATCATTGCAGAACACACCACGTCTAGCGTAATTGTTTTGCAAAAACCACTGATCGGCGGATCGGGCTGAGTTAAGTGAGTTTATGACAGGTGGGGCCCGTTTTTCGCGTACATGGCACTCCAGGCCGTCCCGACAGCCGGCGGACGGCGTTAGACGGCGCCGTTCGGTCCTAGCAGTCAAAAGTGCCAACCGTTACTCTGCTCGCTCGCTCTCTTCTCGCTCTCGCACTCTTCTCGCTCTCGCTCTCGCTCTGTTCTTGGTCGCCACACCCGTCGCCGCCGCCCCGCGCCGCTGCCGCAGCGCCATGGTGTCGTGGAGTGATGGGTCGGATAGCAGCGAGCACACCAGGCAGTACATGAGCTCAGATTCCGACGACGGCACCATTAAGGTCAGTTCTCGAGTTAGGGTTAGGGTTTGATATTAGGGATTTACGGAATGAGCTTCTTTTCAATCATTGGACCAAATCTCTGTCATTCCTTTGCACTTCGAGTTCTGCTAGCAATCAAGACTCGATTTGAGGGCCCCGAGACAGATATTCATGTTTTGTGCCATGGACACGGAAGGCAGCAGAAAGGCGTGTTGCTTTCGAAGGGATTCACACTGGCAGGAGGTTTCTTTGTTGTGCAGATAAGGTATTTTAAGAGAGTAGATGCATGGGTTGGCAGACCAGCATTTTTTAGTTTGGATCTGGCAATGTGCGTTTAATTAGGTCATTTTTTAACTCTGCCATGTTAGCTTATTTTAGGACAGAATATTCATGGGTTAGCACACCAGCATTGTTTACTTAGTAGTTGTTTACTTTAGAGCATGATCTGAGTTTTAGTATAAAGTAATCTAGCCTATCATTGTAAGCAAGTCACTGTTATGTAATTCATTTTTTAATACTCTTTTTCCAGAAGGTAAAAGCTGTGGACTAGTAGAATGGATTGATCCATCTTGGCCCAATACCCTTGAGAATGCACCGTCCAAGTTGTGGTCTATGTATGAACAGAGTAAGATTGACAGAATGAGGAATGTCGATGCATTCATTTACTATTCATGACCTCACACAAGAGAAGAAGAAACTCTGTGCCAGCTATGAGAAGTTGGTTGAAGATGTCAATGCACTTATGGATGCCCGGGAGCAGAGGGCGATGATAGAAAGGAAAGATGTCTTTGAAACAACCAAGTTGCGGGAGAAGTATGACACTTTGAAGAACATAGCAGATGCTCAAGGTACTGCCATTAGGAACATGAATTTGAAGCTAGCTCAAGAGAAGAAGAATTTGCAGATCCACATTGATGAGCTCAAGAAGACAGTTGAAGAGAGCAATGTGAAGTCGAGGGGATCAAGGCCATCATAAATGGATAAGCAAATTGCAAGAGAAGAATGGGCAATATCATTTGGCATTTCTTTGACCTTTTGCGAGGTGTGGTTTGGCATTTGTTGTAATGATAGTAGTATAAATTCTATTAACTATGAGTACTCCTGAACAATGGATATGTAAGCTTAAGTAAGATGTTTGCATTTGAACTAGTGCTGAATGTGGTGGTATTTGAACTAGTGCTGATTGTCAAACTATGATTATGTATGGATTTGAACTAGTGCTGAATTTGGTGGTATTTAGAGCTGGTTAATGTTATCTTAAGTAGGGCCAATTAGGGTTGTTTTTGGCTTTTTATCGACGCCGAGGCATCAAGTAGGCCAAGTGATGGGTTTTTGGTTTTTTGTCGACGCCGAGGCATCAAGTAGGCCAAGTGATGGGTTTTTGGCTTTTTGTCGACGCCAAGGCATCAAGTAGGCCAAGTGATGGGTTTTTGGGTTTTTGTCGATGCCGAGGCATCAAGTAGGCCAAGTGATGGGTTTTTGGCTTTTTGTCGACGCCGAGGCATCAAGTAGGCCAAGTGATGGGTTTTGGCTTTTTGTCGGCCGAGGCATCAAGTAGGCCAAGTGATGGGTTTTGGCTTTTGTCGACGCCGAGGCATCAAGTAGGCCAAGTGATGGGTTTTGGCTTTTTATCGACGTCGAGGCTATCACAACATCAAGACTATCACATCATCAAGAGTATCACATCATCAAGAGTATCACAACATCAAGACTATCACAAAGATCAACAAGACTACTAGAATGCCATAGTTTGACACAAATTGATCATAATAGTTGAGCATCACAGGACTACTAGAATTCCAAAGTCTGATACAACATCAACATAACCAAATCACCATCAACACTGGAGTAGCATAACTAGAGTAGCAGAACAACACAACATAGTTTCACAACACAACCAAAATGCCATAGTTTGATAAAACATCAACACAACCAAATCATCACCATTTTGCACTAGAGGCAGTCAAGTAATCCTTCATTACATTCTTTGGGCTTCGACTCTCTGGGAACCATCACTTGGTCTTGGAGGCATGAAAGCTAACCTTGGTCCCTTTGCGGCGGTGATGAAGATCGATTCTTGGTGCCTTACCCTTGGGAGCAGTTGGTGCCTTATCCTTGGGAGCAGATGATGAAGATTTATTGGCTCTTGCCTTACCCTTGGGAGCAACTGAAGCTCGGCTGCCTCCTAGATGGAGCAACAGCAGATGTTGCCCTCCTTGATGATGCACCAAAGAAGGCGGCAGCAGAGGCTGCGATCCTTCTTTTTGAGCTGGATGGCGATGGCAGATCTTTGCAGTCCTTCTTTGGTGCTTGGTGTGCTTCTACTATCGTGGGTAAGAGTGGTGCTTGGCTGCAATGAAACAAGTAGTTTAATATTAGTAAGCAATAAAGTAACAACAAATTTAGTCTTTCTCATAGCAGAGTGGTTACCTGATGTTTGTTCTTTCTCATAGCAAGTGCAGGCTTTAGAGCATCATGGCAATTGGTGTACCTATGGCCCACCTTTTGACAGTTGGAGCAGGTAATTGAGGCCATTCTTGAAGTGTCTTTGGGAGCTGGCTTCTCAAATTGGCCCTTTCTCCTCTTAGTCTGTGCTCTGCCCTTGTGTTCTGTGAAAATAGGAGCCTCAATGTCCAAACTATCTGTCCTTGGCCACATGTCAGGGCCAGGTACATGATATATTATAGGACTGTAAGCTGCCAGTACATAGGTTTTTGAAGAAATCATGAATAAAGTCCTCTGGTCAAGCTTAGCCTTGTGTATAGCGAAACAAAGATGATTGCAAGGAACTGCTGTCATATCCCACTTCTTACAACCACAAGTCCTATGTGCTAGGTTGACAAAGACATGTTCTCTCCTCACTAGTTACTTGGAAAATGTTGGGTTCAGCCATCAATGATTGGCGCTTCTAGACCACTTCTTTGCTTCCTCCAATTTCTCTCATATGTTGGACAAATCTCCCATCCGATACCGAGTCTTGGTTCTATTTGTATTAAACTTGACCATTAATTTTGTTCTAATTCCATCAACCATGGTCCTTATTGGCTTAGCCACGACATCTAGAACCCACTTGTTGAAAACCTCACTTAAGTTGTTAACTACTAAGTCTGTTTTGCAATTTGTGTCCATGGCATGTCCGCCCAAGTGTGCTTTGGGATTTTACTAAGCCAAGCCCATGTCTTGCCTCACACTCTCTTCAACTCATCCATTGTAACATTATAACTATGTTCAGTGTATGAGTAACTTGCTTCATCCATGTATTTCTTCAACTCTGGCCCTCTAAACCCAGCATCTACACTACTTATAAAAGATCAAACATAATATTTTTTAAATACACCCAACAAAATGTACACGGACTAATTACCACCGTATGATTAGGCCCACAATACTTAATCTAACGGCTAGCCTTAACCTAATCTGTTCCCTGTGTGCATTTAGCAATTTACATGGACTGACCGTACTCCACCGCAGACCGCAGAGGAAAAGACCCCACGCCCCCATCGGCAACTCCTACAATTACGCAGGGCATGCAATCTCTAATTGGCACCAATTAACCTCCCTCCCTTAATTACCGCTTGCCTCTTAACCTAATCCATCTCTCCGAACGCAGCCTATATCAAATATCACGAAAGAGAGAAAATCCCCAAGGGTCTGTAAGCCGCCCTCACTACCAGCGAGCGCCGCCGTCGGGGCACGCAAGATGCATGTCGTTGCCAGGCACGCGAGCCACCATCGGGGACGCGCGAGCCACCTTCTTCCGGGCACCCACACGTCGTCGCCCACTGCGTCAACTGACACCCCGCGCGTTTGGCCCCTGATTCGACGCCACCTCGCCATCCGCGCTTGACGCCTGATCTCATGGTGCCTCACCCACCGGACCTCACCCCACCATGCCGGACGACCCTGCTTTCTCTCTGGGTCTGAATGATTCCTTATATTCTCGCCTCTGCAACTTCTGGTTTGTCGTTATCAACAAAACAAATCTGCACATTCTCTTGTACCTCCGCCTCCTTTGGTAAGAGGTGTCTCAAATTCTAACCTCATTGGCATGATCATATTTGTCATTACAGCACGAACAAGAGATTCAATCCCATAGGTTCATGATGCATATATGGGTGAGTTCTGAATTTTGTTTAATATTGAGAGAATATTGGTTTTCTCCTTCTGTTTGCACCTCCTATCATCAGGATTTGCTCCACAACATGGTGGCTGTACATGCTTGCAATGGCACGGTGATAGCAAGGAATCCCATTTGCACTTCTCTTCCTCTATTCAGGTGTGCTCACTTCAGTTTTCTGATGTATTATGTTCTACATGTTGGCCAATTGTTATCTCTGGGCTACTTCATCTCTGCGTTTTTTTAGGAATATTTCGTGTGTGATTGCTACCAGTTCTACTGAAAATCAAAAGTCTCATGTAATATTGCCACTTTAATGTCAGGGATTTAGATTATTTTCCTTGTACGCATTTGTGCTACAGATTTTAATAATAGTGATATTCCTGCTATTTTACAGGTTAGTCCTGCCACTGTGATGCATGAGTGTTGGCAACTATAATTCGGTCAGCGTTTACTCTGAAAGAAGGAACTACAAGTGTTTTGTAGTCATAGGACTTCTTGTGTTATGAGAGTAACTAGCATGTGTTATGTGAAATATAACAATGTGATTTGATGTCATGTCTATGAAAATAGACGTACTTGAGACTTACTTTGCTGAGAGGTATGCTCCCTTGGCTGCATCAATTGTGAATTCAGTCCATAGCAACTTGAATTTCTGCATCTGTATGTTTGCTAGAATTGTGCACATGTTGTTTGTCTTGTGTGATGTTAACTGTTAGGGATGGCCAGATGTAGAAGCTGATGTTAATGCCTGCTCAACGGCCATCATGAGATGGCGAGAGAGGGAATCCATTTGGGAGACCGGGGGCGGAACATCATGCTGCACTGGAGTACATCAGTTTCCTGGAAATTTGTCTCTCGATAAGATCACAGGGAGAGAGTTCAATTCAGTATGCATCTAGCAAGTGCCTTCATCCTCACACCACCATGACAGGAGGTGCTCGTCACCATTTTCTCGCGCCACCATGAGATGAGAAGGGTTTTGCGGTTGTGGAGTGAAGTGAAGTGGGAACCACACGGTAAATACTATAAATATATTGTAATATGATACATGGTTGCGAAGTGTCTTTTCTTTTTTGTGTTTTACTGCGAAAGTATTATTGATCTCCTATGTTGTGTGTTGACGAAAGAGCAACCTAAATGATGTTTCAGTAACGAATATGAATAAAGTGAAGACATCTCAAAAGGAGATGGACAATGTTGCACAAGGAAATTTATTGCACTATAGCAATAGAAAATTTTATTGCTTCATTTTTATTTTCCCTTCCCGATGTATTTTTACTTGTTATCAGCTTAGAATAGATGATACCTCACAATCAAATTTGAAGTTACTCTTTCTCGCAATATTTTTTGAAGTTACTCTACAAAATTCATAACACTGTTGGGCATTATAGTCCATTACATTATGTTCCATTTCTCCACCATTATATGCTCTTTATTTGTGGTCGCATTCCTTTAACCAATTGTTTATTCATTTACTTTTTTTCTGCTTGTATTATGTTCTGTCAGCTGTACTGGACTGCATGCCCACCATTGATCTTCCTTTGAAGAACTTCTCATTGTTGCTCAAATTACATACATGATGATAGCTAGCTGAATATGGTGTCTAGCTTTATCTTCAAGCACTTAGAGTGTCTTTAGTTGGATCTTTGAATTCATGTTTGTTGTGGTTAATTTATGCGGGTGCGATTTGTAATACATATATTTTTGAATGGGGCATTGGTCGAGACGTGCGTTGCACGTGCAATCTTACTAGTTTTGAAAGTTCTGGTAAATGTGTCTGAGGCAAAACCTTTGTGGACAATTGGGAAAGACTCTGTTTATGGCTTTAAGCAGGCCCTGTGTGAATTTAAGTAAAGCTAACTTAGTGACTACACCTAAATGATTGTGTAACTACTAAAAAGAACTAAATGATTGTGTACAGAAAGTAGCTACACCTAAATGCAAGTAACTACTAGAAATGATTGGGAAAGAACTAAATGAAAGCTAGCACAAGTGGATTTCATTACCTTCTGCCTATCAGAAATTATTGTGTAGTTGCCAAACTTCCCAGATTGGCCACCTAGTGCTACCTTCAGCTGATACAGAAACCAAGTCCATGAATCTGTGTCCTCCTTATCAACAATTCCAAAAGCAATGGGAAATATATTATTGTTCCCATCTCTTCCAGTAGCAGCAAGGATTTGTTGACCAGTAGTGAGCTTTATGAAGCATCCATCCAGACCTATAACAAGTGAACACATTAGGCAAACTATTTGAAAACACACATTATTCAAACACACATTAGATACCAAGGAATTACCTATGAATGGTCTGCAGCCACTCAGAAACCCTTTGCATCCATTTAGGCAATAGAATAATCCATGAAACCTAGGGTTTGTGCTTGGATGCTCCCTCAAATGTCTGGTTGTCACTATACACCTTGAACCTGGATTAGTATCTAGCACAACTTGCAAATAATCCCTAATCATGGTGTACTGGGCCTTCTGATCTCCTAACACAACATTCTTTGCTACCTTCTTAGCCCTGTATGCCATGTGAGTTGATATTTCCACTCCATACTTGCTCTTTGCAGTGTTAATTATAGTAGTGATTGTTGTGCATGGGTCATTTCTGATTGCTTCCTCACAAAACTTTGCAACCCACTTAGCAAGAACTTTTGTGTTCTCGACACGAAGGACAAGTGTGCACCACATACCGCTTCCTTATGGTAAAAGTCTTCTCATTTGCAATCTGAGAAGCTGGTATATAAAAAGGGCATGTCTCATCTATGCATTGTGCTATAACCCTGTCACTACAATTTCTATGGTACTCATAGTTCCTGTTCTGTGCAATGTGCATTGTTTGAAGTGCATTCTGAATCTGGTACACATGAATGAAGCAAAGATGCCTCACAAATTGCTCAGCTGGGTGAGCTCTATTCTCATCATACCATAACCTTTTCTTCATCTTCTTAGCTCTGCTTTTCCTGCCATTGGGCAAGACATATGCCAATGCCTCTGCACCATCATCATCTTCCACACCCAAGTCCATTGGTTTCTTGTCTTCATCAGAAGATGGTATCCAGTCCTCCTCAAACAACTCCTCTACACTTGCATGTGATCTGCTTGTTGGGCTTTTTCTGTGCTTCTTCTCCTTTTTCTTCTTCTGTCCATCTTGCCCTACCTGCTCCAGATTACTCTCTTCCTCCAGAGTACTCTCTTCATCCTCTTCATCCTCTTCCTCCTCTTCTTCACTTTCAGGATCATATGGTGCATCCTCCTCCTCTGTCTCATACATTTCCTCAACATCTGTGTCCCCTTCAAAATGAAGGAATGGATCTTCCCTTTGTCTTTTCATCTCCTCAAGCCTAGAAGGATATCACCATATTCTTCCAAATCATCATCACCACTGTCCTCCTCATTATCCATCACTGCAGCTTTTCTCTTCAAAGAAGTGTCCTCCTCTTTATTTTTCTTATTCTTCCTAAACATTTGAATTTCCTTCCTCCTTGTCTCCTCCATAACCTTTTCAATTTCCATTTGCTCCTCTGAATTGTTCACAGGATTTTCTTCCACTTGTACATAACCTAAAGCAAGTTGCTCCTCCAAATTGTTTGTGCTATGTCTTTGTGTTTGAAATCAGATGGGCAAGTGGCTCCAGTTCTGCTGCTTCTGAACTAGCTGCTGCTACATGCACATTTCCTGCACTGAACAACACTCCTCCTTCATCTATCTGATATAGTTTGGGCTCTCCAATTTCATCTAGAGGGATTTGCTGCTCAATAACATTGGATCTGGTGTTTATAGTTGCAGCATTGGGAGAACTGGCCCTAACAACTGTCACATTCAATATCTTTGATTTTGCAATGCTATGTTGTCTAGAATTTCCTCAAGCTTGTCATCATCATCTATTTCTTCCATTCCTTCTATACCTAGCCCAGGATCCCTGACATAGTACATGTAATCTTTAAATCCATAACCTTCTGTTTCCATCAGTGCTACTAGGTTGTAAAATGTTATGTCTGACATCATCATAGATCTCTCAATATTGTCTCTGTCATGGAAATGCATCCTCAATTCCCAAACCTCATCATCCATACTGGAAATAATATAAAATACATAGCAGTATAAGGGCTTAATTATAACTGAATAACACTAATGAAACAACTCATGTCAGTGCACTAATACAATCCTTTATCACTTATAAAGCAGATAATAGGATAACTCATTTAACAGTGAACCTAACCAAATGTCTAACTTCACTCCAATTAACAGTGTTCCTAAAATAAACTGAATAACAAAGCAGAAACTTGCATTCTTCTAAGTTAAGAACAGATCACAGAATCACAGAATCTGAACTAATCTAAATTATGTCAACCCTAGAGCACATGACAACAAATCCACAAAGATCTACTCCATATGATAGGATAGAGCAATATGAACCCTAACCCTAGAGTACACTAGCAACGCAATTGAATGAGAGTACTCATTGAATGGAGAACGGAAGGGAAGAGCAAAGAAAAGTGGATCTCACTATACGCCGTAGGATGACCCGATGTGTTGGCTTCCTTCGATTGGCCTTCACCGCCCAAGCGAATGCTCTCGCCGCCCAAGATTCCATTGAATATGCGGGTCCTCTTCCTCTGATTCCTCCGTCGGCTTGCTAGGGTTCGAGCTCCCGCAAAGCTCGCCTGGATCCATCAAGGTCCTCCTCCGCCGCCGGGGCCGAAAGCCCGCCACAAAGAACTCCACCTTTCACCATTCGATCTCTGCAGTCACGAGGGCAAGGGGCGGCGGGGGGAGCGAGGGAGGGGGCGACGCGCGGGAGCGAGGGGAGGGGAAGAAGAATGGGGAAGCAGAGGCGGATCGGGGATGACTAAAGACGAGACCTAACGGCGTTGTCTAACGCCGTCCGCCGGTGTCGGGGCGGCTCGGAGTGCCACGTCGCGAAAAAACGGGCCCCACCTGTCATAAACTCACTTAACTCAGCCCGATCCGCCGATCAGTGGTTTTTGCAAAACAATTACGCTAGACGTGGTGCTTTCTGCAATGATTCTGTATCCTAGTGTTTTTCGCAAAGCTAGCCCTCAATGTGGTGGTTTTATGCAATTTACTCTGTGAAAATGGATACAATACCTAACTCCAATACATGCTTATTTACCTGCCATTTGAATTTGCGTCTGGCTGCATGCAGGAAATCCACCACTTTGGGATTCAAGTCCAGCTGCAGCTCTGTGCAGCTCAAAGGAACGTATTGACCTCTTGACACAAGGTAACACTTGAATCTCATCTACACTTTACAAAAAAAGGAAAATCATGGTCCCCAATGGAGCATTCAGCTAATGCCGCAAAAATTTGATTGTCTGCCTATACAGCTGTCGGGTATACTAATGTTTCTGCTGAAACTGTGGTGCCCACAACTGGAGATGGCGCTATCGTCCAGGCAGCTCTTGTTCATACACTGTCTCGGCACGAAGGTACTCCCTCACTAGTGTGCTCAATTCACCCTCTATGCCCTTAAGCCACATACAAACCATCAGATCATGCTCATGCGAAAAGTTGTACTGCATCACACTTGAAAAAACATAATTGCACAAAGAGAAAAATTCACCGTAGGTCACAAAACTTGAGACGGATGACACTTTGGTACCACTACTTCAAAATACCCAAACTACGGTCCATGTACTTGCGCACAGGGTTTACTTTGGTCCGTATGTACGATTTCGTCTACGTATTCGCTGACTTGGCCGAGTCAGCGGCCGCCAGCCAGGCTTTGACCGCCACGTAGTCGATCCTAGGGTGAATACTACTCGATCCGTGGTTATTTTTGCTACCTCCGTGACGGGAAGCGTGGCCGTGGTCCTCGGCCCCGACTGCTACCTCCGCTTCGAGATATCGGCACCGCCGCCGCCCGTGGCAGAGTAGATCCGTGAGTAGCTGATCTCCATCCCGTAAATTTCTTGACGATTCTTGTTTGGTTGATGACTAGTTTTGCAGTGTCTAACCTTAATCTTAGGCAAATCGTGGCTGCCATAAAAAAAGGTGGCGAATACTACTCGATGGTGGGCTTCCTCAGGATCAGCTTCCCCATGGACGCGGACGCCGTGGTCCTGTCCGGCGTGGGCGGGATGTGCATGGTATAGTGCACGAACTCGGCGCTCGCGTCGGCACCGTCCCACGACGCGTACTGGCTCCCCCCGCTCAGGCGCACCGGCGAGACCTGCAGCGTCGCGGTGGAGGAGCCGATGGAGTGCTTGGGCACGAGGCTGGTGAGCCCGGACCCCCTCCTCACGACCCCATTCCCGGGGCTTCCGCCGCCAGCTGCCCGTCGCTGCCGTGGACGCGGCGGCAAGCCAGAGCGGCCGCACCGCGGTGTCGTCGGAGGCCAGCTGGACAGGAGGACCACGTCGCGTCGTCTTTAAGGCCAACGGGCTGCCTCCTCCGTCTCCAAACGACGAGCCCGGTGTGATGAAGATTTTTACGACGGGGAGCTGCGCATTCCCGCTTCGCGCCAACAACAACATCCTCGCCCCGGCGCAAAATAACGGCGTAAACGCTTCGTTTCCCGCTTTCCCGCCCGACGTTGGCCGCCGCGTCGTGAGCTCTGGTGGATTCACCTTCCCGGTGATCAGCCCGTCGAAGGCCATCAGCAGCAGCGTCGTCGACGAGCCGCCGCGCGAGTCGCTGGAGGTGTTCCGTCCCATCGACGAGGACTCAGTGGTGCTCGTGGACCCTCCGCCGCCCCTTGCCGCGGCCGGCTTTCTGCGCGCGCCGGCGGTCATGGCGGCGACGGACGACGACGCGATGAGCGACGCGAGCTCGGACCTGTTCGACCTGGAGAGCTTTGCGGCGTCATCGTCGTACCCGACCACGTACCGTGGTCGCAGTAGCCGGCGCAACTCGGGGGACGACGACTTGGCGTACGCCGCCGCCGCCGCAGAGCCAGCGCTGAGCGAGTGCATGTACGCCAAGCGAGGCGAGCGTGGTGTGGAGCGTGGCCACGGCCGAGGGCGTCGCCTACGACGCCGGCAGCGTGGCCAACTTCTCGAGCGCGGCATCCGCGTGCGGCGTCGAAGAGTTCCGGTTCGTCCCGCCGGGGTCTGCCGCCGGCCACGACGGCTTCACCGCCGCCATGTCCCGAAGCGCCGGCCGCAAGAAAGGCGGCGGGTTCTTGGACAGCTGCCGGTGCGAGAAGGCCGTCAGCGTCGGGCCGACCCCGGTCCGTGTGGCCCGCCCGCCGGCGGTCCCGGCTAACAAGACGGCGATGGGGCTGGAAAGCGGCGGCGTCGCGCTGTAGCACAACCGCTGCGTCCACATGCCGGTGCGGACGTGATCGATGCGCGCGCTCCCCGTCTGGCGCCTATTACAATTAGCCTATACGAAAGTACAGTACGGTACATAAATCTCTTGTTTGTTCCAGGTCCGTGCCAGCCCCCGCCGGACGACCCAGAGGAACGGCACGCCGCTGCCGGTGATGCCCCAGGCCGTCTCCACCAGGTCCCTGGCCGACATGGCATTTTTGCAAAAATAACCCCGGATCGAGTAGTATTCACCCTAGGATCGACTACGTGGCGGTCAAAGCCTAGCTGGCGGCCGCTGACTTGGCCAAGTCAGCGAATACGTAGACGAAATCGTACATACGGATCAAAGTGAACCCTGTGCGCAAGTACATGGACCGTAGTTCGGGTATTTTGAAGTAGTGGTACCAAAGTGTCATTCGGCTCAAGTTTTGTGACCTACGGTGAATTTTTCTCTTGCACAAACTTGAAGTTCATATATACTCTGCAAGTCAACCACATGGTCATAAAAACTATACACGCACGCGTCACCATTTCCCCGGCAACTGGATTTGCTCTCTTCATATGAAAAACAACCATAATCACGCCGTTTGTCTGCAAACCAACCATGTAACAGATATTTTCATGCATTTACATCCAAACAAATGTATCTTCGGCATTAGAGTATGTTTCCACAGATTCCATACTTAAATCAACTTTCCAAAATTTGTGTAAAATTAATTTCCATCTATAATTGTAGCACACCTTTGGGCCCTGAATTCGAATTCATGTGTCGTGTAATACCCGGATTTAGTAAAGCTCAGTTGCACCTCATCTATAATAAAACAAAGTTGCACACTTGGAGTTCCCAGCATCGCATGTCCTTCTCCAAACACAGCAGCACAGGGAACTGTATGCGCTCCTGCTCCAAGTGCATCTCATATTCCTCCATACCTGATCAGCGATGGCAAGCTCGATCAACCAAACGTCCACTTGGCCTCAAATAACTTCAGCCATTACCATGTACCTCTTTCATATTTTCACAATGCATTACGCATGAGACGACTGTCAAAAAACTGCTGTCTTCTGTTGGAGCTGGTCCTAGCAACTGGCAAGACATGGGAAATATTACCATACCATCTGTACCGAAGTTAGAGCCGGACATTGTGGTTCCAAGATTTCAGACGATAACAATAGACAAACCATCTTCTTCCGATGTCCACAACTGCTACAAGACTATGATAAAATGCGGCAAAACTGACCATGAAAGGTGCTGCACTATCCCTTTTCATATCACCATTAGATTTCATCAAAAGCTATTTTTCCAGTGTTTGCCATCAAGTATCAAATCTCCTGCTCATGAATGAAATTTGTTTGAAACTTGATTACCTTGGGAATGTAACCAAAACACTACACCTGGAGGTTATAAGCTTTGTCAACCATGCACATACCTCTCAAATTATCTCGGCTCTTACTCATACCCTGATTCCTGCTAAAAATACAGACGAAATTCCTGAGTACACATAACTGACTATATTATAAGAATGACTGAAACTTTCTCATTTCAACAACAGGAAATGGGTTTCACTGAAAGCACCTTACGGCCTGGAGATGACTGGCCATGCTGTCTGCAGGAGTTATGGACCCAAACAAATGATTCGATTGTTTGTCCACTGTTCTGCAGACAGCATGGCCAGTATACCTTCTCACCATATTTTTCAGTCTGTGCATGGTTGTGATCTGGCCTGTACTCATTTATGTACCACCCATTATCGCTTGATCGAAGCAATCTTATCATTGCGGGGCATCTGCATCGACAAGTCCGTGTGTTGCTCTTCTTTGGGATTCCCTGCAATAGCCGGAACAAGCGCAAGTGTGTCATCTTATTGTTATTGGTATGCTCTGCTACAGAACACGTGAGCTAGACAAATATGTATGAATTCAGTACTTACAGAGCAGCCACAAACTATCTCTTGCATACATTTTGTTCTTTCGACATTTAGCCCGCTCTTTCCATATCTTACTCCAAACCCAATCTCCCAAGAATAGAGATTGTACTAATCGTAGGCTTCTCCCAGTGAATCAAAGTTGCTTCCCACAACAGGAAGTATGATAGTGTCAGTTTTTTTTCTGCATATCTGCATAATGTTGCTTCCAAAGCACTCATCCTGGCAGCACAAGGCGGTCGTTCAGTAGGTGAACGACTGACACGGATCCTGCATAATTTAGAAGCATGTAATTCAGGGTCATGCTCAAGTGCGTCGAGGAAGAACATGTGAAAACGTTTGCATCTCAGTATGCTAGGTAGCTTATCAGTGTGAATTAACACAATTTTTGAAGACTTCATATTCATATGCCACGACAGCTGAGTATTTGGCATAGTACTGTACCTCTTCGTCCAGGCTGGGGCTTCCGGCTTGTCTCTGCCTGCAGATTGCTCCGAGGCTGGTGCCGTCAGGGCAACTCCCTCGCAAGTGATGTCCAACTCTAATTGGGCATTCACCGGAGCGTCGCCGGCCTCACCAATGCTGGACTCAGCAGGAGCACACAATATCGACTGGCATGGGTCGTAGGCGACCAAGGGCTCTCCGCCGCCGATATCCGGCAGGGGAAATCTTTGTGAAGAGAAGCAACATGTCAGTATGGAAAACGCTCGAAATGCATCCTCTACAACAGGGAATAGAAACTGGGTGTGGAGGAAGCTACCTGTCGACCGGATCTGACAAGAACTCGACTTCAACATCTCCGGTGGTCGTCATCTCCATAGCCATGCACTTCTGGTCTTAGGCGGTGCTGGTAGGGAGAGGATAGATTTGTTTTACTTTTCGGTGATGCACAGTGAACCTCAGGCCCACACTGTGGGGCCCACTCACCCATTCAGCGAACGGCGTCTTTGACGGGCCTGGCCGACGACGTTTGTTATGTACCGGGCCGCCCGAAATGTACTACTGGACCATCACCATTCTGGACCGCTTTTCCCCGTTATTTCGGACGGATCCGTAGCTGCACGAGCCGCTTATGCATGGGCCAGAGTTTAATACAATACGCTACGCGTCACCGCATTGTTGGTCCAGCTATCGGGAGCGCGCGAGCTCGTCCACACCAACGCCGCTCTCGTTCCTCTGGTATTCGTATCATGCTGCTGTATGGAACATGTGAATTAGAAAATTAGTATTACAGTGCGCAAAGATGTAACCATTCCGTCGTAGAGGGAGCCGAAGCCTCAACATCTTCTGCATGTACTAATAAACGAGCAAAGTCCAATTTCGGTGGATAATTTTATCCAACGCGACATTCAAATGAAAATGGTTTCGCCCGTATTAAATTCAGAAGACAGAAGAAATTAGTACAACCAGGGCCATTGCTTGATGCCACTGGCCACATAGAATTGCCTCTTAGTGAGGAGTATGCACTGATTTGGCATTTTGATTTGGGGAATTCTTCAGTTTAGCCTCGCTTGGGGAATTCTTCAGTTTCCGATCTCTGATGGATAGCGGTTGTTAATTTTGTTCTAAAGTTATTTATTTGTTGATATGATCATGCTCTAAGTTAAATTGATCTTATGCAGATTCACCTATCGATATATTCTCCAAGCAAGTATGGGAATGGCTTCTGTTTTGCCGTAAGCATCCATATAGAAAAACTCATTTTGATGTGCCAGCTCTAGGTTCATAGATGTCCATATCGGACCTATCAGACTTTAGCCTACTGATATGATTGTCTTGTATCTCAATTTGGATGTACCAACTAGTTTTTATGTCTTGTGTATCACAACAATGGCTATTGTGAGGTTGCAGCAGGGATACACCATTAGAACTGACCTTATTCTTTCAAGAGCTAAGTTCTACTCTGATGTATCTTTAAAAAGCTCAAAAATCTCGGGCTTAACTAATGGCAACACAGCCATGAGAATTGGTGTGTTTTCTCGGGTTTTTGCAAGAAGAAGCGAACATTCAGGTACAGATTCAAGCATCTACCCTAGCCACTTCTTCACGACTCCAGGCAGAAGCGCAAGCACTTCTTCTTGCAGCCAACACATCCCAACCCCTCCAGGTCTAGCAGCCCACTTTTCTCACAGATAATTTCACCCTTGCCAAGGAGGCGGCATGTGACTGCTGACACTGTTCCTTGGGTGGTCAGAAAGCATCTTGCTGATTTCTACAGGACCACCCAAGAATTGCAGCTGCAGGTGTTTCACATCTCTAGAGAAATCAATGGTATTGATCATAATGTAGCTCATGGTTTTTTTGTCCAACAGACCGAGGACAAAGACCGGAGATGGCTCTGGCGACTCGCGCCCCCCCCGGCGCGGGCTCATGGCCGCCCGTCCGTCCCCTCCGCCGCCCTCGCCCTCGCGCCCGGCCCTCCGCTGGCCCGCCTCCCCTCGCCAGGCCTCCTCCGGTTCCCGGCTCTGCATGGGCGGGCGTGGCAGGCGGAGATTTGGCGGCTAGCCGCCCGTCGTTCGCGGGCTCGAGTTCCCCCAAAGCGCCGCCGCTGCCGACGCTGACCTCGCGGTGGCTCTTCCCCGGTGGGGATCAGCCGCCCATGGTCGGGCCGCCGCCGCCCCCCTCGGCCACCCCTCGGCTCGGCCGGCGGGTTCCTCGCGAGCTGGGCTCCCCAGCGCGCCAGCTAGCAGCTGGGCGTTGCCGGCAGCGCCGACCGGGTGCCGCCCGTGCCTCCTGAGGCCTTCGCCCTCCGCTGCCTCCTCCAGTTCCCGCCTCCAAATGCCCGGCCGGTCCCCCTCTGCGCCCTCGCCGGCGTGCGCTTCGGCTTCTTCCGGCGCAATCCCTACCGCCATTCTCCCTCCGGCCGCCCGCCGCCCCCCCTCTCGTCGTCCCTCGGCCCGCCTCCCTCGCCGCCCCGAATGTCCCCACGGCCGCCGCGGTGGTGCTAGAAACCCTAGCGCCCGGTGGTAACCCCGGGCGGTCGTTTGGGCACACAGGTCTGGGCGCCCATGGACCAGTTCTGGGCCCCTTCGGGCGGTGGCGGCCGGAGCAGCTGTGGGGCTGGCACTTTCGCGTGACTTCAGGCGGGCCGCCTCGGCAGGCCGGCTGGGCCCCGCCTGGCCCACCACGGCCCCTCTCGCCAGTCACTTTGGCTCCCGCTAGGGTTGCCGCGCCCTCCACTTCTCCCCACCCCCGCGCCGCCAGCTCTCGCTCTTGCCTCCTCGGTCGCCGCCCCGCCACCTGACCGCCTCACCGGCGTCACCGATCCCCCTCCGCCCCCGTTCCCCACCGCGCCTCCCATGCCGCGGGAATGGGGGGATGAGGCGGGTCGCCCCAAACGCCGGGCCGACGACCGCCGTGAACCTCCCCGCCCCTCCCCCGATGGCCGCCGGCGCAAAGAGGACCTGCGGCAGCAGCTTTCCTCCCGTCCGGCGCGGCACTCGCCGGCTCGTGAGCCCCGCTCCCCCGCCCGCCCATCGCGCCGCTCCCGGCCCGTGGCGACCGCCGCTCCGGTCCCCATCGCGCCGCCTCTCCGCGGGGGCCCCGTGACCGTGACGGATCGGTCGGTCCCGGCTCGGGAGACTTCGGCCACCCCGGGCGCGGTCTCCCTCGCCCGGCGCCGCCGTGACCGGTCTCCCTCGCCGCCCCGACCGCTCGCCTCCAACGCCGAAGCCGACGCCACCTCCCGCCGCTACCAGCCCCCCCGCTCTCAGGCTGCGTTCCCGCCGTCCAACGGCGGTAACGGCAACCGGGGACGCCCCGGATCCAAGAAGAAGAAGAAGAAGGGCCCCCCGCGTCCTCAAGCCACCACCGCCTCCGCTCCAGTGGCTCCTCCCGGAGTGCCGCCGCCATGCCGGGCTCACCCGTCTTCAATGCGGCCTCTCAGGCCACTTCCAGGTGGCATGCCCCAACCCACCCTCGTGCTACTTGTGCAAGGAGTCCGGGCACCCCGCGATTCTCTGCCCGGATCGCCCGATCTCGGAGGAGCTCATGATCTACGGGCACGACATCGAGGACTTGGCTTTCTTCCACATCGAGGTGCCAGAGCTCGCCCCACCGTCCCCCTCGCTGCTGGCTGTGGTGACGGTGGTGGGCGACGCTGTCGCCACCCCGGAGTTGATTGAGGCTGAGCTCAACCACCTATGCCGTTGCTCGTGGGACTGGCAGGTGACTCCCACGGCCCCCAGCTCCTTCTCCGTGGTGTTCCCAGACGCGATGAGCATGGGCTTCTGCACTCGCAGCAACAACATCACCCTGGCGCTCAACGACATCGTGGTGAACATCGCTGAGCCACAGTGGGATCCCAGAGCCGTCGCCACCCTGGACACGGCTTGGCTCCTCATCTCTGGCCTCCCTGATGTGGCCCGGTCCGAGCGGACCATCCGCAGTATGTCCAAGATCCTGGGCAGGGTGGTGGTGGTGGATGAGCTCTCCCTGCGCAAGGAGGAGGAGGTGCGGGTTAAGGTGAAATGCCTGGACTCCTCCAAACTCCACGTCACGATCCGGGTCTTCTTCAACGATGATGGCTACGACCTCAAGATCCGCCCCGAGCCCCCGTCCCACGTCGGCCGTCCTCGCCTCTCGGCGGGCAGTCTCCTGGGAGGGGGCCCTGCGGCTGATGACGACACCCACCACCGCCGCTCGCGCTCCTCCCGCTTCGATGATCCTGCCGAGGAGGATGAGTCGGAGCACTCTCGCTCCCCGTCTCGGGACTCCCCCAACCCTCCCGCGGGTAGGGGTGGGTCGGGGCCGGGGCGCTCTCGGGTGACGGCCGCTGAGCTCGCGGTGGCCCTCCGCCTGGCCACCCCTCTGGCTCCCTCCCCATCGGCGTCAGAGTCCTCCGGCGTCATCTCCAGCGTGAGCCTCCTCGTCGCCCCGCCCTCGTCCCCCCGCTCCCCCGACACCACCTCGGCCCGCCGCCCTGCGACACCAGGGGCCGAGCCCACCTCACGGCTCGGACCCCTGCTGTCCCCCCGGCTGGTGATACTGTGGAGCCCGTCGCCCCTCCCGCTGCTGCCCTGATCTCTCCAACACTAGGAGCAGCGGTGGGGGAGTCCCTGGGGTCACCCGCCCCCCTCCCCGCGTCGGGGCCGGCCTGCCTCCCCCTCGCCTCGCCGGCTTCCCCGGCCGCCGCACTGACGGTGGACGTCGCCTCCCCGGCCTCCGCGCACCCCCTCCGACGGTGGCGTGACGCCAGAGACCCCAGTCCACCTCCACGCCGGTGGCGTCCTCCCGCCCGCGGCGCCACTTTGGGCGTCACGGCCGGGCGACTCTCCTGCCCCTTCCGTCGCCGAGCGGGCGGAGCTCCGCGCCGCGGTGTGGAACCTTGAGTCAGGTGTGGATCCCGTCCCTCCCAGTTCTTCTCGTTGCTCCTTTTCTGCTCTCGAGGCCGCTCCCCTTGGCCACCTTGCTAAGGTGGCCAACGACTTGGCCATTGTCTTCAGGGGGGAGGTTGGGCCCCCCTTAGTTCAGATTGAGGCCATCAGGGCCCGGGAGATCCTCGACGGCAGGCTGGCCGAGTCTCTTGCCCGCCTGCTTCGGCCTCCAGCTCCGACCCCTCTGGTGGCCGACGGGATCATCCGTGGTCGCACTCGGTCTCGCACGGCTGCCCTTCGCACGCAAAGCGCCTCTCGTGTCTTGGAGTCAAGCAGCCCCCCGATGGGGGTTTAGATGAGGGCCCTTTTCTGGAACCTCCGCGGCTTCGGCCATGATGGCCGTCGCCGCCAGCTCATCGAGTACATCCAGGACGAACATATTGACATTATTGCCATCCAAGAAACCCTTAGAGTCGAGTTCACCCTACAGGAGCTGGAACATCTGAGCCCCCACCTCTTCGCGTGGCACTGGCTCCCTTCTAGCGGGACCTCAGGCCACTCGGGTGGCATCCTTCTTGGGGTTAAGGATGCCACTTTCGAGGTGGGCGGCATGGATAGAGGGGAGTTTTTCGTTAGCATGGAGATCTTCGAGCGGGCTTTGAACTTCAAATGGGAGGTCATTGCGGTCTACGGACCGGCTGATCACCGCCGCTACCCGGCCTTCCTTGCCGAGTTGCAGCTGAAGATCTCCAACTCCCCACATCCTATTTTGGTGGGGGGCGACTTCAACCTCATCCGTTCGCCGGACGAGAAGAATAATTCCCGGGTTAATTTCCCCCGGATGCAGCTTTTCAACGATTGGATCGCGGAGCTGGGGCTCCGTGAGCTTGACCGGACTGGTGCTAGATTTACTTGGACCAACCGACAAGCTATTCCGACTCAATCCGTGTTGGATCGTGTCCTAGTTTCCCCGGAGTGGGAATTGCGATGCCCCCTGGAATCGCTCCGGGTGGTCACCCGGATTGGTTCCGACCATGTCCCCCTTCTCCTCTCCACGGTTGACGAGCGCCCTCCCTCCCCGCCGCGGTTCCGGTTCGAGAGCTTCTGGCTCAACCAGGCGGGCTTCCGGGAGGCCGTTGTCGCCCGCTGGATCTACGCCAGGTCGGCACCCCACCGCGCCATGTCCGCGGTCGATACTTGGCACTTTTGTGCCAAGTTAGCCCGCCAGTTCATGAAGGGTTGGGGGGCTAATCTTGGCCTGGACCTGAGAGAGCGCAAGAAATCCATCCTTGTGGCGGTTCAAGCCTTGGATGCGTGCGCGGACGCGACCGGGCTCTCCTCGGATGAGTGGCTGCTGCGCTACGACCTAGAGGACCAGCTATCCCTCATCTACACGGACGAGGAGGCCTACTGGCGCCTACGGGGCACCCAGAGATGGGTGCTCCAGGGCGACGCAAACACCGCCTACTTCCAGGCGGTTGCGAACGGTCGGCGCCGTCGCAACTCCATCCACTGCCTGTGGGATGGAGATGCGCAGTTAGTGCAGCCCGCGGCCATCCGCCTCCATGTGGATGGCTTCTATAGGGTTTTATTTACCCCCACCCAGCGGTGGGGCTAGCCTCGCCCGACATTTGGTCGGGTGCGCTTGAGTCTCGGCTGCAGCCAATGCGGCCTTGGTTGCTCCTTCGGTGAGGACGAGGTCCTCGCTGCCGTGGGGATGAACCCTCCTCGGCCCCGGACCTGATGGTCTACACAGCTTTCTTCAAGGCGTTTGGCCTACCATCAAGCATGAGATCATGGCTCTCTTTGAGGAATTCTACTCTGGTACCATGGATTTGGGGCGCCTTAACTATGGTGTGGTGACCCTCATCCCCAAGGTCCCGGGGGCCGCCGATATCCGCCAGTTCCGCCCCATCACAGTTATTAATGTGATCTTTAGGATTCTCGCGAAGAGTGCGCCAATAGGGTGACCCTCCTTGCAGACACTATCACCCACCAACCAATCCGCCTTCATTCAAGGCGATTTATCTGGATGGGGTGTTGGTGTTCCACGGCGTGCTCCACGAGGTTCGCCGAGCGCCACAGGCGGTCTTCCTTAAGCTGGACTTCCACAAAGCCTATGACACGGTCCACTGGCCGTTCCTGAGGGAAGTCCTGCTTCGCAAGGGCTTTGACGATCGGTGGGTGACCCGCGTCATGCAGCTCGTCTCCTGTGGCCGGACTGCGGTGAACATCAACGGCGAGATTGGACCCTTCTTCCCTACCCTTTGTGGGGTTCGGCAGGGGGACCCCTTCTCGCCGTTCTTGTTCAACATGGTTGTCGATGCCCTGGCCGCCATCCTAGTTAAGGCCACGGCTGTGGGGCATATTCGGGGCTTGGTCCCGCACATTGTTGGAGAGGGAGGGGTGACCCTTCTCCAATCTGCGGATGACACCATTATTATGGTGAGGATCCGCCTCGAGATTTCCAACCTGAAGTTCCTCATACGTGCTTCCGGCAAATGTCGGGCCTGACCATCAACTTTGACAAGAGCGAAGTGATGGTGCTCGGCTACCCCGATGAGGACGCTCAGTCCATTGCCGATCGGCTTAACTGCCGGCTGGGGTCTTTTCCCACAACCTATCTGGGGATCCCCATTAGCGACTCGCGCCTCACCATGGCGGACCTCCGCCCCACGGTGACCCGTATGCAGCACCGAGTAGAGCCCTGGAAAGGGCGTTGGTTGTCGAAGGCGGCACGGGTGATCCTTATCAACTCGTCGCTTGCCAGCCTTCTGTGGTTCCTCATGAGCTTCTACAGCCTTCATGAAACCCTCCATCAGGAGATCGCCAAGTACCAGGCCAGATTTTTCTGGGCTGGCGAAGCAGCGAGATGAAATATCACATGGTCACCGGCGGACATCGCAAAACCCAAAGACCAGGGTGGCCTTGGGATTTTGTCCTCTCGGCGCATGAACATCGCCCTCCTCACCCGCTGGCTATGGCGCATTGCCAATGGGGAGGGAGGCCTTTGGCTGACTATCATCCGGAACAAGTACCTGCGTGGCCAGCCTCTGGCGTTCTGCCAGCGCTCGGGCGGTTCCCAGTTTTGGCAGGCAGTCGTCCAGCTGCTTCCAGTCCTGAGGATAGGCACCTCCATCTCGGTGGGCTCTGGTGCCTCGACCTTGTTTTGGCTTGATAGATGGCTCGGGGACTCCCCTCTGGCCGCCCGGTTCCCCATCCTCTTCGACATTGTAGTTGACCCTCGGGTCTCGGTCGAGGCGGCCCTTATTGACTTAGGGCGCCTCGCGTTTAAATCAGTCCTTTGGCCCCGCCGAGGTGGCTGCTTGGGATGTCCTCCTCCGTGGACATCGCCTACATTGCCTATGGACGTGGCTGACTCTCCGGATGCCATCTCCTGGCATCTAGATTCCTCAGGCCGCTTCTCCACCAAGTCCCTCTACGTGGCTATTGCCCCATCAGTTGCCCCGGAGCCATTCGGCCTTATCTGGGACATCCGCCTCCCACTTAAGATTCGGATCTTCTTGTGGCAATGGATCCGCGGCCGCCTCCCATACGGCGTAGAGGTCCTTAAGCGCCATGGGCCTGGGGATGGGATGTGCCCCCTATGTGACACGGCGGAGGATGCCAATCACATCTTCTTCTCCTATTGCACGGCACAGTTCCTATGGGCGTGTTTTCGCAAAACGGTTGGGGGACAGTGGTGTAATAACAACTTCCCCGACTTGCTTGCGGAAATCCAGGCCTCCCCTCCGCGCTACAGACATATTAGATGGCTATGCGTTGGGGTGCTGGCTTGGACGTTG
The DNA here is from genome assembly GCA_021437245.1 of Aegilops speltoides. Classification (NCBI taxonomy): domain Eukaryota; kingdom Viridiplantae; phylum Streptophyta; class Magnoliopsida; order Poales; family Poaceae; genus Aegilops; species Aegilops speltoides. The sequence goes on from CM038142.1 coordinate 50,322,211, forward strand.
TGGACGGTTCGCAATAAGCTTGTCATTCAGAAGGTGCCTCTTCGACGTGCGACTGACTCCATCTTCAAAATGTGTGGTTACTTGCAGCTCTGGCGGCCGCTTAGCCGCCCTCCGGACCGGGACGCCATCGACAGACTCCTCTCCGACCTTCGTTCGTTGGCCTTCCGGCTGGCACCGCCGCTCCCGCCGCCCCCCCCGGAGCCCGACTAGAGGCGTCTCTCTCCCGGCGTGTGTGCCGCTTTTTGTGTATGTGTTGGGCTTGTTGAGCTGTGCCCTCAGCACTAACCCTTGTTGCTTGTTTGTCCCTGGATTATGTGTGCGTGTGTGAACCTTGGTGGTGTGAACCTTGTGGATGTTGGCTTTGGCATTGGCTTTATCTATAAAGCGGGGCGTGAGCCTTTTTCGGTAATGTAGCTCATTAGGTTCTGAATCATTTCATTGAACCCGTTTTTAGCTGTTTTGGTTCAGCTCATAGGTATATAGAACATGCCATGTAATCTCTCTCCTCTCTTCTGTAAATCTCCAAGGTGTCTTTCTTTATCCTGTATATAGTGTATAATGTTTTTTTAGCCGGATGAATTTGTCACCTTCGATGCTTTTCACTATTAAAAAAAGCTTATACGGTAATGGTTACCTGCTAACTTGTGCATACAACTTTGTCATTTTACAGGTTCTGTTATTTGAAATACTTTTTTCCAGTACCTTTGAATGCATTACTGGCTGTATAGAATTATGGACCACCCCCATAAAAAAACATACATCTTCATATGCATTTTGAAAGCTGGTGTTTTTCCAAACTTCCCAAAAGTTAACTTTTCTTTGTAAAAAAAAATCTTCATATTCAAATAATCTGATCTTGAAAAGGTAAGTATTTGTTTGCAGCTTATTCTAAGCTACATCTTCTAGTTTACTTGACGCTATCTATGAAGCTTATACAACTGGATAAGTGCTGCGTGTTGATTAACAAAATCAATTGACCAGTCAATAATTTTTCTAACATATATGAACCATATGCATACTAAATGGTACAAGAACTATAAGAGATGGCGTGCACAACCAGCACATAGCTGCTACTACGTAACAGTCATAGTCAATTGATAGTGAACCTGGATAGGTTGCATTTACACTGATTTTACTGTACAACTCCTGCAGTCCATTTTATAGTTTCACATATAGGCTTGAAACCGATTAAATGGGTCCAGAGCGGATTTTAGGTCTCAGAAATCAATCGGTTTACTATCAGAATTTACTTTCTTTGGATAAATCCAGAGATTTCATTTTGTTAATTTTGCTGCTTTGATGGTTGCTTTATTGTTTATCTCGTGGATCTTTTCGGCATGTGCTAGATGTAGAATGAAAGATCACTGACTCTAATTATGTATGCTTATATTTATCACAGACTTTGCAAGTTGTGAGTAGTTATAAGAGCGAAAATGCTATCTCGCAGCATTATTTGCCTAGAAGCACAACCAAATTCTAAGGACTTCATAAGTTGAATAGTTGATCATGTAGCATTTGCTCATTTATGATAGGCTTTGTTAGAAATTACTACTACCATTCTATCGTCAAAATAGACGGGGTGCGGCCACGCGGGTCTTTAATGATCTAGTGTATGTATATGATTATTTTGGATATGGGTAGGAAGTGTTCACTGGCCAGTTAACCTGTAAACGTTGATGTTGCAAACATGGGCGAAAAATATGCAATTTGCAAGCCAGTGATGTGTACTCAGTCAATGGATGGTCGCCGTTAGCAATCTCTGTGCCATCCGGAGCTACTTCTATAATACTCCAATATTCCATCCAGACGGCTGAAACGAGAGAGAAAAAGAAGTCCAATTTCCAATCTACAAATTCTATTCTACTACTGCACAGATGAACACACTAATATAATTGAACACAATAATTAAATGAAGAGAGTCTCCTAGCTAGCTAGCTAGGCTTTGTGATCATCGACGATGGCCTCTGTGCGACGGCGCCGCCGACGCGGCCGGCGATCTGGACGACGTCGTGGTCAAAGAGGAGGTGGTTGGGTGCAGTAGGAGCTGGAGGGAGGGGAGGACGTCGTCGGCCATGGAGAGGCAGGTCTTGGGGTCGTTCTGGAGGCATCGGAGCGCGAGCGCGGCCATGTCCTGCGCCTGCCTCTTGGGGTACTGCCCGCCGAGCCTGGTGTTCATGACCCGTATCATCTTGCGCCGCTCCCCCTGCAGCATCGGCATCGCCCAGTCCACCAGCAGCTCCGATGCCACGCCGCGGGACTCGTCGAGCGCCCGGCGCCCCGTCATGAGCTCCAAGAGCACCACCCGAAGCTGTAGACGTTGCTCTTGGCGGAGAGGTGGCCGGTGGCGACGTACTCGGGCGCGGCGTAGCCGCGCGTGCCGACAACGCGGGTGGAGACGTGGGTATTGCCGCCGGTGGGCCCTGCCCAGGCGAGGCCGAATTCGGAGAGCTTGGCGCGGTGGTCGGGGCCGAGGAGCACGTTGGAGCACTTGAGGTCCCGGAAGATGACGTCGCGGGAGTGGAGGAAGGCGAGGCCGCGGGCGACGTCGACGGCGATGGACACGCACGTGGACCACGGCAGCGGCGGCTGGCTGCCCCGCCGGAACAGGTGGTTCTCGAGGCTGCCCCGCGGCATGTACTCGTACACCAGCAGCTTGTTGCTGTCGGCGTCGGAGCAGTAGCCGACGAGCTTGACGAGGTTGTCGTGGTGGAGGTCGCCGAGGTAGGTGACCTCGGTGAGCCACTCCCGGTGGCCCTGGAAGCTCTCCTTCTTGAGCTTCTTGATGGCCACTGTCAGTGTCAAAACCGGCGGATCTCGGGTAGGGGGTCCCGAACTGTGCGTCTAGGCGGATGGTAACAGGAGACAAGGGACACGATGTTTTTACCCAGATTCGGGCCCTCTCGATGGAGGTAAAACCGTACTCCTGCTTGATTAATATTGATGATATGGGTAGTACAAGAGTAGATCTACCACGAGATCAGAGAGGCTAAACCCTAGAAGCTAGCCTATGGTATGATTGTTTGTTCGTCCTACGGACTAGAACCCTCCGGTTTATATAGACACCGAAGAGGGTTAGGGTTACACAGAGTCGGTTACAATGGTAGGAGATCTACATATCCGAATCGCCAAGCTTGCCTTCCACGCCAAGGAAAGTCCCATCCGGACACGGGACGTAGTCTTCAATATTGTATCTTCATAGTTCAGGAGTCTGGCCAAAGGTGATAGTTCGGCTATCCGGACACCCCCTAATCCAGGACTCCCTCAGTAGCCCCCGAACCAGGCTTCAATGATGATAAGTCCGGCGCGTTGATTGTCTTCGGCATTGCAAGGCGGGTTCTTCTCCAGATCCTATGTTGAATAGTGTCCGGCTTCTCGTAAATATCGCGCTCCTCGGCTTCCACGCCCAATAATGGCCATCTTCCACGTGTTGAACGAATGTGAAAAGCCAGGGTATTTTTACATTTATCCCCCTAGCTGCGCAAATGAGCCGCCTATAAAAGAGGCGAGGATCTAGATCAGAATCACACCGTCCTCCCTCCGCGAGCACTCATCGGAGCGCCTCTGACAAAAATCCATTCCATCATGGACAGTCGACGCGGCTCCTCCTCTCGCGTTCCCAGCCCTCAGCCTGGAGATTGGGAGAGATGCTCAGTCCCGCACAGCGAGCTAGTGACGCTCCAAACCAAGGGATTTCTTCCCCCGGCCTTCATGGTTCCGGTTCGAACCGGACTCGCCACCTACAAGGCGGAAAACAAGCGAAGAGCGTCCCCGATCCCTCCAAAGGAGAGCGGGTATGCTTCGTCTCTTATCTGTTAAGAGGGCTCGGATTTCCAATTCATCCGTTTCTCCGGGGGCTCCTGGAGTTCTACGGCCTCCAGTTGCACAATCTTACGACTGCCTCCATCTTGCATATTGCGGGCTTCGTGGCCCTTTGCGAGCTGTTTTTGGGCATTGAGGCCCATTTCGCGCTGTGGAAGAGATTGTTCTACCTTGTACCCCGTTCTCATGAGGGGTCAATATATCAAGTGGGCGGAGCCGAATTATGGCGCATCACCGGGACCGGATATCTATCCGGAACCCCGACGAAGGCGTCTGAAGACTAGCCTTCAGAATGGTTTTATATGGAGGACGTCCCGCTGCCGGATCCAGTTCGGATTGGACTCCCGGAGTTCAGTAATGCTCCCTTGAAGAAACGCCTAAGTTGGCGTCCGCGGATCCCTTAGAGGGAAAATGACAGGGACGTCCTTTATCTGATGAGCCGAATAAGGTTGCTGGCTTATTCCGGATTGACCATGATCGGGGTCATGGCCACGTGCATTATGCGGGGGGTGCAGCCGCTCCAGTATAGGGGCCACCCCATGTGGGATTTCAACGGGGAGGATGATGCCACCCGTCATGGCCGTAAGGGGCCGGGATCGGTCGCCGATCTGGTGAAGATCTTGTCCGCTTTGTACAAAGGGGAAGAGGAGGATTTTCTCCGTGCCAGTCCATTGAATGGATTTTCTATGAACAATCCTCGAAGCTGGGTAAGCGGACATTTCCTTTTGCCCATCCGATCTGCATTCCCATGGTTAAGTATCTCATTTTGTGATTTCGACGCAGGAACTGCGCCAGGCCGTAGAAGATATAAACAGCCCGCCTCCACAACCCGAGGATCCGGAACGGTCCCTCGATCTGGCTTCCCAATAGGATCCGGACATAAAGGTGGAGCTGATCGATGGGGTATTTCACTAGCTTAGCATCGACAATGCTTTGGTCGCCATTACGGCCGACTACCCCGAGATATTTCCAGCCTCCCAAGTAACTGCGACCGAAGTCCCAATACCATGACCCATCCGTGATTATTTCTGGTCACCGTATACCAATGGTGTTTCGCAGGGGGTGCCTTTGAGGCGGGAAGCCGAGCCCGCGGTGGCTGTCCAACAAGGGGCAGCTCAGCCCAGCAGGCTGAAAAGTAGTGCGGTCCGGATCAAAATGCCGCCGCAACGGTATGAAGTGCCACCATGTTTCAAGGTTTGATTCCTGGAAGGCATACTAACACTTGTGACCTTTTCAGAAAAAAGAGCGCTGTCGGACTGTGTCTGGAGAGGTTGCCAATCCAGCCTCCGCCAGCCAGGCTCAAAAGCCAGGTCCGGAAGCGGAGGCGAACACGGGGCGTGCGTCGGATGCTCCTCCAACGGGGGATGCCGACCGATTGTCCGCCACCAACTCTGAGGTGGAGAGCGCCATGAATCATAGGCGCCGTCGGACAGTTCTTCGTGACACATGTTTCTCCCAAGAGGCATTGAATGCCTTTAGTTCGGGAGATGTGCACCTCCGTGCCGCTCAAAATGGTCTAGCCAGAGCCATGGAGCAGTATGTAAAAGACATACGGGTGAGGAAATTTGACAGTTATATATGCCAGTAGCCCCCGAGACTTAAAATGGTTAGAATAACTGATTTAAGGATCATTTGTTATGCAGGATCTTACAGAAAAGAATACCCGTCTGTCCCAGGAGCTTGAAGAGTGCAAGGCCCAACTTGAGGCCGCACTAGCCGCTACAGGGGAAGCCGAAAAGACCCCCTCTGGTAATATATACTTCAAAAAGATGAGCAGTTTGTGAAGTGCGGCGTGTGTATAAGTCTGACAATAATATTGCAGATGGCGCCTGGGTAGATCCGGACAAGCATCAGCTCCTGCGCCGGTTAAAGGCCGGCGAGAATGTGCTTACAAGGGTGCGGCAAGAGAAAAATAACCTCCGAGATGCCAACACCCAGCTGGTTGAGGAACTAAAGGATGTTCGTGCCCAGCTGTCTGACTTCGTTAAGGAGAATCGGCGGCTTCGTCGCGGCATTTTCAGTAAGTGCTTGAACGAACTTTGAAAAAGAGTTCGGCAAGGAAGTCGACTAACAGAGATATGTATGTAGGTATGCTCACAGGTCGTCCTGCAGAGGAAATGCCCGGCTCTACGGGTGATCTTCTTCCCGAGCTGTTACAACTGCATGAACGAGTTCGGCAGGTGATGAAAGGCGTCACCCAGGCCTTATGGCCATCTATCTCCCTGCCCGAAGGCCTTGGAGAGCTTGCAGAGAGGCTTCAAGGAGCACGGCGGGGCTTCCGATTATGGAAGATATCGGCCTGCCGTCAAGGCGCCAGGGAGGCCTGGGCCATGGTGAAGACGCGGTACACGAAGACTGACCCAAACCACATGGCGAGGTCGGACTGTGGGGCCCGATGGGAAGGAGATCCTGTGAGCTTAGTGTACAGCCAAGTAGAATTGGCCTCAAAGTATTCCCAGCAGGACTGTAAACTAGACAGCCTATTAGATGGCATTGAAGAGGAATACAATCAGTCAAGTTAACTATGTAATTAAAGATGACATGTAAAATACCTTCTAGCCGGATTGTAGATCGTTTGTCATAGCGGACCTTTTCGCTTTGACCTCGGGACCTAATAGTCCGAATACCCTCGCGGTTATATAAAAACCGGGGCATGCGTGGAGACCAAGCGTAGGGGTCATTAGTGCTTTATCAGACAAGTGCCCAGCTAGTTATGTTATATTACATGGTTAATAAGAAACATCTTCCAGGGAGAATAGTTCCGTTAGGGGTTCCTTTCCCTGGGAGTCATGCCCTAAAGTGCATGTCCGGACTGCGAAAAAAGCAGAAAATCATCTGGGGGCAGATAGATAAATAGGTAAGAAATCATCATTTAGTTCACCGACCGAATATTCCCTTAAGAACGCTAGCTTTCGGCTTCACCCAGTCTAAGGTACACATCCGGCTGACCCGACAGTAAGAATCGCAGAGGTGCTCCCTTTACCACCTAGCCGAACAATCGGGAATGTAGGGGTAAGCACAGGAGCCAGGCAACCCAGCTTGGCCAAAACTTAAGTCATATCGATGCATATAATGGTGAATAAAAGGTACATGCGGAAGTGTGACACATGTGTTGGGTATAAAGCCCGTAAAAATAAGCTTCTGTAAAAGAAGCCCCAGGTATAATGAGCGCGGGTAGCGCGTCAAGTGTGTGCGAACAATGCGCAAACGAGCCTCCAAAGGCTTCAAGAAAAAGGAGGGAGAAGGAGAGAAATAAAATACAGCTAAAGTATAAAATGTAGACGGAGGAAGGAGACGAACTCATAATCCGGCGCTAGGCGTAGAATCTTCGGAGATGGGCTGCGTTCCATGGGTTCGGTTCGAGTCGGTTATCTGATGCGTTTCGCAGACGATACGCTCCGCCGGCCAGGACTTGGTCGATGATGAAGGGACCCTCCCATTTGGGCTTGAGTTTGTCCTTTTTCTTGTCTGGCAGGCGTAGAACTAATTCGCCAACATTGTAAGTTTTGGCCCGTACTTCTCTGCTCTGGTATCTTCGAGCCTGCTGTTGATAGAATGCGGAACGAGCTTTTGCTACGTCGCGCTCCTCCTCCAAGGCGTCCAAACTGTCCTACCGATCGAGCTCGGCTTCTCTTTCTTCGTACATGCGCACGCGAGGTGAGTCATGAATTATGTCGCAGGGAAAACTGCCTCTGCGCTGTATACCATAAAAAATGGTGTGAAACCGGTAGTGCGATTTGGCATGGTCCGCAGCCCCCAGAGTACGGAGTCAAGCTCCTCTACCCAGTGCGTGTTAGATTCCTTGAGGGAACGCACTAGTCTGGTTTTAATGCCGCTCATAATTAGACCATTTGCTCGCTCGACTTGACCGTTAGTTTGAGGGTGATAGACTGAAGCGTAGTCGAGCTTGATGCCCATATTTTTGCACCAGAGTTTAACCTCGTCGGCCGTGAAGTTTGTGTCGTTATCAGTGATGATGCTATGGGGGGGGGGGCGTAACGGTGTACTACCGCTGATATGAAGTCTATCACCGGTCCGGATTCGGCCGTCTTAACAGGCTTGGCCTCTATCCATTTGGTGAATTTATCCACCATGACCAATAGGTATTTTTGCTTGTGAGTTCCTCCTTTAAGGGGTCCAACCATGTCAAGCCTCCAGACCGCGAACGGCCAGGTGATGGGTATTAGTTTTGATGGCGGTGTGTGGCATATGGCTTTGATTAGCAAAGAGCTGGCAACCGACGCATCGTTGGACTAAGTCCTGAGCATCTGCCCGGGCCGTCGGCCAATAAAATCATGTACGGAAGGCCTTGCCTACAAGGGCCCGGGCTGCGGCGTGGTGCCCACCGAGTCCGGCATGAATTTCAGCCAGAAGATTTCGCCCTTCCTCTTTGGAGATACACCTTTGAGGGACTCCGGTAGTGCTTTTCTTATAAAGCTCTCCCTCATGGACCTTATAGGCTTTAGATCGACGTACTATGCAGGAGCCTCATTTTGGTCCTCGGGAAGTTCCTGCCTAGTTAGATAGGCTAGTGTCGGGGGTTGGGTGCGACATATGCCAAAGGATGGCTTATCATGGTGGGGGCGAGTAGAACGTCGCCGGTGCCTGGAAACGGGATGAGGCGAAGACATGCACGCCGCGGATCGTACCCGGCCGAGGGCTCTCAGGAGATAACACCCCTCTGCTGCTCTGCGGGGTCTCCACATGGTCACTAAGGCAAAGTGAATACAAGGTTGCTCCTAGAGCTGTTTCTGGAGGTAGGAGAAGGCAAGGCTAGCTCTCTCCTCCTGTGTGGTCTGTCTAGTGCTAATGGATTCGAACCCTTTGCATGGGTGCCCTGGGCGGTTTACATAGGCCTACCCCTCCAGGGTTACAATGGTAAAACCGGCTGGGTGTGGGTCCCAGCCGTCTGTCTCTCAGACGCCGTCTTCTCCGCCGACTCCTGGGGCCCACCGACTGGTGGGTCCCGCCGCAACTTTGAATGCAGGGGACGTCGGCCCTGATCCGCCTTGGGCGGTCACGCCCACTGCAGATTCTTGTGTGTGCTTCTAATGACCGGGCTTGGTCATGGGGTCATGGCAGCAGATGCCGCCGCTGGCGGCGATCACTGTTGCCATTCCCCCGTCGCGTCTGGTTAATGGCGTGTGGGGCCTGTGGGAGGGGCCATCTGACTCCTAGGGGCCGACTCCCAACGGGTCCGACTCTTGGCGCTCTCGCCGTCTTCAACACTCTCGCTAACTGGTAGGCCCCGCCGTCTCCGGCCGTCTGAGACGGGCCGTCGTGGAGTGCAGGCTCCGCCCCAAGGGCTGATGTCAGGGCCGGCATGGCAATGATGCCGCACGAGGCGGAGATATCCGCGAGTGCGGCTCACTTGTGGCCATGCACATCTTTAGTGTCGAGCGATTGGAGTTGCGGGCCGACTCCTGGCCGGCCTCTCTAGAAGTCGCCGGGCCAGGAGTTGGCTTATCTTGAAGTCGCCTCTGGACTTGGCTTAGCTGAGGGTCGCCTCTGGGACTCGGCTTGACTGAGAGTCGCTCCTGGGACTCGGCTTATCTTGGAGTAAACCACGGACTCATGGGCGCAGCCTGGACTCGGGTTAGCCTACCCGTGGCCCATTACTCCGACAATAGTCCCCGAAGCTAGTGAGGCTCCGAGGATGATACGTCGTGGGCCTCAACAGTTTCATTCTTCCGGTGGTGGGATTTAGGCCTTGCTCGCTGTCTTCATTCAAGCCGACTGGCTGGAGTCGGATTCACAGAGGGCCGTCCTGCTTCAAACCGACTAGCTGGTCGGATTCACGAGGCCGTCTTGCCCCTAAGGGCTTGAAAGCTTGGCGGGAACGGCGGCGTGCGATCGCTTCTCGCGATCGCCCGCCACGGCCCGTCGCGTGGCGCCCGTGGCGAGGCGATCGCCTACCCACGTCTTGTGACGGGACAGGCCTTCAGGCGGGGCCCGCCACTACCGTGCCTCGGCGCGCGAACGAATCCATTGCGGCCATGCGGACGGTTGGGTTCCCCGTCGTTATGCGCGCGATAACCCGTGGGAAGTAAATCGTGGGCGTGGGGTCGTCGCGATTAATCCCACGCCGCCCCATCGGCTTCTCAGCCTACGTGCTTATAAGTAGGCGGGGGGAGCGGGACGGCGAAACACGCGCGCCCATTCTTCCCTGCTCCCCTGCCTCCTCTTGCCTCTTCTTCTTCCTTCCATCGTTGCTCCAAGCCGCGCAGCGCTCGCCTTGATGAGTTCTTCCTCCGCCGCCACGGCTCCTGTCGTGCGCTCCGGCGTGTGGGACGGCTCCGTAGTGGGCAGCGACACCGCCGAGCACCTCTGCAAGGCCTTGCTGCTCCCGGCGCGAACTTAATCTTGAGCCAGCGCCGCGCGGTGGGGAAATAAGGCCGACGCCGGAGGAGGGCGAGCGGGTCATATTCCGCTCGCACCTCATGCGCGGCCTGGGCCTGCCAGCGAGCGGCTTCTTCCGCTCCTTCCTAGAGTTCAACGGGCTCCAGCCGCACCACCTCACTCAGAACACGGTTGTGCTGCTGGCTGCCTTCGCCACCCTGTGTGAGGGTTTTCTCGGCGTTCTCCCCACCATCGAGCTATCGGGAGAGTTCTTCCAATCGAAACTCGGCACACACGTCGCTGGCATACCGGCTCAGTGCGGCGCCTTCATCGCAATGCGAAGGTCGACCGCCGACAATCGATTTCCCTCCATCGCGCTGGTCAAGTCAATGAAGATGTGGCAGCGGTCGTACTTCTACGTGAAGAACGTCGCCCGAAGCGGCGGGTCAACCTGCCACGATCTGGCTTGGCGCGCCCGGCTGGGAAACTTCAGCTGGTCCCATCGGGCCAAGAGCGACTCCGCGGCGCCACCGCCGTCGCGCGACTCCAGTCTTGGCCGACGATCGGAAAACTTGGTTGGGGCCGACTTCTGGCCGCCGCCGTGGCGCTGAGTCCTCCGACTCAAGGCCGACCTCATCGATCTGTCGGATGGCGATCACCGGACCGAGCGGATGTGTACCAGGGAGATGCTCCACGCAGAGGTGGCGAACATGGTGAACCACATCGCGAACTGCGAGCTCGGAGCGGACTGGGAGTTCGGCAAAGAGCCGTACTCACGCGCCAACCCCCCGCCAGTGGTAAGTTGTATTTTTGTTCTTTCGTTTTTCTTTATAGCCGAATCCGACTTCTGATCCTCTTGGATTCTTTGAGTCAGAACCCCCTTATCCAGCCGGCAGCTGGCGCCTCGGGACCGCCCTGCGAGTTCGCTCAAGATCGAGCAGAGAGCGATGTCGACGACCCCGTCTTGGGGGCGGTGGCAACGGAGGCCGATGCCGAAGGCAGAGGAGGAGGAGCGGAAGGCGGCTTCAGGCCCTCGGCCACCTTCGTCGACTGGCCCGAAGACGACGTCGAAGGGGAAGTCGTCCGCGCCCCCAGTCGAAAGCCGGCCATCCAGGCGCGGGTTCCTCTGCCGGCTTGGCCGGTCAAGCCGGCGCGAAGAAACGCCGGGACGCGCCGAGTTCGCTCGCCGGCCGGCCAAAGAAGTTCAAGGGGGCGGCCGCCGCAACCAAGTGGGAGGAGGCGGTCGCGAAGGCCAACCGCTTCCGCAAGGAAGTGAAGAAGCCGCCGCTAGTCTCTGCGTAAGTGTTCATTGCCTTTGTCTTGTTTTCTTTGATGAATCTTTTCCGAGTCTTTATATTCCCTTCTTTGCTTCAGGGCCCTTCTTTCTCTTGAGAGGGTTGCCGTCCCCTCTGTCATGGGGTCGGCCGAGACGTCCGCCAATACTCGGCGGATTGACCCCGCCGCCGACCTTCGAGAGGCGACGGAGCACAACGCGCGGGAGAAGCGCGACGAGGAAGAGGCCGACCGTCTGGAGAAGGTGGGGGCCGAGAAAGCCGCGGCCTCCGCCCAGAAGAAACTAGAGGAAGCTAAAGCCGTCGCTGCAGCGAGACAACGGGCTGAGGAGACCGCGCACCGCCAATCGGCGTTGCTTGTCGTCCCGCTGAACTCCGCGCCGCCGCCCCCGGAGTTCACGGGACAGACTGGAGAAGTCGGCGGGGAGCACCCCATCATGGAGAAGGACGGTGGCGAGGCGTCCGTGTCGGGCATGGCCACGCCGCCACCGCCGCCTCCGCCGCCATCGGGAAGTGCGCATGGCAAGCTGCCGGCAGGCCGCCCGATGCCGCCCTCACGAGGGCGAGGCGGTGGCGAGCTGCTCCTTCAAATCGCCTCACCGGTAGCGCCGCCGCCTAGAAGCGGTTTGGCGCCACGCCCCTTGAAGCCGTGCCGCCAGCTCGGCCATCCCGAGATCTTTGGCGACAAGCGCCCGCGCCTCTTTGGGTGGGTGCGAGGCGGTGACGATTCGCTGAACTAAGCGCTCTGGGCGTGCGGCGAAAGCTGCGGTGAGCGAAGCCATCGAGCTGCACCAAGGCACATCCGTGTTGCGGCGTCTATCCGGTATGCTTTCTTTTTGACTTTGTCTTTTCGCTCTTCTCGTGAGGCGGCCAGCCCCACTGGTGTAATCCCGAGTTTCGGGCTGGCTGCTGGCGGTGACCGGAACTCAATCTGGCAGTTCCTCATTTTGTCTTTGTCCGATTGTTTATCACAGGAGTATCACAACCTCCAGCGTCACGTCTTCAACCGCAATGTTGAGCAGCTGGGGAAGCGGACTGCCGGCTTTGTCGGAGGCAGATAAGTTCTTCTTTTGGTAGCACAAGCTTCCAGCTGTAATCCCGAGATTACGGCGGCTGGCGGCGGTCGGCCGGATCTTCCAGCGACCTTCCTTGTTGTGACTTAACGTCCTTTCTCTTTGTTCTTGAGGCCAATGCGCTCTTGAGAACGGTTGGTAATCGGCACCGCCCTCTGGCGCCCAGGAGGAGGAGTGCAGCAAGCTCGCCACAGAGCGCGACCTGCTGGCCGCGCAACTAGCGGAGCAGAAGGAGCTGCTTAAGGCGGCATAGGACGAGGCAGAAAAGAGAGAGACCGCTCTCTTGGCCGAGTTCGAAGGCAAGCGGTCCTCCTGGACTGACAAGGAGGCGATGCTGACCTCCGGCTTCCACGAGATCGAAGACAGTGTCATCGGTGAGTTTCTTTTGCTTTCTTTCTTCAAGCCGCCGACTATAAGTCAGGCCGACTCCTGATTCTTTCTTTTGCTTCTTTCTTGTTTTGGCAGACTTCTTCCCCGGCCACTCGCAGGCGGTCACTCAAGCCATCGAGGCTGATCGCGAGGTGCGGAGGGCAAATGGCGAGGAGATCGCTGCCAACGCCCCCCTGACCATCGACGAGCAGCTCCTGAGCATCGAGACTCGTGTGCGGCCGACCCATCAGCTGCTGCACCGGCTTCAACGCGCTGGGGCCCAGGCGATCTCCGCCCTGTGGCCAGACATGCCGGCCCTGCGCACACCCAATCGGACTGCCGACTGGCTGGAGGTCGCAGCTGGCCGTCTTGATGCTTGGAAGGGTTCCTCGGCCCGGGCTGGAGCGCGCCGGGCCTTGGAATTCGTCAAGGCTTGGTATCGAGGCTGGACTGGACCGGCTGGCAGCGTTCGGTCGAAGGCCCGAGCAGAGCTGGCGGCTGTGGAAGGTGCCCTCGTCGAGCATGCGGCGGCCATCACCAACCACACCGACACCAGTGTCTTCATTCTGGCGGGCATAAGCGGCGAGAGGTGCCTCGGAGTGGTTGGGATGAACCCGGACTACGACGAGGACTCGGCGGAGGTGATCGGCTCCAGTGCCGAGGAGGGAGACAAGGGGGAGGACGGGGGCGAGACGAAGGCGCCAGAAGATGGAGCGGACGACCAGCCTCAGCTCGACCGCGCCTCCAGCAACGAGCCTCGTCCGACTAGGCCGGCCGCCGCCGGAGACGATCAAACCGAGACCGCCCAGCCGGCCGCTCCGGCGCCTGATACCGCCGTCTCCACCGATCCTCCGAACCCGTCTGTCGCTTCCTAGGCTGCCGTCTTGTCTTTACTTTATCTGCTTTCATAGTCTTTGAAGAACTTGTTAATTTTCACAATTCCACCCGCGGGGTGTATCTTGAACTTGGCCAGAGGCCTATGTTATGTAAATATCTATCCGACTTCTATCTTTCCTTGCTCATAGCTCTTTTGGCTTTTTCCTTTGCCGCCTTTCCATAGTCGCCGCTTTGCCAGACGGACAACCGCTCTGCGGACTGTCGCTGGGTTAAATGTAGACGTGGGCGTTTCTGCCGAGTTGCTTGAGGAGGCACTTCTGCATGCAGCGCTGAAAGGTGGCGCCGGCATTCCTTAGGCGAGCGTCATGGTCGGTAGCAAAAGGCTCGAGCAGCGTGATGAAGGCGGTCTTGATCTGTCTGCGGGTTGACGATCTGGTGATATCCTGAATATGCATCTAAGAAACTCAACAACTCGCATCCGGCTGTGGAGTCTATCACCTGATCGATTCTTGGCAAAGCAAAGGGGTCCTTGGGGTAAGCTTTTTTGAGACTTGTGTAGTCAATGCACATCCGCCACTGCTTGTTTTTCTTCAGCACCAAGACCGGGTTTGCCAACCATTCTGGAAAAAACACCTCCATAATGAAGCCGGTCGCCAGGAGCCGGGCTATCTCTTCTCCTACAACTCTTCTCTTCTCTTCTGACAGGCGGCACAAGGGCTGCCTGACGGGCTTCACATCGGATCGGACATGTAACTTGTGCTCGGCGAATTCCGTTGGTACACCTGACATGTCTTTAGGGGACCATGCAAAGATGTCTCGATTCTCACGGAGGAAATCGATGAGCTCGCCTTCCTATTACTGTCAAGGTTTGTACCCATGACAGCGTACCTCTCTGGGTGCTCCGGGTCCAAGGGTATCTTCTTGGTCTCTTTGGCCGGCTTGAATGAACCCTCAGCTTCCGACTCCTTGGGGTCAGGCGACATCTCTGGCTGCTTGCCGGCCATCGCCTAACCGATTAAAGCCGCTTCTCATTTGCGATCACGGGGACTCGGCCAGCCATTGCTCTCGGCCAGCATAGCGAACAACTTCTGTAGTCGCCCGTGACGATCGAATCCTTGGAACTCGGCATCTTCATCTTGAGGTAGGCGTAGTGGGGAACCGCCATGAACTTGGCCAAAGCAGGTCGGCCAAGTAATGCCTGGTATGGGCTTTCGAGGTCCACCACTTCAAACCAGACTGGCTCTCGGCGGAAATGATCTTTGTCTCGAAGAGGGCGTCTATCGGGATCTTTCGATTGGAGAGCGGGAAAGGCCGGGTACAATGCCGTGGAACATAGTCCGGCTGCTCTGCGGTGTCTTTGCTTCATTCTAACTTCTCCATAGTGTCCTTGTATAGGATGTTGATGCTCTTGCCTCCGTCTATCGATTACTACAAAAGCGGGCGGCCCGCCTATCGATGGCCAAGGTGGCTTTTCGGGACGAGGGCATAGGGCCGGATTGGCATCACCTCGGGTGATCTGCTCTGCTCAAGCGATAGGCTTCTCGGACCAATGCATAAACTCTGGGTATTTGATGCCACAGCGTTCACTTCTTCTTCTGCAGCCACTGCTGCGTCAATCATCGACGGTGGTGAACACCACATAGGCTCCATGCTCTTACGGGTACTCGTCTTGTCTTTGCGCCCGATGGTGAGCAACCCATTCTTTGAAGCGGCGGTGGAAGCGGCGGCCCGGCGAGGAGGAAGAACCGTCTCCTTGGCGATTACAGTAAGCGATGGCACTTCGGGTGGTATGGTTCGGCGGCTTCGTGCCGCTGTGGAATTTGCGAGGACCATCAAAATGCGCTTGTAAGAAGGCGGCAACGATTGGACTTGCCGCCTTTACATCGCTTGGCGGAGCTGCCCCTCCGGCTATTGATCTTCGTTGTTGCAACCTTTGCCGATTGCTAGAAATCGGCTGTTGAACTTCTGCGTTTGTTGTCGTTCTGTTGTTGTCGCCGTCTGGTGTCTCCGGCTGGAGTTACAGGAACTGAGGGCCACTGCGAAACGCGTGCTTGAATTCTGTCTTCATGGAAGAAATCGGCCGTGGAGTACTTATGCTGCTATGATCAGCGGTTAAATCGAGGTTTCCGACTCGTCGTGACGAGCTTATTAGCGAGGAGGTGCCTTCTCGGCACCGGCGGTGAAAATACTCGATAGCTCTGCACCTCGTGCGCCCTCGCAGGAGTTCGAAGCTTCGCCCGGTAGCGTGAGGTAGTCGCGTGTTGACTCGTCGAGGGCCTTGCGCACAAGGAAAGCTGCGCGGCTTGGGAAGTCGCTTATGCGTGCTCGTGAAGTTGCAGATGAAGGCTTGATGAAGTCGACCCAGCTGTTGATGCTGCGGGGTTTGATTTGTTCAACCATGTTGGGCCATGCCACAGAGCATGGGTGGAAAATACTTCCGACAACTTCGCTTGTTGCCGTTAAGCTATGTTGACGGCCGTGGACTAATCAACTAGCCATTCTTCGGCTTCACGGGCGGTGTACTAGGTGTGTCTCGGGGCGTTAACCCTTTGGGAAAAGGCTCGTCTCGGATCACGAGGTCCAAAGCGGCGGACCCAACTCATCTTCTTCTTCAGCGCCGAGATCGGTGGAGTGCAGCCGATCTGGTGGCGGCGTCATTCTCTCCGACTCCTCTCGGCCCAAGCGGCCACCGAAGTCGGATGCTCAGCAGGCGGTGGGAAACTTCGCCGTTCTCTTCTTAGTGGGGGAAGCGGATAGTCGCCTGCCGCTCCACTTGCTCCCAGACGGCCGTCTTGGTCGCGCTTCGATGGTGATCTGAGTCCGGTATTCTTGACAGCCGGCTCTTTGTCTTTTCTTCCGCGGACTCCGCCAGTCAGCATCCGAGACGTTGCACCTTGATCTTGGTGGGGAGGCAATTCGTCGTTTGGTTGCTGCGGCACCTCTGCTTGCGGCGCGCGGCGCGTTCTGCAACAACAACGCGTCGAGCTGCTGGACTCGCTCTGTCATCATGCGGCGGTCTTCGCCCTCGAAGTTCTTCAGCTCGTCAGTCGCCGCTTGGGCGGCGCGGATGTTCTCTGCAGGGGTGGCATATACGGGGCAATTGGCCCCGAACAGGTTGGCGATGGTCGCGCCGCGCTGTCAGACCGTGCCTAGGCGGCTAGGCCCAGTCGGAGCCAGCGAGCCGCCCACGGCACGATCCATTTCACGCTGGTAGGCTTCTGACAAGCGCCTCATGCTTGCCAGCTTCTTGGTGCCTTCGATGATCTGAAGGCGGCGTGCCTCCAGCGTCTCGGCATCTGCGTCTTGGAATAAGCGCGATTAGGTCTTCTTGAGCAGCGTCGGCGGGTCATGAGCTCCCTCGCGGAGCGCTCATCATGGTGATGACAAGCACCTCGTGTGGCGCTCCGCCGCTTTCCTCGCGAGGCGGCTCGTCGTGAACCACCACATTGGTGGGGAAAGTGTGAAGCGACCGGCGTCGGTCGACCAGCATCGGGTCGGTGGAGCCTCTGAGTCAAGTCCGGCAGGCTCGCCGGTGGCGTGGAGTTGGTCGAGGAGGCCCGTGAGAGCTCTCGGGGCCACCCGTGCTGCGTCGGATGTAGGCTCGTCGGGCGAACCTCACCGACAAGTTCGGCGAGGCAGCTCGCGCCTGAGTGGCCTCAACGCCCGCCTGCGTCGTCTGAGACTCCATCCGGCGAGCTGGCTGGCTGCGCTTCGCCCGGGGAGGAAAAGGTTCCCATCGAGAATAGATCTCCGGACGGCGGTGCACCTTGCCCCATGGTGGGCGCCAAATGTCGGGGTTGGGTCGACATATGCCAAGGATGGCTTATCATGGTGGGGCGAGTAGAACGTCGCGGTGCACAGAAGCAGGATGGCGAACATGCACGCCGCGGATCTTACCCGGCTTGAGGGCTCTCCGAGGAGATAACACCCCTCTTCTGCTCTGCGGGGTCTCGCATGGTCACTAACATAAAGTGAATACAAGGTTGCTCCTAGAGCTGTTTACGGAGGTAGGAGAAAGGCAAGGCTAGCTCTCTCCTCCTGTGTGGTCTGTCTAGTGCTAATGGATTCAAACCCTTTGCATGGGTGCCACAGGGGTTTATATAGGCCTATCCCCCAGGGTTACAATGGTAAAACCGGCTGGGTGCGGGTCCCAGCCGTCTATCTCTCAGGCGCCGTCTTCTCCGCCGACTCACAGGAGCCTTGGCCCGGCACAATGCAGGGCGTCGATCTGATCCGTCATGGGCGGTCGCGCCGACTGCAGTCTCTGTAGCCGTGCTTCTAATGGCGTGGAAGCTTGGTCATGGGGTCATAACATGATGCCGCCGCTGGCGATCCTTGTTGCCATTCCCCATCGTCTGAGTTAATGGCGTGTGGGGCCCGTGGGAGGGCGGCCGACTCTGAGGGCCGACTCCCAGGTCCGACTCTTGATGCTCTTGCCGTCTTCAACACTCTCATTGTTGGTAGGCCCCGCCGTCTCAGGGCGTCTGAGCGAGGCCGTCGTGGAGTCTGGGCTCCACCCCAAGGGCTGATGTCGGGGCGGCATGGCAAAAGTGCAGCGCCCGGCGAGATATCATGAGTGCGGCTCCTTTGTGGCCATGCACGCCTTTAATGCTCGGCGGTTGGAGTTGCAGGCCAACTCCCTGGCCGGCCTCCACAGAACTTCGCCGGGCGAGTCGGCTTGTCTTGAAGTCGCCTCTGGACTCGGCTTAGCTGAGGGTCGCCTCTGGGACTCGGCTTGACTGAGAGTCGCTCCTGGGACTCGGCTTATCTTGGAGTAAACCACGGACACGCAGGCGCAGCCTGCCCCGATGTCTTGAAAGGTTCTGGGACTCGGGTTAGCCTACCCGTGGCCCATTACTCCGACAGCTAGGAATGGTTCTGTCCATGGGGCAATGACTGCCATTATTGCGTGGGCTGAAGATGTTACTTCGTTGGCAGAACCACCGATTGTGTCAGAATGTTCAGTATCGTGCAGTGCGGTTGGGTCCGGTTTGTTATTTCCGGATTCCCCCTCCCATAGTATGGATGGCTTGAACAGCCTCTCCAGGAAGATGTTGGGAGGGACGGAATCGCGTTTTCGTAATCTTGGCATGTCGTCTGCTGCTGGTTATTATCTGGGCTATATGGTGAAATTGAGCCCTTGAACCGGTGACATTTTAGGGCGGCGTTGCGATAAGCTGCCATTTTGGAACCTTAGCGCCGAAGTCTCCATTTATTTGGGATGTCGCAAGGTTGAACCCCGCACCTCTAGGCGTTTAATGCCCATGGAACCGCCATCCGGAGGCCATGTAGAAGGGCCTCGTGTTGGCTGCGTTGTTGGAGTCCGTGTACATTATCTGGAGTACGTATTGGGCTGTATCTCTGGTTGGGGACGTCGAGCAGCCTTGACCCCAGGCGACCAACATTTTGGAGCCGTCGAAGTGCATGATCCAGTTGGAATATGCGCCGTACTCTTTAGGGAGTTCTGCTTCAGTCCATTCGGCAACGAAGTCGGCCAAAACTTGCAACTTAATAGCTCGCCGTGGCTTACATGTTATGTTGAATGGGAGGAGCTCGATGGCCCATTTGTGAATCCGGCCCGTCGCGTCGCGGTTGTTTATAATGTCATTAAGAGGTAATTCGGAGGCTACTGTTATTGAACACTCTTGAAAGTAGTGTCGTAGCTTCCGGGATGCAATGAACACCGCGTACGCTATCTTTTGATAATGTGCGTACCGGGACTTGCATGGAGTTAAGACAGTGGACACGTAGTAAACTGGTTTTTGAAGGGGGAATTTGTGTCCGTCCGTTTCTCGTTCGACGACGAGCACCGCGCTTAAAACTTGATGGGTTGCCACGATATATAATAGCATTGGTTCACCCATGTTGGGCGTGGCCAGGACCGGATTTGTTGCCAATATGGCTTTGATTTCTTGAGTTGACGTGGCGGCATCAAATCCACTCGAAGTGTTGGTCTTGTGGGAGGAGGCGATAAAGGGTAATGCCTTTTCTCCCAGCGGGAGATAAAAGCGGCTTAAACGCCACGCATCGATCAATTTTGTATTTGTTTGAGGTCTTTTGGGATATCAATTGTGAGCTTGCTTGGATTTGGCTGGGTTTGCTTCAATTCCTCTACGGATACAATGAAGCCCAAGAGCTTTACGGCTGATGCCTGCGGAAGCGCGTTTTTAAGGTTGAGCTTAATGTCATATGTTTGAAGATTATCGAATGTGAGGCTCAAGTCGTCTACGGAGTTTCGACATGCTTGGATTTGTGACCACATCGTCTACTTATGCCTCCACTGTTTTGCCGATCTGGTTTGCGGACATATACGAATCATGCTTGCTGATATGTTGCGCGGCATTTTTGAGCCGAAGGGCATTGTGTTGAAGCGAGAATGGGCGTATGGAGTGATGAATGCCGTTGCGGCTTGGTGCAGCTCTGCCATCTTAATTTGGTGGTAGCGGAGTATCGTCGAGGAAGCACAATGAATCGTGTCCTTGATGGCGTCGATGATTTGGTCGATCTTGGGGAGAAAGGCATCCTTTAGGCAAGCCTTGTTAAGGTCCTTGAAATCGACACATAAGGCGCGAGTTTGACCTTCTTTGGTACCATCACCGGGTTTGCTAGCCAGTCCGGATGTTCTATATCTCGATGAATCCGGCCTCCAATAGCTTGCTAGCTCCTCTCCCATAGCTTTGTCTTTTGGGTTGAACAACGCCAAGAAACTGTTTGGTGGCTTGAATCCTTTAGGATATTTAGGCTGCTTTCGGCCACCGGCGTGGGATTCTGACATGTCGAAGGGTGCGGGCAAAATGTCCCAATTTTTGCGTAGGAATTCTCGTAGTCTTGGCGTCTACATCAAGGTTTAATTGTGCCCGATGGAGGCCGTTTTGTAGGGTCCGTTGGATGGACTTGGAATTTGACTATTTAGTCCCATTGGCTTGAAAGAGGTGGACTTGGATCTCTTATCGAGTATCACATCGTCCTGTTTCACCGTGGAGTCTGTGTGATGAGTTCCTCGGCCGCTAGGGCTTGGATCTTGCCTCGAGGGCGGTCTGGCTGTCTTATTTTCGGCGTGAGTGCTATGTCGAATGTGGCAAGAGTGATGATTCCGTTGGGCGGGCATTTTGAGCTTCATGTACCGTAATGGTGTATAGCTTGGAAAATTGTGAATACCTCTTGCCCTAATAAAGCGTGATATCCGCTGCTGAACAGGGCCACTTGGAGCGTGACCTCCTCGAACCTGTAATTATCCGTGAGCGAACACCACATCGATGTGATTTTTCTGTCTTGCATGCTTCCCGTAGGGATTATTCCTCTAAAGGTTGTGCTGCTTCGCTCAATGCGGCTCCAATCTATTTCCATTTTTGGAGGGTTTCCTCGTAAATGAGGTTCAATCCGCTGCCGCCGTCCATGAGTACCTTAGTAAAGTAAAAGCCGTCCTGATGGGCGAGGACCAATGCGGTTGGTGCTCGGGCTGTTGAATTTAGGTTAAATCCGGCATTAAAGGTAATAGCCGTGTCACTCCATGGATTTATTGTTGCTACCTGGTAGACTTCGGCAAGGCCGCGGAGTGTTCTTTTTCGCATATTATTTGATGCAAAAGTCTCGAAGACTGTTAATACCGTACTGGTATTGCTGGGGTGGTGCTCCGGAGCTAGGATCTCTTCGCAACTTTTGGCCACCTGCCGTAGTATCCAACATGCTCTAAGGCTATGAGTTGGAGTGGCGCCTTCTGTACTATGAATTTGACAGGGTCCATTGAGCCATCCCTCCAGTACGGTTCCATGCCCTTTGGTTTTTTTTTTTTGCTTTTTGGTATTTAACCCAGGTGCCTAGCGATGATGCACCCTTTTATTTCGGACTAGGGTTGTATTCAGGGCCTGATTATCCCAAAATTTGGTTTCGGTTTTCCAGGCACTCTCCATCGCACAGTACTTTCGTACAATGGACGCCAAGTCAGCAAAGCGTGTAATTTCACGATGACTTATGGCGTTTAGGATTCCCTTGTCCGTGCAATTATTGCAGAAAAATGAAATTGCGTCTTCCTCGCGGCAGTCCTTTATCCTGTCTATAACCGGGAGAATCGGCCCGATAATGGTGTACTGTTTTAGCAGGCTCTTGCCGGATTCGGGATAGATCGCTGATGTTTGGGTGGGCGGGTGGAATTAAATTTGGAACCCCGTCCAATCTAAGACTCAGGGGCCGAGAAGTTTCCGAACTTGGAAGCTTGGGTTTTTGGATGTTGTCCAATGAATCTTGCCCGCTGCCTGACTTTAGTTCAGGACTTGAATGACGTCCGTCCCACCGCGGGAATCCGCCATGGAAGGATCAGGAATCCGGACATAGCTAGTCCTTAAGATAGAAGAAGGGTCGCCGGATTGTTCCTCTACCACAGCGACGTGGTGGGTAACCTGGGGAGAGTTGATCTCTCTCAAATCGGTTTTAGGCCCAATTTGATCGTGATGCATGCGACTCGAGCGGCGTCGATCAAAGCTCGTTTAAGGAGGAGAGCTCCATCGGATCTAGCTGCTCGGTGAGTTCCGAGTTGACGTGAAGATTGCTTTCGATGACCCGAGAGGTCACCGTCGGCGCGGTGGCCGAACAAGAGGTCATAAGAAAACCGCCTAGCCGGAGAGTTTGGCCGGTGGCCAAAGCTCCTTTAGAAATGGTGCCGTCTTTAAATACGGATGAGGCATCCTTCACGATGGCGGCAACCGCAGAGAACTCTCAATGAAAGCACCAATGTCGGTGTCAAAACCGGCGGATCTCGGGTAGGGGGTCCCGATCTGTGCGTCTAGGCGGATGGTAACAGGAGACAAGGGACACGATGTTTTTACCCAGGTTTGGGCCCTCTCGATGGAGGTAAAACCCTACTCCTCCTTGATTAATATTGATGATATGGGTAGTACAAGAGTAGATCTACCACGAGATCAGAGATGCTAAACCCTAGAAGCTAGCCTATGGTATGATTGTTTGTTCGTCCTATGGACTAGAACCCTCCGGTTTATATAGACACCGAAGAGGGTTAGGGTTACACAGAGTCGGTTACAATGGTAGGAGATCTACATATCCGAATCGCCAAGCTTGCCTTCCACGCCAAGGAAAGTCCCATCCGGACACGGGACGAAGTCTTCAATCTTGTATCTTCATAGTTCAGGAGTCGGGCCAAAGGTGATAGTTCGGCTATCCGGACACCCCCTAATCCAGGACTCCCTCAGCCACCATCATGGCATTGGTGGCGCCGGGCCTGGCAGGGGTGAGGGAGGTCTCGTCGATCCACCCCTTGTACACGCAGTCACGCACCCGAACCCGCCCTCGCCCAGGTAGGATGTGGAGCCGAAGTTCTGGGTGGCCGCCCGCAGGTCTGCCATGCTGAACAACTTGAGCGACGCCGGCAGCACCTCCTGCGCCTTCCCCGCTGCCGTCGGCGTCTTCGCTGGCTGCGTCGGCTTCTCCGGGCCGGAGCTGCTCCGGCGCGACGCCTTGGAGTTCGAGTTGGAGGTGCTGCTCCTCGGGTTCACCTCTGAAGGAAACACAATCCACACATCCGCATGATTAGTTCCCTTCCTTGATCGATGATCTCTGGACAATAAATCAAGAAATAAAGAGATCGAGGACGGCGGCGAGCAAGGCATGTCGAGCTCAATGATTTTGTCGGTCCCCAACCCTAACCGGCAAGCTTAAGGGT
Source organism: Aegilops speltoides (assembly GCA_021437245.1). Taxonomy (NCBI): domain Eukaryota; kingdom Viridiplantae; phylum Streptophyta; class Magnoliopsida; order Poales; family Poaceae; genus Aegilops; species Aegilops speltoides. Next base: position 50,345,613 of record CM038142.1, read on the forward strand.
GGTGACGCTTGGGCAATGCAGCGCCAAACGATCGACTATGCTCATGCAAGCTTTTGGTTACCGGTCGAAATTTCAAGATTTCCCATGGTTGCTGCATATTTCCGTGCCCCTCATTAAATCCTCATACCGAGCAAAAAATACCATTTTTTTGAAATTTTGAATTTAAACGCTCCATTGTAGTAAAGTGCGTAGGATCGAATTAATGTCATGAGAGTTGATTCTGTCGTGTTAGTAGCAACCTAGTTCCTGTTTTGACAGGTCTCTGGTTCGAATGTTCGTTCATTCATTTATTTGAATTCAAAATTCAACTATAAAATTCGTTCGAAATATTCTCAGTATTTCTGGGTATTTCCCCGTAACCGTGGTAACCACGTTTATCCGTCCCCCTCGGTAAAATTGGCTCATTCGGTAACCAAAACCTTGTGCTCATGTTGTCGGGGTAAGAAAAAAAATTAGGGAGCCGATATACATACTTTTGAGGCTCGGAGCGGCATGGATGAAGTCCTCGAGATCCTTCATCGAGGACAAGCACTTGTGAAGGCAGAGCACGATGAGGCGAGGAAGGAGGAAGGTGTCCCGCGGCCGTGGCATTGTGATCCTTGTGCATTGTATCCGTGGGAAATATCTCACTGTATTTAGCTTCGGCTGGGTTAGTAAATGTTCTTCATCATTATGCTTTCCCCCCTGGGTTCTCTGATCACTAGGCAGTAGAGCTTCGTGGTCTGGATGATGAACCTGCAGGCCGCTGTTTTACTCGTGTTCCTGTTAGTAGAGCTTGGTGATCTCAATGATGAACCAGCAGGGATTCCTAAAAGGTGTGTTCCTTAATCGGGTCCATTCAGCGATGGTAGAATGCATGCGAGCCTGGTCTTCTACTAGGAGTAGGAGGCAAAGTACTTTTCATCTAAATAAATGTTCCACGCGAGAATCCCCTTTTATACAATATCAGTAACCAAAACCCCAATTTTTTTGCTAACATTTGTCGGTACTTCACTGTACTGGGAGAGGATACAAATGCTGGGGATTTACACCTGATCAACTTATCTCGTGTGACGGGTTACAAAGGATATATATTGTAGTGGTGACCTTGGTCGATACTGATCCATATTGTGGGAGGAGGGGGCATCGCCCCCCATCCTCACCCCACTCCCCTACGACCCAAGCCTTTTGGCGATAGGCCCTATGGCTAGGGGAGGATAAGAAGGAGAACAGAAGCTGGCTACTCTGATCATGAGCTCGAACTTGAGTGCTCTTTGTGCACCGACCACCCACAGCTTGATGACCACGGAAGCTGCCTTCTCTTATCATGAGCTCGAACTTGAGTGCTCTCTGTGCACCGACCACCCACGGCTTAACAACCACAGAAGCTGGCTTGACTGACCTCAGAACTTGGGAGCTATGAAAACGTCACGCGTCATATGAAAGCACACTCACTCTCACATGAGGAGCTGCCCATCCAACCATTCAAATCCCAGTGGCGCAGCAGGGAAGAAGCTCCCTCCAGCGAGAAGACATGCCGTAGAAGCTCCCTCCAGCGAGAGAAGACCGGCGCAGAAGCTCCCTCCACCGAGAAGACCGGTACAGCAGCAAAGGGAGCCTCTGGCGACCCGCATCCTACCGGCAATGTAGCCCTACAACTGGATCTGTGAACTGTTGTTCTTCCCTTAGTAGTTTGCTGTTTGCGTTTTCTCGTTCTGACGCAGTAGATTGTTTTCTGCTTCATATGCCGCCCAAGGAGGAGGCCAAGGGGAAGATCAAGATGAAGGAGACCAAGGGGAAGATTAAGGAGGAGAAGGAGAAGGCAGTGGAGGAGGAACGCCTCACACACCCACTGCGGCAAGTTTCTCAATGAAGCCACGACAACTCTTCGCCACACTCCGGAGGAGTGCAAGAAGATGAAGGCCAAGAGCGCCAGGCGAGGGTAGGCATATGTGTTGTAAATATGCCCTAGAGGCAATAATAAAAGGATTATTAATATATTTCCTTGTTCATGATAATTGTCTTTTATTCATGCTATAATTGTATTATTCGGAAATCGTAATACACGTGTGAATATATAGACTACAACATGTCCCTAGTGAGCCTCTAGTTGACTAGCTCGTTGATCAATAGATAGTCATGGTTTCCTGACTATGGACATTAGATGTCATTGATAACGGGATCACATCATTAGGAGAATGATGTGATGGACAAGACCCAATCCTAAGCATAGCACAAGATCGTGTAGTTGGTTTGCTAGAGCTTTTTCCAATGTCAAGTATCTTTTCCTTTGACGATGAAATCGTGTAACTCCCGGATACCGTAAGAGTTCCTTGGGTGTACCAAACATCACAACGTAACTGGGTGACTATAAAGGTGCACTACAGGTATCTCCGAAAGTGTCTGTTGGGTTGACACGGATCGAGACTGGGATTTGTCACTCCGTGTGACGAGAGGTATCTCTGGGCCCTTTCGGTAATGCATCATCATAATGAGCTCAAAGTGACCAAGTGTCGGTCACGGGATCATGCATTCTGACGCAGTAAAGTGACTTGCCGGTAACGAGATTGAATGAGGTGTTGGGATACCGACGATCGAATCTCGGGCAAGTAACGTACCGATTGAAGAAGGGAATTGTATACGGGGTTGCTTGAATCCTCGACATTGTGGTTCATCCGATGAGATCACCGAGGAGCTTGTGGGAGCCAACATGGGTATCCAGATCCCGCTATTGGTTATTGACCGAGAGCCGTCCCGGTCATGTCTACATGTCTCCCGAACCCGTAGGGTCTACACACTTAAGGTTGGTGACGCTAGGGTTGTATGAATACGAGTATGCAGCAAACCAAAAGTTGTTCGGAGTCCCGGATGAGATCCCGGACGTCACGAGGAGTTCCGGAATGGTCCGGAGGTAAAGAATTATATATGGGAAGTCGAGTTTCGGCCATCGGGAAAGTTTCGTTGTCCATCGGTATTGTACCGGGACCACCGGAAGGATCCCGGGGGTCCATCGGGTGGGGCCACCTATCCCAGAGGGCCCCATGGGCTGAAGTGGGAGGGGAACCAGCCCCTGGTGGGCTAGTGTGCCCCCCCTGGGCCCCCCCTCTGCGCCTAGGGTTGGGAACCCTAGGGGAGGGGGCGCCTTCACTTGCCTTGGGGGGCACTCCACCCCCCCTTGGCCGCTGCCCCCCCCAGGAGATTCCATCTCCTAGGGCTGGCGCCCCCCTTGGGGTCCCTATACAAAGAGGGGGGGGTGGGAGGGCAGCCGAACCCAACACCTGGCGCCTCCCTCCCCTCCCTGCTACACCTCTCCCTCCCGTAGTTGCTTGGCGAAGCCCTGCCGGAGTCCTGCTGCATCCACCACCACGCTGTCGTGCTGCTGGATCTTCATCAACCTCTTCTTCCCCCTTGCTAGATCAAGAAGGAGGAGACGTCAGGCTGATCGTACGTGTGTTGAACGCGGAGGTGCCGTCCGTTTGGCGCTAGGATCTCCGGTGATTTGGATCACCACGAGAACGACTCCCTCAACCCCGTTCTCTTGAACGCTTCCGCACGCGATCTACAAAGGTATGTAGATGCACTCCTATCACTCGTTGCTAGATGAACTCATAGATGGATTTTGGTGAAACCGTAGGAAAATTTTATTTTCTACAACGTTCCCCAAAAGTGGCATCATGAGCTAGGTCTATGCGTAGTTCTCTTTTGCACGAGTAGAACACAATTTGTTGTGGGCGTAGATGCTGTCAACTTTCTTGCCGCTACTAGTCTTATTTTGCTTCAGCGGTATTGTGGGATGAAGCGGCCGGACCGACCTTACGTGCGCTTCGTGAGACAGTTCCACCGGTGACATGCACTAGTTGCATAAGGTGGCTAGCGGGTGTCTGTCTCTCCCACTTTAGTTGGAGCGGATTCGACGAAAAGGGTCCTTATGAAGGGTAAATAGAAGTTGGCAAATCACGTTGTGGCTTTTTCTTAGGTAAGGAAACGTTCTTGCTAGAACCCTATTGCAGCCACGTAAAAGATGCAACAACAATTAGAGGACGTCTAACTTGTTTTTGCAGCAATTGCCTTGTGATGTGATATGGCCAAAAGTTGTGATGAATGATGAATGATATATTGTGATGTATGAGATCATGTTCTTGTAATAGGAATCACGACTTGCATGTCGATGAGTATGACAACCGGCAGGAGCCATAGGAGTTGTCTTAATTATTGTATGACCTGCGTGTCATTGATTCAACGCCATGTAATTACTTTGCTTTATTGCTAAACGTTAGCTATAGTAGTAGAAGTAATAGTTGGCGAGCAACTTCATGGAGACACGATGATGGAGATCATGATGATGGAGATCATGGTGTCATGTCGGTGACAAGATGATCATGGAGCCCCGAAGATGGAGATCAAAGGAGCTATATGATATTGGCCATATCATGTCACTACTATATAATTGCATGTGATGTTTATTATGTTTATGCATCTTGTTTACTTAGAATGACGGTAGTAAATAAGATGATACCTCATAGTAATTTCAAGAAAGTGTTCTCCCTAACTGTGCGCCGTTGCTAAAGTTCGTCGTTTCGAAGCACCATGTGATGATCGGGTGTGATAGATTCCTACGTTCACATACAACGGGTGTAAGACAGTTTTACACCTGCAAAACACTTAGGTTAACTTGACGAGCCTAGCATGTACAGACATGGCCTCAGAACACAAGAGACCGAAAGGTCGAACATGAGTCGTATGGAAGATACGATCAACATGGAGATGTTCACCAACGATGACTAGTCCGTCTCACGTGATGATCGGACACGGCCTAGTCGACCCGGATCATGTAACACTTAGATGACTAGAGGGATGTCAAATCTGAGTGGGAGTTCATTAAATAATTTGATTAGATGAACTTAATTATCATGAACATTAGTCTAAAATCTTTGCAAAATGTCTTGTAGATCAAATGGCCAACGCTCATGTCACCATGAACTTCAACGCGTTCCTAGAGAAAACCAAGCTGAAAGATGATGGCAGCAACTACTCGGACTGGGTTCGGAACCTGAGGATCATCCTCATAGCTGCCAAGAAACAATATGTCCTAGAATCACCGCTAGGTGACACACCCATCCCAGAGAACCAAGACGTTATGAACACTTGGCAGTCTCGTGCTGATGATTACTCCCTCGTTCAGTGCGGCATGCTTTACAGCTTAGATCCGGGGCTCCAAAAGCGTTTTGAGCAACACGGAGCATATGAGATGTTCGAGGAGCTGAAACTGGTTTTCCAAGCTCATGCCCGGGTCAAGAGATATGAAGTCTCCGACAAGTTCTATAGTTGTAAGATGGAGAAAAATAGTTCTGTCAGTGAGCACATACTCAAAATGTCTGGGTTGCACAACCGCCTGTCCTAGCTGGACATTAACCTCCCGGACGAGGCGGTCATTGACAGAATCCTTCAGTCGCTCCCACCGAGCTAAAAGAGCTTTGTGATGAACTACAATATGCAGGGGATGTTGAAAACTATTCCTGAAGTATTTTCAATGCTGAAGTCAGCAGAGGTAGAAATCAAGAAGGAACATCAAGTGTTGATGGTCAATAAAACCACTAAGTTCAAGAAGGGCAAGGTTAAGAAGAACTTCAAGAAGGACGGCAAGGATGTTGCTCGCCGAGTAAGCCGATTGCGGGAAGAAGTCAAAGAATGGACCCAAGCACGAGGCCGAGTGCTTTTATTGCAAAGGAAGGGTCCTTTGAGGCGGAACTGCCCCAAATACTTAGCGGACAAGAAGGCCGGCAACACTAAAGGTATATTTGATATACATGTAATTGATGTGTACCTTACCGATTACTCGTAGTAACTCTGGGTATTTGATACGGTGCCGTTGCTCATATTTGTAACTCACAGCAGGAGCTGCGGAATAAGCGGAGGCTGGCGAAAGGCGAGGTGACGATCTTGGCGTCGGGAATGGTTCCAAGGTCGATGTGATCGCCGTCGGCACGCTACCTCTACATTTACCTACGGGATTAGTTTTAAACCTCAATAATTGTTATTCTAGTGCCAAGTTTGAGCATGAACATTGTATCAGGATCTCGTTTAATACGAGATGGCTACTCATTTAAATCCGAGAATAATGGTTGTTCTATTTATATGAGAGATATGTTTTATGGTCATGCTCCGATGGTCAATGGTTTATTATTAATGATTCTCGAACGTGATGTTACACATATTCATAGTGTGAATACCAAAAGATGTAAAGTTGATAACGATAGTCCCACATACTTGCAGCACTGCCGCCTTGGTCACATTGGTGTCAAGCGCATGAAGAAGCTCCATGCTGATGGACTTTTAGAGTCTCTCGATTATGAATCATTTGACACATGCGAACCGTGCCTCATGGGGAAAATGACCAAGACTCCGTTCTCCGGAACAATGGAGCGAGCAACCAACTTATTGGAAATCATACATACTAATATGTGCGGTCCAATGAGAGTTGAGGCTAGCGGAGGATATCGTTATGTTGTCACTCTCACAGACGACTTAAGTAGATATGGTTATGTCTACTTGATGAAACACAAGTCTGAGACCTTTGAAAAGTTCAAGGAATTTCAGAATGAGGTAGAGAATCAATGTGACCGAAAAATAAAGTTCTTACGATCAGATCGTGGAGGAGAATATTTAAGTCACGAATTTGGTACACACTTAAGGAAATGTGGAATCGTTTCACAACTCATGCCGCTGGAACACCTCGGTAATAACGGTGTGTCGAGCGTCGTGTCGCACTCTATTGGATATGGTGCGATCTATGATGTCTCTTACTAATTTACCGCTATCATTTTGGGGATACGCTCTAGAGATAGCTACATTCACTTTAAATAGGGCACTGTCTAAATCCGTTGAGATGACACCGTATGAATTATGGTTTGGGAAGAAACCTAAGCTATCGTTTCTAAAAGTTTGGGGATGCGATGCTTATGTCAAGAAACTTCAACTGAAAAAGCTCGAACCCAAGTCGGAAAAATCGTCTTCATAGGATACCCTAAGGAAACCATTGGGTATACCTTCTACCTTAGATCCGAAGGCAAGATCTTTGTTGCCAAGAACGGATCCTTTCTGGAAAAAGAGTTTCTATCGAAAGGAGTAAGTGGGAGGAAAGTAGAACTCGATGAAGTACTACCTCTTGAACCGGAAAGTAGTGCAGCTCAGGAGAATGTTCCTGTGGTGCCTACACCGACTGGAGAGGAAATTAATGATGATGATCAAGGTACTTCAGATCAAGTTGCTACTGAACTTTGTAGGTCCACAAGGACACGTTCCACACCAGAGTGGTATGGCAACCCTGTCCTGGAAATCATGTTTTTGGACAACGGTGAACCTTCGAACTATGAAGAAGCGATGGCGGGCCCAGATTCCAACAAATGGCTTGAAGCCATGCAATCCGAGATAGGATCCATGTATGAAAACAAAGTATGGACTTTGACAGACTTGCCCGATGATCGGCGAGCGATAGAAAACAAATGGATCTTTAAGAAGAAGATGGACGCGGATGGTAATGTGACCATCTATAAAGCTCGACTTGTCGCTAAGGGTTATCGGCAAGTTCAAGGGGTTGACTATGATGAGACTTTCTCTCCGTGGCGAAGCTGAAGTCCGTCGAATCATGTTAGCAATTGCCGCATACTATGATTATGAGATATGGCAAATGGACGTCAAAACGGCATTCCTTAACGGCTATCTTAAGGAAGAACTGTATATGATGCAGCCGGAAGGTTTTGTCGACCCTAAGAATGCTAACAAGGTATGCAAGCTCCATCGATCCATTTATGGGCTGGTGCAAGCATCTCGGAGTTGGAACATTCGCTTTGATGCAATGATCAAAGCGTTTGGGTTTATGCAGACTTATGGAGAAGCATGCGTTTACAAGAAAGTGAGTGGGAGCTCAGTAGCATTTCTCATATTATATGTAGATGACATACTTTTGATGGGAAATGATATAGAACTTTTGGACAGCATTAAGGCCTACTTGAATAAGAGTTTTTCAATGAAGGACCTTGGAGAAGCTGCTTATATTTTAGGCATCAAGATCTATAGAGATAGATCGAGACGCCTCATAGGTCTTTCACAAAGCACATAGATATTGAAGAAGTTCAAAATGGATCAGTCCAAGAAAGTGTTCTTGCCTGTATTACAAGGTGTGAAATTGAGCTCGGCTCAATGTCCGACCACGGCAGAAGATATAGAAGAGATGAGTGTCATCCCCTATGCCTCAGCCATAGGATCTATTATGTATGCCACGCTGTGTACCAGACCCGATGTAAACCTTGCCGTAAGTTTGGTAGGAAGGTACCAAAGTAATCCCGGCAAGGAACACTGGACAGCGGTCAAGAATATCCTGAAGTACCTGAAAAGGACTAAGGACATGTTTCTCGTTTATTGAGGTGACGAAGAGCTCGTCGTAAAGGGTTATGTCGGCGCTAGCCCGACCACGATCTGATGACTCTAAGTCACAAACCGGATACGTGTATATGTTGAATGGTGGAGGAGTAAGCTGGTGCAGCTGCAAGCAGAGCGTCGTGGCGGGATCTACATGTGAAGCGGAGTACATGGCAGCCTCAGAGGCAGCACATGAAGCAATTTTTGTGAAGGAGTTCATCACCGACCTAGGAGTCATACCCAATGCGTCAGGGCCGATCAAACTCTTGTGTGACAACACTGGAGATATTGCACTTGCCAAGGAGCCCAGGTTTCACAAGAAGACCAAGCACATCAAGCGTCGCTTCAACTCCATTCGTGAAAATGTTCAAGATGGAGACATAGAAATTTGCAAAGTGAATATGGATCTGAATGTCGCATATCCGTTGACTAAACCTCTTCCGCGAGCAAAACATGATCAACACCAGAACTCTATGGGTGTGCGATTCATCACAATGTAACTAGATTATTGACTCTAGTGCAAGTGGGAGACTGTTGGAAATATGCCCTAGAGGCAATAATAAAAGGATTATTATTATATTTCCTTGTTCATGATAATTTTCTTTTATTCATGCTATAATTATATTATCTGGAAATCGTAATACACGTGTGAATATATAGACTACAACATGTCCCTAGTGAGCCTCTAGTTGACTAGCTCGTTGATCAATAGATAGTCATGGTTTCCTGACTATGGACATTAGATGTCATTGATAACGGGATCACATCATTTGGAGAATGATGTGATGGACAAGACCCAATCCTAAGCATAGCACAAGATCGTGTAGTTCGTTTGCTAGAGCTTTTTCCAATGTCAAGTATCTTTTCCTTTGACCATGAGATCGTGTAACTCCCGGATACCGTAAGAGTTCTTTTGGTGTACCAAACATCACAACGTAACTGGGTGACTATAAAGGTGCACTACAGGTATCTCCGAAAGTGTCATTGGGTGACACGGATCGAGGCTGGATTTTTCACTCCGTGTGACGGAGAGGTATCTCTGGGCCCACTCGGTAATGCATCATCATAATGAGCTCAAAGTGACCAAGTGTCTGGTCACGGGATCATGCATTCTGATGCGAGTAAAGTGACTTGCCGGTAACGAGATTGAACGAGGTATTGGGATACCGACGATCGAATCTCGGGCAAGTAACATACCGAATTGTATACGGGGTTGCTTGAATCCTCGACATCGTGGTTCATCCGATGAGATCATCGAGGAGCTTGTGGGAGCCAACATGGGTATCCAGATCCCGTTGTTGGTTATTGACCGAGAGCCGTCCCGGTCATGTCTACATGTCTCCCGAACCCATAGGGTCTACACACTTAAGGTTCAGTGACACTAGGGTTGTATGAATATGAGTATGCAGCAAACCGAAAGTTGTTCGGAGTCCCGGATGAGATCCCGGACGTCACGAGGAGTTCCGGAATGGTCCGGAGGTAAAGAATTATATATGGGAAGTTTCGCCATCGGGAAAGTTTGAGGTCCACGGTATTGTGCAGGACCACGGAAGGGTCCCGGGGGTCCACCGGGTGGGGTCACCTATCCCGGAGGGCCCCATGGGCTAAAGTGGGAGGGGAACCAGCCCCTGGTGGGCTAGTGCGCCCCCTGGGCCCCCCCTCTGCGCCTAGGGTTGGGAACCCTAGGGGAGGGGGCGCCTCCACTTGCCTTGGGGGGCACTCCACCCCCCTTGGCCGCCCCCCCTAGGAGATCCCATCTCCTAGGGCCGGCGCCCCCCTGGGGTCCCTATATAAAGAGGGGGGTGGGAGGGCTGCCGAACCCAACACCTGGCGCCTCCCTCCCCTCCCTGTTACACCTCTCCCTCCCGTAGTTGCTTGGCGAAGCCCTGCCGGAGTACTGCTGCATCCACCACCACGCCGTCGTGCTGCTGGATCTTCATCAACCTCTCCTTCCCCCTTGCTCGATTAAGAAGGAGGAGATGTCACGCTGACCGTACGTGTGTTGAACGTGGAGGTGCCATCCGTTCGGCGCTAGGATCTCCGGTGATTTGGTTCACGACGAGAACGACTCCCTCAACCCCGTTCTCTTGAACGCTTCCGCACGCGATCTACAAAGGTATGTAGATGCACTCCTATCACTCGTTGCTAGATGAACTCATAGATGGATCTTGGTGAAACCGTAGGAAAATTTTATTTTCTGCAACGTTCCCCAACAATATGCGGTAATCATTAGGATAATAGCATGTTAATATTGTGCGTGCCCCTATATATTGTTCGTGTCTAATAACGTTCATGCCATATAGTAGTTGGTAGTCTTCTCGGTTGATAGCATATGCCAATGAATGTAAATATGGTTTTGCTACTGATCAGAGTATATAAGCATTAGTAACTCAGGGTACCACTTCCAGAATAGAGGGTGCTGGTGGCTTCATCGGACACAAGAAGTGGTCCTTTTGTCAATTCGTCTCGGCAGGTGGTCTTTTCGGACAAAAAGGTCTGTTAGGGGGGAGGGGGCATCGCCCCCCCACTCTACTACGTCCCAAGCCTTCTGGCAACAGACCCCTAGAGCTAGGGGAGGATAAGAAGCGGGCATGCAAGATCTGCCACTAGAGTGCATCCAAATGTACTGCCAAGAAGAGGGAGAAAAAATGGCCAGCTAATGCCTGGATGACCTCTCCCCCTCATCGACGTACCTGGACGTCATAGGGAAAACGTCTACGGCTACTTAATGGGCGCTCCTTTGTCTTTTGGGTCGTCATCATGGCTTAGCTTACCACTTTGGTTTGGGTGGTGTCAATTGTCTGCATTCAAGGTGTTCTCATTGGGGATTTCTTTGCGATGTAAATGTGTGAGGGCTTGGGATTATTGCATGTTGGGAATGCTTGTAGGGTTGGACGTGCGGTCATGAGGGGGAGCAAAAAGTCCAGGGAGTTGGTATGCAGGCTCTTGAGGCTCGGCGCGGCACTGGTGAAGCCCTTGAGATCCTTCATCAGGGACGAGCGGTTGTGTAGATCAAGATGAGGCGAGGGAGGAGGAAGGTGCCCCGCGGCCGTGGCATTGTGATCCTTGTGCAGGAGAGGTCCAGGCCCCGGAGAGTGTTGACCGGTAGCACGGCAGGGTCCAGCTTGTACAGGAAGTTTAGGAACCCTCATTTCTTCTTGGTGTAGTAAAAACCGAGGTGCACCTCCTCGATGCTCCGGGACGACGAGCAGGGCGACTAGCAAGTCGTGAGTGTTGTCCAAGCCCCAAACTCCCGTTGGTGGCGCTCATGGCATTGTGGCAGTACGTGTCGTCGGGTCCTTCCACGAATCAGCTGATGCACACGATGCATGTGAAGAAAGGTGGGGGCGAGGGAGATAATGGCAGATGCCTCGTCTGCTGGAAACTGCTCTGCTCTCCTTCAAGCTCGCAATCATGGCCCTCTTCTGCTGGAACTACTCTACTCTCCTTGAAGCTCGCAATCATGGCCTATTATTCATTCATGGCTGGTAAAGTCGCAAACCTCCTAGTGGTACTATATAATGCTTCCCTCCCTGACTGTCTATGCACACCCTACTCCAGCATCAACATCTTCTTCGGCGACATGCTCAGGTATGTTACTTGTAAATTGCATCAAACAATTACAATGTCCTCATATCGTCTCACAGAAAAGATACTCATATCCTCTCCGAACAAAAATATGTCCATATGATGTTCATACTACGAGTGGACAATTAATTTGGGCAGATTCTGCAGCTTCCTACTGTCCATTTTCGTACTCAGCCGTTCATCATCTCGAATGGCTTCTGGACAGGTAATTACTCCGCACATTATCCTTTCATCTTTTTTCTATCCAATTTAATACTCCACCATAAATTGCTTAAATAACATGTTCCTCTGGTATTCGCATCATGCTGATGTATGGAACATGTGAATTAGAAAAGTAGTATTACAATGCGCAAAGACATAACCATTCCGTCGTAGAGGGAGCCGAAGCCTCAACATCTTCTGCCTGTACTAATAAACGAGCAAAGTCCAATTCAGTGGATAATTTTACCCAAGCGAAATTCAAATGAAAATTGTTTCACCCGTATTAAATTCAGAAGATAGAAGAAATTAGTACAACCAAGGCCATTGCATGATGCCACTAGCCACATAGAATTGCCTCTTAGTGAGGAGTATGCACTGATTTCGCATTTTGATTTGGGAAATTCTTCAGTTTAGCCACATTTGGGGAATTCTTCAGTTTCCGATCTCCGATGGATAACGGTTGTTAATTGTGTTCTAAAATTATTTATTGGTTGATCTGATCATGCTCTAAGTTAAATTGATCTTATGCAGATTCACCTATCGATATATTCTCCAAATAATTATGGGAATGGCTTCTGTTTTGCCGTAAGCATCCATATAGAAAAATTCATTTTGACGTGCCAGATCTAGGTTCATAGATGTCCATATCAGACCAATCAGACTTTAGCCTACTGATACGATTGTCTTGTATCTCAATTTGGATGTACCAATTAGTTTTTATGTCTTGTGTATCACAACAATGGCTATTCTGAGGTTGCAGCATGGATACATCATTAAAACTGACCTTATTCTTTCAAGAGCTAAGATCTACTCTGATGTATCCGTACAAAGCTCAAAAATCTCAGGATTAACTAATGGCAACACAGGCATGAGCATTGGTGTGTTTTCTCGGTTTTTTGCACGAAGAAGCGAACATTCAGGTATAGATTCAAGCATCTACCCTAGCCACTTCTTCACCACTCTAGGTAGAAGCGCAAGCACTTCTTCTTGCAGCCAACATATCCCAACTCCTCCAGGTCTAGCAGCCCACTTTTCTCACAGATAATCTCACCCTTGCCAAGGAGGCAGCATCTAGGAATGTCACTGCTGACACTGTTCCTTGGGCGGTCAGAAAGCATCTTGCTCATTTCTACAGGACCACCCAAGAATTGCAGTTGCAGGTGTTTCACATCTCTAGAGAAGTCAATGGATTGATCATAATATAGCTCATTAGGTTTTGAATCGTTTCATTGAACCCATTTTTAGCTGTTTTGGTTCAGCTCATAGGTATATAGAACATGTCATGTAATCTCTCTCCTCTCTTCTGTAAATATCCAGGGTGTCTTTCTTTATCCTGTATATAGTGTACAACGTTTTTTTAGCCGGATGAATTTGTCACCTTCGATGCTTTTCACTGTTAAAAAAAGCTTATACGGTAATGGTTACCTGCTAACTTGTGCATACAAGTTTGTCATTTTACAGGTTCTGTTATTTGGAATACTTTTTTCTAGTACCTTTGAATGCATTACTGGCTGTATAGAATTATGGACCACCCCCATCAAAAAACATACATCTTCATATGCATTTTGAAAGCTGGTGTTTTTTCAAACGTCCCAAAAGTTTACTTCTCTTTGTAAAAAAACTTGATATTCCAACAATCTGATCTTGAAAAGGTAAGTATTTGTTTGCAGCTTATTTTAAGTACATCTTGCAGTTTACTTGACGCTACCTATGAAGCTTATACAACTGGATAAGTGCTGCGTGTTGATTAACAAAATCAATTGACCAGTGAATAATTTTTCCAACATATATGAACCGTCCGCATACTAAGGCCTCATTTGGTTGTTGGGGATAATTAACCCTGGGCAGTAGACCCCCGTGGGGGTTTTCCCTACTCACCTGGGAACCCCATGGACCACCACGGGAAATCACCCCGTTGCTGTTTGGGCATCAAGGGAAGGGGGGAATTTGGAAAGTACAAAAACGGATCATTATAATCAAAACTGACAACAAGTAACTTCATTTTTTTAATAATAGTGTCAATCCCAGAATATAGACTGCCCAATTTCTCAGAAATTGAGGAAATTTGAGAATAAATTTAATATAGAAATTTGGAGGAAAAACAGAACAGACCGATAATTAGAAAAACAACAAAATATTCAACTCACATCAACACATGTGTATCGGTCTTACATGTCACATCAAACAAATTATGCGTCATCGAGGACAAGCATAGTATGTTGATCATGCTTCAAAAGTGAAAATGCTAATTATAGTTACAAGTCCAAAAAGGATACAATATTTTGTTCCATTTTAAAAAAAATCAGCCATGTAAACTCTCCATACTAAACTTGGAAACTTCGATCATCAACTTATCAAACATTTCCATCGACTTGCTGTAAGTGCATCTAGTGCCCCTTAGTGATTTTGGTGTATTGAAGACTTATAGGTTAAGTAACTGATGCGTTTGTGAGTGTACACAGGTCTATAAGTCTATGAGGAGTTTGATATTTGCAGAGAAAGTCGACCCCTAAAAATGAAGTTCTTCAACTGAAGACTTTGATATTCTGAAGACTTTCTGAAGACTTTGAAAGTGAAGAAATTGGTGTGACCTTGAAGACTTGATATTCATTCGAGGATTATGAAGCGTGAAGACTTTTGTTTTCGTAGTTTCATTTTCTCTTTCTTGAGTCATAGGAAACACCGTACTTTTAAAGGGGGTTGAGGAAATACTAAGGAAAAATTTCCATGTGATGCTCAACTCAAAATCCTACACCTACCAATCCCTTCGAGTGAAGCCATTGGAAATCTCATATAGTTCAGTCAAATTAAATCGATGTGAGACGCAGATTCTTACATTCCTGAGGACTTTGCTCTAATCGAGAGTTAGGAATTCGCCATGGTCTTGAATTGCCTACCTGATGAGGAACATGATAGCCCCGAGGAATTTGAGAGTCAAATTTCCGATCGTTCTTTGTCTTCTTGGCCGCTGTCCCAAAATATCTTATCCACCTAACGGTCATATCATTGAAGGGCATTTATGTCTTATCATGTCGGGCTGCTCCCTAGGCTATAAATAGCCGCCCCTACAACCACTAGCTGGTTGGCTGCTCGAGAGAACTTGACACTTGTCATCGAGAGCAACCCATCCTCCGAGGACTTTGAGCAAAAATCATAAAGTGAGGAAAATCCCAAAACCAAACCCCACAAACCCAAAGTGATTGAGCATCATTGAAGAAATTGATCCTGTGTGGATCCGACGCTTATTACCTTTGAAGATCGTGCTTCTTCCAGACGGTTAGGCGTCAAGGTCTAGAGCATCCAAGAGGAATTGTGGATCGCCGAGTGACCAAGTCTGTGAAGGTTTGGAAGTCACCAAGACTTAACACGAGTGATTGGGCCAGAGGCCTATGTGGTCTTAGTTCAAGGAGAATAAGGTGAGGATGGGTGTCTGAGTTGCGCTCGAGAGGCGGGTGTCGGGATCGTGTGTCTCGAGTTTAAATACTCAACCGCTCCAACCCAGACGTACAAGCGAGATAGCAGTTGGAACTGGTTTACCAAATCATTGTCTTCACCAACCGACCGGTTCTATTTCCTCAACTCTTCCATTTCCTCATTCTTGTGTTGAATGTTGTTCATATCGTGCTTGAAGACTTTGGTGAAGACTTTCACAAATTCCTCGGTTCAATTTCTTGATCTGTTTGTTTTCATCTTGCTATCCTGTGTTTACACTTCCGTACTCTGTTTTTAGTCTTCATTTCATCATCTTGACTATGTGTGTATCTGTTATGTTTACTTACGAGTACATATTCCGCTGCAAGTAGCTCTTAGCTAAGGAATTTCCTCACAGCAAATTCCTCGATGAAGAATTCATAAAATCGCCTATTCACCCCCTCTAGTCGATATAACGACTTTCAATTGGTATCGAGCAAGGTACTCCCTTGTTACGTGTGATTTTGGTTTAACCGCCGGAGTTTTAGTTATGTCAACCGCAGTATGATCAAGGTCTCGGCTGGGTGTCCTACCTTTGATGGAGCGGACTACCCCTCTTTGGAAGAACAAGATCACGAATGCATCGTGAGGCAATTGACAATGATCTCGGTATGTTTAGGAAAATGGTGTCCCCTCATCCTTTGAAACCTTTGAATGCTACCGATGTGAAGAGATTCAAACAACTCGATTCTCAATCGAAGAATATCATATGTGGTCATCTGAGCAAAGGACAGTATGGAAGAGTGAGTGCTTTGGAAACTGCTAAACTTATCTGGGATAGGCTGTCCAAAGTAAATGAAGGAGTTTCAACTCAGCGTGACTCTCGAGTCGATGTTCTTCAGAATCTCTTCAACTGCTTCAAAAGACTCGACAATGAGAATGTCCAACAAACCTTTGATCGCCTCACTGACATCTCAAATGAGCTTCAAGCCCTCGGTGTGTCGGTGTACTAAAGTTGGGGTACCTTAGTACCCCGAACTTGTCTGCAGGCGATTCAGCCCCAGCTGCAAGGCTGGCAGGGCGCCCATAAGACCCTCCGTCACTCCCACTTGCTGCCATTCAAGAACAAAGTGCCAGATAAGTAGACAAGGCCCAGGCAAGAGAAGCTTGCCGGGAAGAACAAGGCCCCGGCAAGAGGAGCTTGCCGGGAAGGCCAAAACAAGGCGTTTCCAGAAGACTTGCGCGACGCCCAGCGTCGGCAAGAAGGCCCGACGACAAGCTTGCGGCGCAACAAGAAGAAGAAGCGGCAAGGCTGCCACCCTGCACCCAAGCTCCAACAAGCATCCAACAACATGTCACCCCAGGGCCATCCAGAGCACGTGGCGGTATTTGTGCAGCCATCTTGATGTGGTGAGGTGGCAAGCGGAGCTGACAAGGAGGCCATCGTGGCGAATGGTGGCGCACCTAACGGTCGTTTACTTACACTATTGGGGCGACCGGACGGGCATTAAATGCCTTTGTCCCCTGCCGTCAGAGTTAGGTAGGGGACACTGTTGAACACTGTTGTACCAACCTGCGTTTTTACTCTTTTACCCCCTCCTCCTACGCTGCCACCTGTTGGTGCCCCCATCAGACTATAAAAGGGAGGCCCATGCGCACGTAGAAGGGGTTCGGCGGTTCGGAACTTTTCCATGCTAGGGTTCCACCGTTCGGTCGATTCAACACACCCAGCACCACAATACGCTCGCGCTCTCGAGCAGGAAGAAATACAACACAAACCAGCAGTAGGAGTTTTATCTCTCCGGAGAGCTCCGAAGCTGGGTAAAATCCCCCGCGTGTGTGACCTCGATCTGCTCTTCGTGCGGCCCTCGCCCCCCTGCCGGACCAGAAGGGGCCCCCTTTGCCCCATAGGTGCTCGTCCCCAGACCACGACATCTTTGGCGCGCCAGGTAGGGGGCGTCGAGGTTGTGCGAACCTGATCCGGTCTCCGCGCGCGCTACATCAGCATCTTCGTCAACATGCCGCTGAAGAAGAAGGCTTCGGAGGTAGCCGCTCCGTCTGCGACTGTCCTACCGCCACCGGAGCAGACGGGCGGTGGGGCGGACGCCGGCGGGGAGCGGATACGGTGGCGGCACTCACGTCGTCACGGGTCAAGGACAAGGCCCCGCAAGCTTGGCGTCGGTATCCACCGCGCCCCTCCCAGGAGGTACAAGATCAACAACGCCACGGTGCTCCTAGCACCGTGCTCACGTTGGAACAAGGCCAAGCTGGTGGGTCACGGGGCATTCAAGACCAGCGTGCCGCCCGACATCTTGTCGGCGCGAGTGAAGTGGCTGCGGGACGGGTG
Source organism: Aegilops speltoides (assembly GCA_021437245.1). Lineage (NCBI taxonomy): Eukaryota > Viridiplantae > Streptophyta > Magnoliopsida > Poales > Poaceae > Aegilops > Aegilops speltoides. The sequence continues at coordinate 50,363,557 of CM038142.1, forward strand.
TTGCTCCTTCAATCAATTGGGAGTCAAGCACATCCGTTCCTCGCGCCGCTTCGTCGCCACCGCCACCTAAGATCGCAAAGGAAGCGCCGGCCCGAGCCCGGCTGCTCTGGACTACCCTCGGCGCCACACAAGATTGACGGCGGAGGATGACCATTTATAGCCTCATCGGCCGCCAGCGGCGATAAGCCCCGCAACCGAGCGCATCGAAGCCCGGCAAGCGCCCGGCGCAAGCCGACGCCGACAAGACATTTGGGGTGCCACTACCATGCACTCCCGCCCGAAGGCCGAGATCGCCCACTTGCCGGGCCAACCCCGCGCCGACTCCTTTGCATCGTCGGACCCACGCTTTTCGCGCGACCAGCGCCAAGTTCTCCAAGAACGATGGCACAAGGACTCTCGTACTCGCATCGAGCGCAGAAGAGAAGCGCGACATCAATCTGACCAGCGCGTTGGGCCCACTGTCGACATGCACGCGCCGGGGGAACCAGACGACTTGCCGTACGCGGCAGGTTGCCCTGCGTTCACCCGCGAGCTGCGGCAAGTCCAGTGGCCCCGCACCAAGAACTTCAAGCCAGACGTACCCGAAAAGTACGATGGCAGGATACATCCGTCGGAGTTCCTTAGCGTCTACACCATCGCGGTGCAGGCTGCCGGGGGGCGAGACGAGAAGATCCTCGCCAACTACTTCCCACTGGTGCTCAAGCCCAACGTCAGCTCTTGGCTCATGCACTTGCCGGACAGCTCCATCTCTTCGTGGGCGGACCTGTGTCACCAGTTTGTCGGCGCCTTCACAGGCGGCCACAAACCCCATGGCGGGAGAGTGATCGCATCCGCTGCGTCGAAAGGAGGAGAGCCCTGCGCAAGTACATATAGAGATTCAGCCAGGTGCAGCGCAACATTCCAGACGTCCACCCTGCAGCGGTTATCAGCGCGTTCCATCAGAACGTGCGCAACCGCCGGATGAGGGAGGAGATGGCAATGTGCAAGATTAGGGATGTCAACGAGCTATATGCTCTGGCCGACAAGTGTGCACGGGCCGAAGAGGGGAGGAAAATCCCCGGAGAGACTGCAGGGGCAGAAGGATCTGACAGCGAAGAGGACACCGCTCCGGCAAGGAAGAACTGGAGGCGGAACAACAAGAAGAGGAAGGCTAAGGACGTGCTAGTCGTTGAGCAGTCCCGCAACGAAGGCTCCGGCAAGGCCAAACCCAGCGACTCCGGCGAGGCCGTGGTGGCCGCCGACAAGCAGGACGGCTCCGGCAAGCAATATTGCAAGATCCATCGGACCAAGGGCCATGACCTCCAAGCGTGCAAGAAGGTCGAGAAGATGGCCGAGCTGCAGAAAGCCGAATATGAGCGCCGCGACAAGGAGAAGGCCCAGAAAGCTGGCGGAGGATCCGGCAAGAAGCTTCCCGCCCAGGGAGGACGCCGCGGCAAGCCCAAGCAGCGGCAAGGAGATAGACCTCCCCGGGGCCGCAACAAGGATGAGGAAGAAGATGAGGATGATGAGATGGAGGAAGATGAGACTGATGACCAGGAGTTTCAGAAGGCGACGGAGGTTTTGTGCGTGGACGGCGGTGCTTCTCTGCACGCCTCGCACCGTCAACTCAAACAGTGGGTGCGGGAGGTGAACACAGTAGAACCATCAGTCGAAGCGCGCAAGCCCCTGAAGTGGTCTAGCACGCCCATCGTCTTTGATGTTGAGGATCACCCTGATCGCATCACTGCGGTCGGGTGCTTGCCGATGTTGGTTTCACCAACCATCCGCAACCTCAAGGTCACAAAGATGTTGGTTGTGGCGGGGGCGGCTGAATCTCATCTCCTCCCGGTGCTCAAGAAGCTCCGGATCCCGACAATGAGCTCGAAGAGATGGTACCTTTCAAGGATAAATCCGGGAAGGAGCAAGCCGAAGGGAAAGATCACACTGCCAGTGACCTTCGGCAGCGAGCTGAATTTCAGGATAGAGAGAGTCACGTTCGACGTTGCTGATTTCCCATTGCCATACAATGGGATACTCAGCCGTCCAGCGCTTGCCAAATTCATGGCAGCCTCTCACTATGCCTACAATGTGCTCAAGATGTCTGGTCCGATAAGTGTCGTTTCTGTCCAAGGCGACAAGAAGGATGCACTGATCTGTACCGACAAGATCTACCGGGAAGCAGCAGCCGCAGCAGAGCACAAACCACTTGCCGCTGAAGCTCCCCGGGGGAAGAAGAAACCCAAGTCCGGCAAGAGTAGCTCTGATGCCCACTCCGGCAAGCGCACCTCTTCGGAGTGTTGCGCTACCGTTGAGGACGCACCATCGAGCTCCACCGGCAAGTGCAAGAAGGCGAAGATAGCCTTACCAATGACTAAAACCGGCAGAGATAGCTCTGGCGCCCACTCCGACAAGCGCACCTCTCCGGAGCACTGCGGTGCCGTCGAGGACGCGCCATCAAGCTCCACCGGCAAGTAGAGCAAAGAGGGCAGTCAGTTTCAAACTTTTGAGTCGTATTCCTTGAAAGACCGTACCTTGTATGGAAAACCTGTGCACGAAGGGATCGAACCGTGGCTAAGTTGCGCCCTTGATCTGTTTCGAGTCCGCTCAACAATGAAGGTGCGCCGCAACTAGCCCGACGAGGTTTCTCGCCGGAGGCAACACCGCCAGCGGGCTGCTGATGTTCCGCACTCAGCAAGTGTGCTTGCACCGGCGAGTTCCCTAAAAGTGTGAGGGTGAAAACATACAAGGGAGAGAGTCAAGGAAGAAGTGCAATCCTGCCGGAGCACGGAAGACAAAAAAAGCTAAGTTGTCCGAAGTTTAGGTGCACAGCACCATCCGTTTTTAATTTTTATGTTATGTTCCTTGAACATCCGCGCCTTGTATGAAAAACCTGTGCGCGGAGTGTCGGGGCGCTCTGCGGCCTCGAGCACCTATGGGGCACTGGGGGCCCCTTCTGGTTCGGCAAGGGAGGCGGGGCAGCCTTGTGAGCGGTCGAGGTCGGCAGCTGGGAAGGCAGGCGATTTTACCCAGCTTCGGGGCTCTCCGGAGAGATAAAACCCCTACTTCTGCCTTTTTGCTTGTTATTTGATCTTGCTCGGCGTGTGGCGTATGGTGGTGTCCTAGGTATCGAATGGATCCAACCCCTCTCGTCGCATGGGCCTCCCTTTTATACTCGAAGGGGAATCCACGGTGGTAGCGTGGAAGAGGGGTAGAAAGGTAAAGTGCGGGTTGGTACAGCGAGTGTGCAACAAGATACCCTACCTAACTCGTGGCGGGGGACAAGGGCATTAAATGCCCGTCCGGTCGCTAACAAAGGCAGGAGGAGGAGTGACCGTTAAGTGAGCCACGGTTGCCACGATGGCATCTCTGTCAGCTCCGTTTGCCACCTCGCTCCGCATGGCTGCGTAGTGCCTCGCCACGTGCCCTTGGGATGGCCTTGTGATGACACGTCGCTGGGTGTGCTAGAGTTTGGGTGGCGGCCTTGCCGCGGCAAGTGCCTTGCCGCGGCCCTTCTCTTGTGTGCCGGCAAGCTTGCCGGCTATCGGACCTTGCCGGGACGCGCGGGGCGCCGCGGCAAGTCTTCTGGTGATGCCTCGGTTGGCCTTCCCGGCAAGCTCCTCTTGCCGGGGTCTTCGTTTTTCTTGGTTAGTACTTTGTTCTTGAATGGAGGTAATAAGGAGCGGTGGAGGGCCTTGGCGGGCGTCCGGCAAGCCTTGCCGGGTCTTCTGTTGCCGGGCACAAGTTCGGGTACTAAGGTACCCCTACTTTAGTACAGCGACAGAGCCCGGGCTGGGCCATACACGGTGCCGGCGTTGTTGGGCCAGGCCCAAAAGCAGTCTGCAGACGCGCGTGGCCTGGGTCCGCATAGAATCGGGCTCCGCGTCACCGCGCTCCCATAGCGGCACGCGTCGATTGCGGCGTCGTGGGAGGCGTGGGTGGCGCGTCACGATTTATAAGGCATCCACCCCGTGATCATGGTGCGAGGCGAGGTCATTTCACCCGTCGCTCGGCTCCGCTTTTTATGCTGCTCCCATGCGTGGGGGGTCGTGGCGGCGAAGGTGGGAGACCGAGCCGTCACGGCGAATGGCGAGTCGGCCCGCTCCTCTGTCCTCCTTGCTCCTGATTGGCTGGCGGGGTGGCTGAGCCCCACCTCGCCCTTTAAAAGGGCGGAAGGGGAGCAAAATAGTCTCGCCTTCCTCTTCTTCCTTCGTCTTCAACTTCGTTACTCTTCCTCCCATCTGCCATGGAGGAGGGAATCCTGGTCCTTCAGCGGTGGCAGCGAGGGTCGCTTCGGGCAGCGCGCTCTCCCTATCCCTTGTGGTGGCGGAGCCGCCACGAGGGGAGAGGGAGGGGCGAGGCCGAGACGAGGTCGAGGACGTGGTCGGCGCTCGGGAGAGGCGGCGGGCGATGCACCTCCCGTCTCCGCCCGGCTCCTTTCTCTCGGCGGTCCACACCGGGGCGACCCACAGGAGTTCTTCATCAAACTGCGTCAAGCACCTCGTCGCCGCCTCCGGCTGCCGACCCTGTTCGCGAGCGCGATGGAACCGGATCCACCCGAGATGTTGGAGTTGCGCATGAGGGGCTGCGGGATCAGCGGCACTCGAGTCGATGTCGTATCCCCAGCCCCGGCGTGATGTACTTCGATCGAGGGTGGAAGGCGTTCGCCTCGCATCCACAGCTTGACGGCAGGGTTTACCCTCCATTTTAAGTTAATGGAGGAGACCTTCTCGCCGTCAAGGTCTTGAGGACTCCGGCACCGGGCGAGATGCTGCGTGGACAGCTCCTCCGATAGCGAAGGTCCCTCCTCGGCGAGAGTAGCGAGGAGGGAGCGAAGCGGCGACAGCGAGGATGGCGGGTCCGACTAGGCGTCGGGACGCTGCCTCGCGCGCCACCGGCGACCCCATCATCCGGGTCGCCGGCCTTCTGAACTCCCCGGGGCCGTCTTCTTGGGCGGCTGGTGTAGGGAGGCTGTGGAAGAGGAAGAGGGGTGGCGGCAAGGCCTTCAAGTCGAATCGAGGCGAGGCGCCCTCGGCAGCGTCTTGGCGTCCGCCGCCCGTCTTCAAGCTCGCCTCCGGTGCCTCCATCTCCGCCAAGCTCTGGCGGCCCCTCGAAGTTCTCTTGGTGTCTTCGGCGCCTGTAGCTCTCCTAGGCGCCCTTTTGCCCTCCGGCAAGCTTCTCTTGCCGGGCCTCCTGACCTACCTCCTGAGCAGGAGAAGCAGGAGGGGGATTACTGCATCTTATCTCTCAATTTGTAATCCTTCAGGCCTTAGCTGTATTCAAAATCTGTAATCCTCTCTATCATGTTTTTCATCCTCTATGGACTTGTACTAAACTTGGGTGTTTTTAATGAAAAGAGGGGAACGCTTGCCGGACTAAGTCCTTTACTTGATTTCGTGCCTTGTACGCTCCCACCCTACGCTTCCAGGGGACTTGCTGGAACGAACACACTTGCTGAGTGCGGGACATCAAGAGCCAGTTGGCGGTGTTGCTTCCGGCAAGCAACCTTGCCGGGCGATTCGATGCGCTTGTATTTGTTGGCGGACTCGAAAACAAACCAAAGGCGCAACTTGGCGCGACTCGCCCTCCTCCGCCGCAGGTTTTACAAGACACGCTCGTTCAAGGACGCGGCCCCGCCTTCCCCGGTCCATAAGAGGATGCATGACGAGGGATGAAAAACTTATCTGACTCTGCAGCCCCCCGGCGACATTAGCTTGTCGGGGAGGAATCTTGGCCTTCGCACCTCCGCAATTCTGGCTCCGCCGAGATCCAGTCTTGGTGTGCCTTCTTTGCCCTTATGTCGCCGGTGCCGCTGCCTCCGAGGCCCCTGCCCGTCATGAAGGAGCTTTGGCACTTGCAGCCCCAAATGGCTGGCTTGTTGGAACCCAGCCACCAATCTCCGCTTCTCCTTGTCCCTGTGATTATAGCCACGAAAACAACTGAGATAGCGCTGTAATAAGCTATTCTTTCATGGTGCGACTCTACAACGCGATGCCACGCTTTGCCCTTCGTATGTTTACACCCTACGCTTCTAGGGAACTTGCCGGCGCTAACACACTTGCTGAGTGCGGAACATCAGCAGCCTGCTGGCGGTGTTGTTTCCGGCAAGAAACCTTCTCGGGCTAGTTGTAGCGCACTTGAATTGTTGAGCGGACTCGGAAACAAATCAAGGACGCAACTCAGCCGCGAGTTAGTTCCTCCGCGCACAAGTTTCTCATACGAAGGGCGCCCTATGGCAAGGCTTGCTATGTTACACCCTCTACTTTGTTATGTCCTTTGTATGTTTTTACCCTACGCTTCTAGGGAACTTGCCGGCGCTAACACACTTGCTGAGTGCGGGACGTCAGCAGCCTGCTGGCGGTGTTGTTTCCGGCAAGAAACCTTCTCGGGCCAGTTGCAGTGCACTTGTATTGTTGAGCGGACTCGTAAACAAAGCAAGGATGCAACCTAACCACGATTCGGTTCCTTCGCGCACAGGTCTTTTGTACAAAGGACGAACGCACAAGGAACATGACATAAAAAAGCATAAGACTAAGAAGTGCTCTGTACAAAAACTCGGGTGACTTAGCTTTTCCGTCTTCAGCAATCCGTCGAGGCCGTGCTTCTTCCCCGATTCCCCCCTGTATGTTTTCATCCTCACGCTTTTGAGGAACCCCCCCCCCGGCGCAAACACACTTGCTGAGTGCAGGACATCAGCAGCCCTCTGGCGGTGTTGCCTCCGGTGGGAAGAACTCGTCGGGCTGGTTGCGGCGTACTCTTTTTTTTACCATTGGCGGACTCGAACGGATCAGCAGCGCAACCTAACCACGATTCGACCCGTCTGCGTGGGTTCTTCATACAGAGTGCGGGCTTCGGAGAGCACAACTCAAAGTTCAAGCTTAGCAACTTTCTTTGCCTTCTTGGCTGGCGAGCTCGATGGTGTGTCCTCGGCGGCAATGCGGCACTCGGAGGCGGGCTTGCGGAGCGAACACGAGCCATTCTTGCGGGCTTAGTCTTTGGTTGATCTGCCTTTGCCTTCTCGCACTTGCGGTGGAGCTCGATGGTGCGTCCTCGGCGGCAGCGCGAAGTACTCGGGGAGGTGCGCTTGCGGAGTGAGCATCGAGCTATCCTTGCGGACTTGGCCTTCTTCTTCCCGGGGAGCTTCACAAGTGGCTCGGCTCTGCTGCGGCTGCTGCTTCTGGTAGATCTTGTCTCAGCGAGATGAGTGCATCCCTCTTGTCGCCTTGGACAGAAATGACACTCATCGGGCTGGCATCTTGAGCACATTATGCAGCGTGGTGAGAGGCCGCCATGAACTTGGCGAGTCTTGGTCGGCCGAGTATCCCGTTATAGGGTAAGGGGATATCAGCCACGTCAAACGTGACCCTCTCAGTCCTGAAGTTCAATTCGCTGCCGAATGTCACCGGCAATGTGATCTTCCCCTTGGGTTGGCTCCTTCCCGGATTTATCCCTTGAAAGGTGCCAGTCTCTTCAAGCTCGCTGTCGGGGATCTGGAGCTTCTTAAGTACTGTGGAGGAAATCAAGTTCAGGCCGGCCCCACCGTCAACCAGCATCTTCGTGACCTTGAGGTTGCGGATTGTTGGTGAAACCAACATCGGCAAGCACCCGATCGCTGCGATGTGCGATCAGGGTGGTCCTCAGCGTCGAAGGCGATGGGCGTCTTGGACCACTTGAGGCTTCGCGCCTCAGCAGACGGCTCATGGCGTTCACCTCGCACCCATTGTTTGAGTTGGCGGTGCGAGGTGTGCAGGGAGGCGCCGCCGTCGACGCATAGCACCTCTGTTGCCTTCTAGAATTCTTGGTCTTCAGCCTCGTCTTCCTCCATTTCATCTCCATCATCCTCATCTTCGTCCTTGTCGCGGCCCCGGGGAGGCCTGTCCCCTTGTCGCGCCTTGACTTTGCCACGGTGCCCTCCCCGGGTGTCACATCCCTAGCTTCTGGTATTGCACTAGGCTAGCTTCATGTGTGCATCATATTTAAATTTTGCTTAATTTTGAAATGGGGATTGCTCAAACCCTAGCATTAAAGAAATTCACTAGGTTTACCTAATATAATTTCAGTAAGTCCAAGTGGCTTTCAAAAATGTTCATGATATTTGACAAAGGTGAAAAACCTTTACCAAAAATGATGCCAATATTTTTGGGCCATTATGAATTTTTGGATAATCCATATTTTATTTGAATTGGGGCATTTAAATACTATTAATATTTTTAAATGCTCCAACAATTCTGAAAATAGTTAAGGGCCTCTGTAATAACTCATTTAATGCCCACAATTATTTTCAGGATTTATTAAAATGATTTGGGCTATAAACTAAATCAGAAACAAAACTACAGAAATAGAAAAGGAAACAAAATAAAGAAAAGGAGAGAGAGATTACATGGCGCTTACCTGGACGACCCGCAGGACGCCGGACGCACCGCACCATGACCATGGCGTCGTCTTCAACCTCTCGGCTGCCGAGATCGCCGACGACCGCACGCCGTCACCAACCCTTCCCCGAGCCCGCTGAGACGCGTACTGCAACCGCTGTGAGCTCCTCCCCCGAACCCCCGTCTTCTCCGTCTCGTTTGCATGCCGTAGCGCCATTCCCCACCGTCACCGAAGCTCGCCGCCGTTTGCCGCCGTCGCCACCCGTGGCTAGAGCGAACGTAACGAAGCCGAGCACACCACCGTGCTCGGCGCGTCATCACGTGCCCGTAGCACCCCTCCGTGGCCCCTGCCGTGCTGTATCACGCCGGCCCTGAGCACACCCGCACGTCGGCCACCGCCGTGAGCTCTCTGCCGGCGAGCTCCGGCCACCCCAGCTTCTCCCACCTGCTCCATTGGATGCGCGCGTTCGCCACTCCGCGTAGATACCCTCCGCCTTGCATTTGGTGGCGGAGGAGCGATCCGAGCACCTCCGCCGTCTCGGCATCGCCGGCGACGAGCCGGGGGTCAACTCCGGTGAGTTTGACCCGGGGTTGACCACAGTTTGACCCCCTCTGGGTCACTGACGTCTGGGCCCCAGGCCACTAACTAAACTAGGTTAGTGTTAGTTTAACGCTAACTAATTAGATTAGTTAGGTTAGTCAGCGACAGAGCGGGATCCACTGCCAGGTTTGACCTGGACCGGCCTCGTTGACGCTGACGTCATAGTGACGCAATCTTGACGCAATAAATATTTTACGGATTTATTTTTATACGGAAATTCGAAAAATAACCAAAACTTCTAAAATTCATATAAAATCAACCGTAGCTCCAAATCAAATAAATTATATATGAAAAATTATCAGAAAAATTCAAGGAATCCATCTGTACCATTTTCATGCATGTTTGAACAATGTTTGTCCTCTGTTTTGGACAAAACAAATAAAGGGCATTTAAATAATCATATATGGAGTTTGAATTTGGATCATGTATTCAAACCAACTTCATTTAAATCATAGCTAGATGCATTAGCTCAAATCACAGCATATTGCCATGTCATGATCATGCATCATATTGTGCATTTGCATTGATTGTGTTTCTTTCTCGATTGCGGTAATTGCCCCTCTCGATAGACGCGTTCGACGATGAGTTCGTTGACACCGATTTAAGAGATATATTATCTTCGAAGTGCCGAGCAAGCAAAACCCCTTGTTCATTCGATACAATCCCACTCTCGCTCCTGCTCTCTTTACTGCATTAGGACAACAACGATTCAATCATTACTTGCTGCGGTAGTTGAACCCCTTTATCCTTTGCATGACCTGTCATTCCACAGTAAATAGATGAAACCCACTAGCATGAGTAGGAGTTGTTTGAGCCCTGTTGTGCCTACTCATACATGCTTGTTTGTCATGCCTGCTATTGCTTAGAGTTGTGTCAGGTCTGATTCATCGAGGATGAATCAGAGGTGTGTGAACATGTCCTCTCAGATGTGAGCTAAGTGTGTGAACACGATTTGGTAAAGGTAGCGGTGAGAGGCCATGTAGGAGTACATGGTGGGTTGTCTCATTGCAGCCGTCCTCAGGAACTGAGTTCTGTGTTTGTGATCCATGAACAGTTACTACCACACATTGGGTTCCGTAACTCGGCCCTCTCGGCTTCTTAATCACCCTTGTTCTCTGTCCGGGAGTTGCAACTAGTTTACGGTGTTTGTAGGTAGTGTTAGTAGTCTACCAAGTGGCACCCGTGCAGGTGGGCTTGGGACAGACTAGGCACCATGGCACGGTGTACCAAGCGTACATCCACCCGTCGAGGTGGGCTTGGGAACCCTGCTCACATCGTTTGGGGCCGTGGCGACACCCGCCGGATCTCCTTGCGGATGGAACCCGAATAGGCGATAAACACGGGCGAGAGACTTGAGTGTTTAGGTAGGCGTGGCCGACTCCTCGCCGGCTTCCGCTTGAAGGTTGCCGAGGTACATGACGTGTCTGAGGCGATAAGTGGCGAGAGCGTGTGAAGAAGTACACCCTGCGGGGTTATCATTATCTATTGAATAGTCGGATTCCTCGGATATGGAAACTTGGACCCCTTGCATAGTTCATAGACAAGTGAAAGTGGATACCCTAAAATCGCAAGATAAGCGTCGATGCTATGGATGGCGTTCTCGTAGGGAGGCGGGGCGGATCCATAGTGGTGTATTGATATGGTGAATATGTGGACTCGTGTGCGCCACCTCAAAAGAGTTACATTGCGATCGTAGTTTCGGGATAGCCACCGAGTCAAAGCTGGCTTGTGCGCTTAAACCCCACCATCCCTTTGTTGACAATGATGCATATGTAGTTAGATCGATGTAAGTCTTCTTGGGTACATTTGTACTCACGTTTGCCTATTTTATGTTTTTGCAGAGAGACTTAAGTCTCACTAGTAGTTCCACGTGGACTTGACGTTTAGCTTGTTACCTCAGCTACGATCTTGTGCCCTCGGCGGATCTCGGTAGACAGTCGGGGCTTCTAAGCCTTTTTCATTTGTAGATGTCGTACTCGGACATGTTAAGCTTCGCTTGTGCTTGACTTGTATGCTCAAATGTTGGGTCGTGAGACCCTGTTTATAATATCTCGCTCCTCGGGCCTAATGAATACATACTTGAGTCGTAGAGTCATGTTGTGATGCCATGTTGTATTTGCACATATCAAGCATATTGTGTGTATGTTATTTAAATGCTTGGTATGTGTGGGATCGACTATCTAGTTGTTTATCTTTAGTAGCCTCTCTTACGGAAATGTCTCCTAGTGTTTCCAGAGCCATGGTAGCTTGCTACTGCTCCTAACACTTAGGCTGGCCGGCATGTGTCCTTCTTTGTTCTTGTATACATCCTTTGGGAAATTTCACGCGATGAATCTTGGAGTCTGTTAGCCCTTACAGCCCGGTTCACGGAGTCCTGCTAGCCAGTGCTACAGCCTGGATTCACTTTCGTGATGACCGACACGTTCGATCTTTGGGTCATGGATGCCTGTCCTGTAAGTTTGTGCCACTTTGGGTTTACGACTAGCCATGTCAGCCGGGCTCCTCATCATATGGATGCTAGCGACACTATCATATCGTGTGCCAAAAGGCATAAGCGGTCCCGGGCAAAGGTAAGGCGACACCGTGGAATACCGTGCGTGAGGCCGCAAAGTGATATGAGGTGTTACATGCTAGATCGATGTGGCATTGAGTCGGGGTCCTGACAGCTTTGGTATCAGAGCTTGACTGCCTGTAGGATTACCAAGCCAAACTGGTCGAAGTTGTGTCTAGAAATGCTTTAGTTATGTAAGGGAATTGATTGTGGTATGGAACGTAAGGCTCTTTTTACTCCTTTACCTTATGCCCTTCTGATCTGAGTCATCCTCTTCTCTTCTACGGGGATTAAGAACTAGGCCTTCTCATCTATCTATCAGGATGATGTGTTACTAAACCATAGACTTATAGAATTGTTAGTTTCAAATCTCAGCTCAGTTTTACTACTTCTGTATGTTCATAGCTGGTCGCAGAATCTTGATATTGTGATGATCGAGTGGTTATGCCACCATTTTGCATGATGTCTCAAATCTTTTTGAGCATTTACAGCCGTTATGCTGTCCGAGTCATCCCAGGTTTCTAAACAGTCTGATGCATTTGCAAATCCCTTCCTTCCGTTCCTGATGTCCTTTTAGGCCAGGTTAATCACACCAATTGCTGAGTTGAGGTACTCTATTGCCTCGACATATATGTTGGAGTTATTATTATGACCCTAGGTGTCTTAGGGGATCACCTAGTAATCTAGCCATTTATGTGTTCCCAGTGTAATGATTCTGGCCGTCATTCTCGAAAGCATCCCGTGATGCCATTTAGTTAGTAGGTATTCTACTTCTGGGTTTTAAACCCGAGATTCACCCTACCTACTTCATGTTGATAGTGTTTGCTAGTTTCTTTAGGTTATTAGTAACCTTGCGATAGTCCTCGAGGTTCGTGGTATTTCCTTCTTCCAAATACTATGAACCGCTTATGGCAGAAGTTCTTTGAACCAAAAGATCACAACCAGAGTGCTCTTGATGAGTTCTTCTCTCTATATTGTGACTCTGCCAGTTCAACCTTGCTGCATGGGTTATCTGGAAGAAATATGTTGAAGTCGCTCGACATGCTAATCCATGCATCCACAACTCAGAAAATCATATGTTCTCTTGGGTTGTCCCTCTTTAATTGTATTCCGACCCTCGTCTATCAATTGATAGTCAAGAGTATACGTGCATTCGTTCATCGATGCCTATCACTCTTGTGGTTCGTCAAGCCATTCTATTCTGGAATGACTAGGAGAAACAAACTCCAGTACCTCATCCATATCCAGGATTGGGTCAAAGCAGTTGTACTCCACAGATCAAATACTAACCCAGCTTTTGATTCTGTTCTACCTGAAGTATTACCGTCTTTATGTCAGGATTTTCATGAGAATTGCACCGGCTCTTGTGAATTCTTGACGTAGTGATACTTCTCGCCATCATTATTCATCCCTCGGTTCCGTGTTGTCGCAACCGGAATACCGACAAGTGAATCGTGATGTGCAAAATCTATGCTCCTAGCAACTCTGTTGCTTGGTAGTCAAATGGACAACAATTTCATTCTTAGCGTGCTGATTATTGAATCATTATCCTAGGATTGATCGTGCTACCTAGTCCTTATTCTGGTGCACTCCTTGATCAATGAGTTATGATTATCCAATCCCTTGCCTACTTCACCATATCATCTTGCCCTGAAAAGCAAGATTGTTCTCGAGCTTAGTGACATATCGGTGGTTCATGATTTTCCGTATATCTTCTCGGAAGTATTACCAGGTTGTCACCTGACCGCTATGTTGAGCTCGTGATCAAGTTGGTTTCTTGTAAACCACCCCTTCTCCAAGAATCTATGTTGGATACCCCTGAGCTGGTTGGTTAAGCTAAACAACAACTTGGAGAATTGGAAGATAAAAGCTTGTCCGACTCAGTTCATTCCAAAGGGATATCTTTGTGTGTGTGAGTGTGTGTGTGTGTGTGTTGAAGAAAGATGATATCTTCATTGATTGATCCTCGTGGTCAATTGTTGGATTTATTGTCTTACCCAAAACCTTTGATTTGAGTATGGGCTATCATCAAATCAAATCAGAACCAATGATGTTCGTAATGTTGTCTTACTCGTTGTTGATTCCTCGAGCATACACCATTTTATCTTTTGGGTCTGACCAATGTTAGCACCTTGTTCACATAATTACGGAATTCCTTCTTCATGGGAACCGGGATGAATTGTTGTTGAGCCCATCAGCAACATGTTTAACCTCTCCATGATTGTGTTGAACATCCAGCTAGTATTGGAAACTTTTGAAAGCATTTGTTCATGCTAGCTCATGAAGCTCATGTTCGGGTGTAAGAAGTGACTTCCTCCAATTCATGTGCATTTGGTGCAAGTTGCCGCCGTGGATTCGAGAAAGTTAGTTTTTACTTCCTTTGGAATCATCCCAAGTTGGTCACGCATATGTGCGAAGTACTCTATGGTTTGTGAGATTAGCTACCTCCATTCTATATGTGTCCCTAGCACGCCAAGCCACTGATTGATTTGTTCTAGGAGAAGAAGCTCCTTCTTAAGACCCAGGGCTTATACAAGGACTTCGATATCCTCAATGATGGTTCACCACCTGAACTCGGTAGTATTTTATTATAAGACTACTACGTGGTCATGCCTGTCTGGGACAACGTGTTCACATGTTTGTAGCAGAACCAGCTCATGTTTTGGAGCTTGCTATCGTAGTTCATTTCCCGAGAATCTCGCAACGTCATATCGTCGATTTGTGTTGCAAACTTTCTTTTCCAGACATGTTGTCTGAAATATCCTGTCACCAACCGGATCTGAATCTCAGGCAGATGTGATGGTTGGTACTTTTCTAAGATCTATGATGTAGGTCCCGACAAGGTTGATGTCGTGGCCAACACACCCAACCGGAAGACCTATTATTGTAGTTTCTTGATTGAGGAAGTTGGCCACCTCCCCATAAGGATTTCATAGGATTTACTCCCTAGTCGTTCCTTATGGATTTTTGTGTTTTTGAAGTCCGACCTTTTACTTGATGTTCTAGATATCAAACCATATCTATGAATGGGTTACACTAGTACATCAAGGAGAACATTAGAAGCGGAGTGCTAAATGTCTCTCGGTCGATCTTCCAGATTTTGTTCCCCTTGGCCTCGCTAAGGTGAAATCTGAGAAGGTGTTGTCTTCCTTTGCATCTGCATTACCCATCACTGTTCATCATGGTAGTACGTTGTGTTACCAGGACCCTTGACACGGATGTTGGTAAAACCTTGTTGAATATGGAAATGCTCAAGTTCCTGAGAGCACGCACAAGCAAAATCATCCCTTACGTTGTCTTCAACAAGGTAGTCCACATCATCCATTCTAATCCGGATATGCCATTCTACCGAACCCCTCCAAAAGATCGCTCGATTTTTGCCCTAGGCTGGTATAGAGAGTCTCAATGATCTCTATATCAAAGGTAATTCTTTTTGCCACTTAAGGTAATAATCTACGAATCACCCTCCTCCAGGATGTCCCGCTGTGGTATCATGGCAACTCAACTCCTCGCTACGTTGACAGTCGTTCACCACCATCGTAAGTGTGGAATTGTTGTCTACCTAGTGAACCCTCGTCATCTATCTCACTCCATTCCTTCGGATGTATGCTTCATGTCTCAGCTCAAGAGATGTTTCAATGTCCCATTCCATGAGTTGATCTGAGTTGTTCGACCCTCGAGAAGATCGATCCTTCGAGTCTTTCTTTCCTCTCGTTGTCATGTTAGTTGGAGTTCTCGGGCAAGACATCAAGACAATGATGATGATCGGGTCAGCGTTCTTTGAAGTGCCACCGGATTGTGAAGATTATGTTAGTTTGCGATCCCCTTTCTCTTACCCTACGCTTGAATCTCGGGACGAGATTCTTGTTTAGTAGGGGTGAGCTGTCACATCCCTAGCTTCTGGTATTGCACTAGGCTAGCTTCATGTGTGCATCATATTTAAATTTTGCTTAATTTTGAAATGGGGATTGCTCAAACCCTAGCATTAAAGAAATTCACTAGGTTTACCTAATATAATTTCAGTAAGTCCAAGTGGCTTTCAAAAATGTTCATGATTTTTGACAAAGGTGAAAAACCTCTACCAAAAATGATGCCAATATTTTTGGGCCATTATGGATTTTGGATAATCCATATTTTATTTGAATTGGGGCATTTAAATACTATTAATATTTTAAATGCTCAACAATTCTGAAAATAGTTAAGGGCCTCTGTAATAACTCATTTAATGCCCACAATTATTTTCAGGATTTATTAAAATGATTTGGGCTATAAACTAAATCGAAACAAAACTACAGAAATAGAAAAGGAAACAAAATAAAGAAAAGGAGAGAGAGATTACATGGCGCTTACCTGGCCGGCCTTGCACTGTAGCAGCCCACCAGGGCCCATGCCAGTCATCCTCTACCTCTGCCAAGATGGCGGAGGAGGAGACAAGCGACGCTGCAGCGTGGCGACACGCCACCTCCCTGCTCGCCTGCCTCACCGAGGCGCCTCGAAGCCCCTCCTCGGCGCCACGCACTTCCCCCCGGGCCCCCTCCCTCTCTCTCGCGTCCATTCCCTCCTCTCCCTCGCTCTCTCCCGTGACGGCCGACGCGGCCATGGAAGCGCCGCCATGAACCACCGCGCTCCCCGACCCCCTCTCGCCTTCCCGTGTTGCGTGGAAGCTCCGCCACCGTCGCCTACGCCTCCTGGACGACCCGCAGGACGCCGGACGCACCGCACCATGACCATGGCGTCGTCTTCAACCTCTCGGCTGCCGAGATCGCCGACGACCGCACGCCGTCACCAACCCTTCCCGAGCCCGCTGAGACGCGTCTGCAACCGCTGTGAGCTCCTCCCCGAACCCCGTCTTCTCCGTCTCGTTTGCATGCCGTGGCGCCATTCCCCACCGTCACCGGCTTCGCCGCCCGTTGCGCTTGCCGCCACCGTGGCTAGAGCGAACGTAGCTTGAAGCCGAGCACACCACCGTGCTCGGCGGCGTCATCCGTGCCGTAGCACCCTCCGTGGCCCTGCCGTCTGTATCACGCCGCCCCGAGCACACCAAGACGTCGGCCGCTGCCGTGAGCTCTCTTCCGTGACTCCGCCACCCCAGCTTCTCCCACCGCTCCATTGGATGCGCGTTCGCCCGACTCGCGTGATACCCTCCGCCTTGCATTTGGTCGCGGAGGAGCGATCCGAGCACCTCCGCCGTCTCTCGCATCGCCGGCGACGAGCCGGGTCAACTCCGGTGAGTTTGACCGGGGTTGACCACGGTTTGACCCCTACGGGTCAGCGGCGTGCTGGGCCCTGGGCCACTAACTAAACTAGGTTGAGTGTTAGTTTAACGCTAACTAATTAGATTAGTTAGGTTAGTCACCGACAGATGGGACCCAGCGCCAGGTTTGACCTGGACCGGCCTCGTTGACCGCTGACGTCATAGTGACGCAATGCTGACGCAATAAATATTTTCTGGATTTATTTTTATACAGGAAATTCCAGAAAATAACCAAAACTTCTAAAATTCATATAAAATCAACCGTAGCTCCAAATCAAATAAATTATATATGAAAAATTATCAGAAAAATTCAAGGAATCCATCTGTACAATTTTCATGCATGTTTGAACAATGTTTGTCCTCTGTTTTGGACAAAAAAAATAAAGGGCATTTAAATAATCATATATGGAGTTTGAATTTTGGATCATGTATTCAAACCAACTTCATTTAAATCATAGCTAGATGCATTAGCTCAAATCACAGCATATTGCCATGTCATGATCATGCATCATATTGTGCATTTGCATTGATTGTGTTTCTTTCTCGATTCTTGGTAATTGCCCCTCTCGATAGACGCGTTCGACGATGAGTTCGCCGACACCGCGAAGAGATATATTATCTTCAGAAGTGCCAGGCAAGCAAAACCCCCTTGTTCATTCCGATACAATCCCACTCTCTCGCTCCTGCTCTCTTTACTGCATTAGGACAACAACAATTCAACTGTTACTTGCTGCGGTAGCTGAACCCCTTTATCCTTTGCATGACCTGTCATTCCACAGTAAATAGATGAAACCCACTAGCATGAGTAGGAGTTGTTTGAGCCCTGTTGTGCCTACTCATACATGCTTGTTTGTCATGCCTTCTATTGCTTAGAGTTGTGTCAGTCGATTCATCGAGGGATGAATCGAGGTGTGTGAACATGTCCTCTTGTATGTGAGCTAAGTGTGTGAACACGATTTGGTAAAGGTAGCGGTGAGAGGCCATGTAGGAGTACATGGTGGGTTGTCTCATTACAGCCGTCCTCGGGAACTGAGTTACGTGTTTGTGATCCATGAACAGTTACTACCACACATTGGGTTCCGTAACTTTCGGCCCTCTCGGCTTCTTAATCACCCTTGTTCTCTGTCCGGGAGTTGCAACTAGTTTACGGTGTTTGTAGGTAGTGTTAGTAGTCTACCAAGTGGCACCCGGTATAGGTGGGCTTGGGATGACTAGGCACCGTGTACGGTGTACCAAGCGTACATCCACCCGTCGAGGTGGGCTTGGGAACCCTGCTCACATCGTTTGGGGCCATGAGCAACATCCCGGCGGATCTCCTTGCGGATGGAACCGAATAGGCGATAAACACGGGCGAGAGACTTGAGTGTTTAGGTAGGCGTGGCCGACTCCTCGCTTCTTCGCTTGAAGGTTGCGAGGTACATGGCGTGTCTGAGGCGATAAGTGGCGGGCGTGTGTGAAGAAGTACACCCTGCGGGGTTATCATTATCTATTGAATAGCGGATTCCTCGGATATGGAAACTTGGACCCTTGCATAGTTCATAGACAAGTGAAAGTGGATACCCTAAAATGCGCAAGATAGCGTGAGTGCTATGGATGGCATTCTCGTGAGGGAGGCGGGAGCGGATCCATAGTGGTGTATTGATATGGTGAATATGTGGACTCGTGTGCGCCACCTCAAAAGAGTTACATTGCGTTCGTAGTTTCAGGATAGCCACCGAGTCAAAGCTGGCTTGCTGCAGATTAAACCCACCATCCCTTTGTTGACATTGATGCATATGTAGTTAGATCGATGTAAGTCTTGCTGGGTACATTTGTACTCACGTTTGCCTATTTTATGTTTTTGCAGAGAGACTTGGTCTCACTAGTAGTTCCACGTGGACTTGACGTTTAGCTTGTTACCTCAGCTACGATCTTGTGCCCTCGGCGGAGATCTCGTAGACAGTCGGGCTTCTAAGCCTTTTTCATTTGTAGATGTACGTACTCGGACATGTTAAGCTTCCGCTTGTGCTTGACTTGTATGCTCTGAATGTTGGGTCGTGAGACCCTGTTTATAATATCTCGCTCCTCGGGCCTAATGAATACATACTTGAGTCGTAGAGTCATGTTGTGATGCCATATTGTATTTGCACATATCGAGCATATTGTGTGTATGTTATTGAAATGCTTGGTATGTGTGGGATCGACTATCTAGTTGTTTATCTTTAGTAGCCTCTCTTACGGAAATGTCTCCTAGTGTTTCCTTTGAGCCATGGTAGCTTGCTCTTGCTCCGGAACACTTAGGCTGGCCGGCATGTGTCCTTCTTCGTTCTGTATACGTCCCTTGAAATGTCACGCGATGAATCTTGGAGTCTGTTAGCCCGCTACAGCCCGGTTCACGAGTCACTGCTAGCCCAGTGCTACAGCCTGGATTCACTTTCGATGACCGACACGTTCGATCTTTGGTCATGGATGCTGTCCCTATAAGTTTGTGCCACTTTGGGTTTACGACTAGCCATGTCAGCCGGGCTCCTCATCATATGGATGCTAGCGACACTATCATATCGTGTGCCAAAAGGCATAAGCGGTCGAGGCGAAGGTAAGGCGACACCCGTGGGAATACCGTGCGTGAGGCCGCAAAGTGATATGAGGTGTTACATGCTAGATCGATGTGGCATTGAGTCGGGGTCCTGACACCGGGCGGGAAGTTTCTTGCCGGATCCTCCGCCACCTCCCTGGGCTCTCTCCTTATCGCCGCGCTCGTATTCAGGTTTCTGCAGCTCCGCCATCTGCTCCACTTTCTTGCAGGTTTGGAGATCATGGCCCTTGGTACGGTGGATCTTGCAATACCGCTTGCCGGAGCTATCCTGCTTGTCGGCGGCTACCACAGCCTCGCCGGAGTCGTCGGTCTTGGCCTTGTCGGACCCGCCTCCATTGCCGGAATGCTCAACAGCTAGTACATCCTTAGCCTTTCTCTTTCTATTGTTCCGCCTCCGGTTTTTCCTTGTCGGGGCGGCATCCTCCTTGTCGAGATCATACGCTCCGGCAACCTCTCCGGGATTTTCCTCCCTCCTCAGCCCGTGCACTTGTCGGCGGGCGTAGAGCTCGTGACATCTCTGATTTTGCACATCGCCATCTCCTCCCTCATCCTGCGGATTCGCGCGTTCGATGAAACACGCTAATAACCGCGGCAGGTGGGCGTGCAGGATGTTCGCTGCACCGGCTGAATCTTTGTATATACTTGCGAGGCTCCCCTCATACGGGCGAGCAAGTGGAGGTCACTCTCCCTGCCATGAGGCTTGTGGCCACCCGTGAAGGCGTCGACAAACTGATGACACAGGTCCGCCAATGAAGAGATGGAGCCGTCCGGCAAGTGCATGAGCCAACATCTGACATTAGGCTTGAGCACCAGCAGGAAGTAGTTGGCGAGGATCTTCTCGTCGTGTCCTCCGGCAGCCTGCACCGCGATGGTGTAGATGCTGAGGAACTCCGACGGATGTATCCTGCCATCATACTTCTCGGACACGTCTGGCTTGAAGTTCTTGGTTTTGGGCCACTGGACTTGCCGCAGCTCGCGGGTGAACGCAGGGCAACCTGCCGTGTACGGCAAGTCGCCTGGTTCCCCGGGTGCGTGCACGTCGACGGCGGGCCCAGCGCGCTAGTCAGATTGGCGTCGCGCTTCTCTCTGACGCTCGATGCGAGTGCGAGCATCTTCGTGTTGCCGTTCTTGGAGAACGTGGCGCTGATCACGGCGAGTTCGCGGGTCCGACGACGCGGTGGATTCGGCTTCAAGGTTGGTCCGGCGAGCTGGTGATCTTAGCCTTTGGGGCTGGGGCGCCGAGCGGCACCCCAGTGATCTGTCGGCGCCCGGCCTGCGCCGGGCGTCTTGCCGGGCCTCGGCAGCTCGATCGCCGGGGCTTATCGCCGTTAAGCGAAGCGATGAGGCTGTATATGGTCATCCTCGATCGTCGATCTTGTGCGGCGCCGGGGTAATCTAAAGCAGGCTGGCTTGGGCCAGCGCTTCTGTCTTTATCTTGGGTGGCGGCGGCGATGGCGGCGCGAGGCGGATGTGCTCGGACTCCCAACGGATTGGGAGGAGCAACATCTCGCCACAGCGATCGTACCTCACTCGCGCCCGGCATCAGGCGTGCATGCTAACCTCGGCGTCCCGACCCACCGGCAGCCTTGCTCCGCGCGAGCACGGTGCTAGGAAACACCGGGCGTTATTGACCTTACACCTCCAGGGAAGGATCGGCGTCTGCCGTCGCCCGATGCTTGCGAGGCCTTGTTCTTGTATCGATGGCGATCACGAGACCCACCGTGGCACCCGCTCCTCATGCGGCGTCCACCTCACCGCTGCTTGCTCGGGCGGTGGTGGTGGAATGGATGTAAACGGGCGGCCACCTCCGAGGCTTCTTCTTCGGTGGCATGTTGGCGATGACGCTGATGTAGCGCGTGGAGACGGATCGGATGCTCACGACCTCGGCGCCCCTACAGCGCGCCAAAGATGTCGAGGCGCTCTGCGACCTCGAGCACCTATAGAACCTTTGGGGCCCCTACGGTTCGGCAAGGGAGGCGGGGGCGTCTTGCAGAGCGGTCGAGGTCGGCGTCGCGGGGGAGGCAGGCGATTTTACCCAGCCGGGGCTCTCCGGGAGATAAAACCCCTCTGCTGCCTTTTGCTTGTTATTTGATCTTGCTCGGCGTGTGGCGTATGGTGGTGTCCTAGGTATCGAATGGATCCAACACCCTCTACGTGCGCATGGGCCTCCCTTTTATACTCTGAAGGGGGGGAATCCACGGGTGGAGCGTGGGAAGAGGGGTAGAAAGGTAAAGTGCGGGTTGGTACAACGATGCGCGCGATGCCCCTACCTAACTCGGCGGCGGGGACAAGGGCAATAAATGCCCGTCGGTCGGCGCCAACAGTCACGGGGAGGAGGACCGTTAAGTGAGCCACGGTTGCCACGATGGCATCTCTGTCGACTCCGTTTGCCACCTCGCTCCGCATGGCTGCGTAGTGCCTCGCCACGTGCCCTTGGGATGGCCTTGTGATGACACGTCGCTGGGTGCGCTAGAGTTTGGGTGGCGGCCTTGCCGCGGCAAGTGCCTTGCCGCGACCCTTCTCTTGTGTGCCGGCAAGCTTGCCGGCTATCGGGCCTTGCCGGAGCCTTGTGGCGCCCGCAGCAAGTCTTCTGGTGATGCCTCGGTTGGCCTTCCCGGCAAGCTCCTCTTGCCGGGGTCTTCGTTTTTCTTGGTTAGTACTTTGTTCTTGAATGGCGGTAATAAGGAGCGGTGGAGGGCCTTGGCGGGCATCCGGCAAGCCTTGCCGGGGGGTGCTGCGACTGCCCGTGCACAAGTTCGGGGTACTAAGGTACCCCTACTTTAGTACACCGACACGGAGGAACCAGCTCGCGGCTACGTTGCGCCCTTGATTTGTTTTCGAGTCCGCTCAACAATGAAAGCGCGCTGCAACTAGCCCCGACAAGGTTTCTTGTCGGAGCCTACACCGCCAGCAGGCTACTGATGTTCCGCTTTTCGACAAGTGTGTATCTTGGCAAGTTCCACGAAGCGTAGGGTAAAAACATACAAGGGTGCGGCGGAGTAGGGGATATAACATAGCAAGCCTTGCCGTGGGGCGCTTGTTGTATGAAAAACTGTGTTGCGGAGGAACCAGCTTCAGCGGCTATGTTGCGCCCTTGATTTGTTTTTGAGTCCGCTCAACAATGAAAGCGCGCTGCAACTAGCCCCGACAAGGTTTCTTGCCGGAGCCTACACCGCCAGCAGGCTGCTGACGTTCCTCACTCAGCAAGCGTGTATGCGCCGGCAAGTTCCCTAAAAGCGTAGGGTAAAAACATACAAAGGATGTAACACGGCGAGCGTTGCCCAGAATAAAGTTATAGTACAAAAATGACTTATTGCGGCACTGTCTAAGTTGTTCTCACGACTAAAATAACAGCAACAAGGAAAGAGCGGAAGGGCACGCTAGCGCCAAGATCCCTTCGCGGCAAACCAGGGTCGCCGGGGGCTGCGGTGCCAGCGGCAAGGACAAAGAAAGAAGCACGGCACACAGGTCCCGCGAGCGGTGTTGCGGGGCTGCAAATGTCGAATTCACCCCGGCAAGCCGAGTCGCGGGGGCTGCGATCTGAATAAGTTTTTCATCCCTCATCATGCATCCTCTTATGGATTTGGGGAATGCGAGGCGCGTCCTTGAGCGGCGTGCCTTGTATGGAAAAACCCGTCTTGGCGGAGGGCGAATCGCGGCCAAGTTAAGCCCTTGATTTGTTTTGAGTCCGCTCAACAATACAAGTGCGCTGCAACTGACCCGATGAGGTTTCTTGCCGGAAATAGCACCGCCAGCGGGCTGCTGATGTTCCGCACTCAGCAAGTGTGCTTACACCGGCAAGTTCCCTCAAAACGTAGGGTGAAAACATACAAGGCGCAGAATCAAGTAAAGGATATAATCTGGCAAGCATTCCCCTTCTCTCATTAAAAAAACATCCCTTTCCAGTACAAGTCCATAGAGGATGAAAAACATGAAAGAGAGGATTAAAAATTTTAAATACGGCTAAGGCCCGAAGGCTCACAAACTAAAAAGATAAGATGCAGTAATCCCTCTCTGTTTCTCTCTTGGGTAGTGCGTCAAGGAGGCCCGGCAAGAAGTTTGCAGGGAAGGGCAAAAGGCGCCTAGGTGAGCTACAGGTGCGAAAGACACCAAGAGAACATCCGGGGGCGGCCAGGGGCTTGGCGAGACGGAGGCGCGGAGCGAGCTCGAGGCAGGCGGCGGGGCGTCGGCCTGTTGTCGAGGCACCACGCCCTCGTACTCCGACTTGACGGCCTTGCCGCCACCCCTCTTCCTCTTCTGCAGCCTCCCTATGCCAGCCGCCCAAGGAGACGACCCTGGGGAGTTCAGAGGCAGCGACCGGATGATGGGGTCGCCCGGTGGCGCGTGGCGGCGGCGGCCGACGCTTAATCGGGCCCACCGCCGTCCTCGTCGTCGCTGTCGCTCCCTCCTCGTCACTCTCGCTCGAAGGGAGTCTTAGCTATCGGAGGAGCTGTCCACGCAGCATCTCGCCCGGATGCGGAGTCCCGAAGACCTTGGCGGCGAAGGTCGCCCTCCATTAACTTAAAATGGAGGTGAACCCGTCGTCAAGCTGTGGATCTTGGTGACGTCTTCCACCCTCGATCGAAGTACATCACGCCGGGGGCTGGGGATACGACACTAACTCGCGTGCCGCTGATCCCACAGCCCCTCATGCGCAATTCCAGCATCTCGGGCGGGTCCGGCTCCATCGCTTCATAAGCGGGCCGGAAGCGGGCGGCGACGGCGAGGTGCCCGGCGCAGCTTGACGAAGAACTCCCAAGGATCATCCCCGGTGTGGACCGCCTCGAGGAGGGGAGCTGCCGGCGGAGGCGGGGGTGGCGCACCGCCCCGGCCGCCTCGCCCCCTTCCTCTTCCCCTCGTGGCTGGCTCCGCCACCACCGGCGCGGGATAGGGAGAGGCGCGCTGCCTGGTGGCGACCCTCGCC
The DNA here is from genome assembly GCA_021437245.1 of Aegilops speltoides. Taxonomy (NCBI): domain Eukaryota; kingdom Viridiplantae; phylum Streptophyta; class Magnoliopsida; order Poales; family Poaceae; genus Aegilops; species Aegilops speltoides. The sequence goes on from CM038142.1 coordinate 50,387,810, forward strand.
GCCACCGATGAAGGACCAGGATTCCCTCCCTCCATGGCGGATGAGAGGAAGGGTAGCAGAAGTTAGAGAAAGGAGAAGATGAGGAAGTGCGGGATTTTTGCGCTGCCCTTCCGCCCCTTTTTAAGGAGCGAGGTGGGGGCTCGACCGCCCCGCTCAGCCAATCGGGCCTTGAGGAGGCGGCAGAGCAGGGGCCGACCCACCACCTCCGCCCGCGGACGGCTCGGTTTCCCACCTTCATCGCCCGACCCCGCAGCATGGGAGCAGCGTGGCGGGAGAAGCGGCAGGCGACAGATGAAGTGACCTCACCTGCCCGTGATCGTGGGGTGGGCGCCTTGAAAGTCGCCGCGCCTTGACCACGTTCTCTCCCACGGCGCCGCAATCGGCGCGTGCCGTTGCGGGGAGAAGCGGTGGAAGCGGAGTGGGTTTCGTGTGGACCCAGGCGCAGCGTGCCGTGCACTATTTTGGGCCTGGCCCAACAGCGCTTCGGCACAGCGTATGGCCCAGAGCCGGGGCTCTGTCGGTGTACTAAAGTAGGGGTACCTTAGTACCCCGAACTTGTCTGCACGCGATTCAGCCCCCCGGCAAGGCTGGCGGGCGCCCGCCAAGACCCTCCGTCACTCCCACTTGCTGCCATTCAAGAACAACGTGCGGATAAGTAGACAAGGCCCGGCAAAAGCTTGCGGGAAGAACAAACCCCGCAAGAGGAGCTTGCGGGAAAATAAACAAAGGCGTTTCGAAGACTTGTCGTGGCGCCCGCGCATCCGGCAAGGCCCGGCGGCCGGCAAGCTTGTCGGCGCAACAAAGAGAAGGGCAGCGGCAAGGCACTTGCCGCGGCAAAACTCCACCTGCACGAAGCTCCAGCGCATCCAGCGGCGTGTCACCCTGGGCCATCCGGGAGCCGTGGTGGTATTGTGCAATATCTTGGTGTGGTGTAGCGGAGATGACAAGGAGGCCATCGTGGCGAGCGGTGGCGCACCTAACGATCGTTTCCTTACCTTTGTTGGGGCGACGGACAGGCATTAAATGCCTTTGTCCCTGCCGTCGAGTTAGGTAGGGACCTTTGTTAATTCTTGTTGTACCAACCTGCGTTTTACTCTTTTAGCCCCTCCTCCTCGCTGCCACTGTTGGTGCCCCCTTGGACTATAAAGGGAGGCCCATGCGCACGTAGAAGGGGTTCGGTGGTTCGGAACTTTTCCACGCTAGGGTTCCACCGTTCGGTCGATTCGACACACCCAGCACCACAATACGCTCGCGCTCTCGAGCAGGAAGAAATACAACACAAAGCAGCAGTAGGAGTTTTATCTCTCCGGAGAGCTCCGAAGCTGGGTAAAATCCCCCGCGTGTGTGACCTCGATCTGCTCTTCGTGCGGCCCTCGCCCCCCTGCCGGACCAGAAGGGGCCCCATTTGCCCCATAGGTGCTCGTCCCGAGACCACGACACGGTGCCACTGACATCACTGATCATGAAGTTGTGAAGAAACTGCTGAGATCGCTTGATTCCTCATTTGATACTCTGGGACTGATGATACAAGAACGTGCTGACTACAACTCGCTTGATCCTGCTGATATCCTCGAAAGGCTAAACACTCATGAATTCCACTTCTTTGAAAGAGAGATCTCTATGGCTCAAACTATGGCAAACCACGTGCCACGAAGACTAAGGTTGTGTCGACTCTGAATGTGAGGATTACGGTAGTAGCCTTGGTGATCCTAAAGAAGCGAGCAGGATCTATGCTTTGCTTGTGAAGAAATTCGAGAAATTCACAAGGCGAGGTCGCTTTGGAAAATCCTCAAGAGGAAATGACTCCTCATCCAGGTGACTATAAGAAGATTTGCCACAAATGCAAGAAGCCTGGTCACTATATTCAAGATTGTCCTCGAGTGGGAAAAGGAAATGAAGAAGAAGAAATACAAGGATTACAGTTACGATGATGCGAAGAAGAAGAAGAAATCGTCAAAATCTTTGTCATCAAAACCCTCAAAGTCCTCATCTCACAAGAAGGGCAGCTCCAAGAAAGCTCGGGCATTCATTGGCAAGGAAATGGACTCGATGCTGAATCGAGGAAAATGATGAAGAGGAGAGTCTGAAGAATCTGAGTGCAGTGTGGCGAGTCGGCGTTACTCTTGCCTTTGTCGACAAGTCCATCTTCAACAACTTTGAAGAAACGGCTCCACCAGGTTTTGAAGATCCCAAGAATCTGACAAAGTCTTGAGACTCAATAAGGCCCTCTATGGCCTCAAGCAAGCCCCTCGAGCGTGGTATGACACATTGAAGGAATTCTTCGTGAAGAATGGCTTCACACCAGTTCACTCGACCCTACTCTATTTACTAAATCATATGATGGTGAACTGTTTGTGTGCCAAATATATGTTGATGATATTATTTTTGGCTGTACTAACCAACGATATAGTGATGAATTTGCCTATATGATGAGTGAAGAATATCAAATGTCTATGATAAGAGAATTGAAATTCTTCTTAGGTCTTCAAATTAAATCGGCAACACAATGGCATATTCATATCTCGGAGAAATACCTCAAAGATGTCTTGAGGAAATTGGCATGCAAGATTGCAAAGGCGTCAAAATTCCTATGCCCACAAATGGCCATCTATGCCTTGATGAAAATGGTATTGACTTGATCACAAGGTATACCGCTCCATGATTGGTTCTTTATTGTACTTATGTGCATCTAGGCGGATATAATGCTTAGTGTTTGCATGTGTGCCCGATTTCAAGCTGCACCAAGGAATCACACCATAAGGCTGTGAAGCATATTCTTGATATCTAGCTCACACACCAACACTAGGATTATGGTACCCCAAGGGCTCTGCTTTTGATCTCATTGGATATTACGACTCGACTATCTTTGGTGATCGTGTGGACCACAAGTCAACATCGGCACTTGTCATTTCCTCGGACGATCTTTGGTGCATTGGTCCTCGAAGAAAGCAGAACTGCGTATCACTTCTCTCTTTGCTGAAGCTGAATACATTGCTGCTGGCTCATGCTGTGCTCAAGCTGCTTTGGATGAAGCAAACCCTCAAGGACTATGGCGTAGCGTGAAGAATGTGCCTCTCCTCTGCGACAATGAGAGTGCCATCAAAATTGCTCACAACCAGTTCAGCACTCGAAGACTAAGCACATCAGTTAAGTCATCATTTTCTTCGTGATCATGTGTTGAAGGCGATATCTCCATCGAGCATGTGAAGACTGAAGAATAGCTAGCTGATATCTTCACTAAGCCCTTGGATGAGAAGAGATTTAGCAAGTTGCGGTGTGAGCTAAATATCTTAGAATCTTCAAATGTTCTTTGAAAAGGACACACATCCTAACCCTTATGCAGAATTGATGACTTAGATGTGCAACACATGAAGAAAACGTTTTTCTTCAATCAATGAAGAATAACATTCTAAGTGTGAAGAAATTAATGAAGAATTTGATTCTCAGAACCCTACGACAATTGTACGCGGTGTCTGAAATCATCATTCTTATACGATGGGCTACGCCACCACAAAAGTTGAAAATCTTCAATTTGAGTTTTTCCTCATTTTTGAAATTCCTCAGTTTTTCAAATTTTTCAACTTTGCAAAATCTTCACTATTTCCGTCATTTTTCTTCATTGGCTATATATATATATGTGAGTTTATGTCCTCTACAACATTCACTTATTGCAATTTCTTCAAGTTGCGATTTCTACTAAGTGAATGTGATCGGACCCTTCCCCCTCTATGCTGTACTCAACCCAACCTATTCACAAATTCTTCATGTGCGTTCTGATTGAAACTCGTTCAAAGTCTTCACTGTGTCCTTGACAGCTGAAGAAATTGCGAACGAAATTTTTAAGCAAATCTTATCCAGATTTTTGGTTTTACCGCTCAAACCGTTCCGCTTCCCATGATACATTAGTTTATTCACCCACGATCTTACACGATCGCATCTGCACAGTACGTGGGTGACACATGTCGCGTGAAGGAGAAAGGGCAGGGGCATGTTCGTCCCAAAATCTTCGGGTGAGCAGTTTTTACCGTGGCTATAAATACCCCTCTCCCTTCCTTACTTCATTTACTCCTCTCGGTCGCTATCTCTCGCTCGAGCTCTCCTCAAACCCTAGCGCCGCCGCTACTCCATCGCCGTCGGTGAGGAAGAGCTTCACTGCCTCGACCTCGTCGCCGTCGTACTCGCGCCGGCCGCGGAAATCTTCACTCCGCCGCCGCCGTAGCCGTCTCCCTCTGCCAAGTTAGGGCGTGGGAGATCTAACGTGACGAACTTCACCACGGTTCACCTCATTAATCGTGTTCTTGATTCGAGTAATTAAAAGTCATTTTATTACTCACTTTGATTCTCAAATCTTTACGAAAATCTTCAAAGGTGTTTTGTTCTTCAAATCTTCACATATGAACACCTCACACACTATATGCTCTTGATTTATCTCTCTAAGCATTCATTTCTTCAAGATTCCACAATTGTGCGGATTTTCAATCATGTACAACTCTGGAACCTAAGGCAAGCAGCTTAGTGAAATTCCTCAAGGCTCAACTGGTCAAATTCCTCAAAACTTGTCTTTTTGAAAAACCTTACGAGAGCATATGACCTCTCCAAATTCCTCGCACCTACACTCTGTTCACGGTACTCATGTCATTCTTTGAATCACTAGGTTCTCATCAACTTAATTCATTTGCAGCGTTCCTCGAAGAAAAACTGCATACTTCTTGAGTGCTCTATTGTTCAAATTCCTCATCTGAAGAAAATGGCAGAAGGCAAGAGACCGCAGAAGGGAGGAAAGAAACCGGAGGTCATGACTGCCTTTGAGATCCCTGATGAAATATACAAAGACTACTGCACACCTGATGAAGCCACATTTGGCAAGGAGAACAAAATCAGCGCAAAGTCGCATCCGGAGGATAGAACGAAGATGGGCACGAGAATGGAGGAATATCGCTATGTTACTCCCAAGTACATGAAGAAATTAGCTTAAACCCTCCATGCCCAAGAGCTCCTTTGGCACTGGCCAAGTCGCTGATCCACCAGCATCAAGCGTGGTGATGACTTTCTGAAGAATGGTCGGCGCCAAGCCAAATTGGCAAGACAGGCCAAGGAGGCGGTGAGGAAATTCAATGAGGATTCTGCTGCTGCTGCTGCTCTTTGAGACCTCGGTCAAGCCGAGAAATCAATGCTTAGAAGAAGCCTGCTCGCAAGCCAAGTGCTTCACCATCAGCGCCCTCACGACCAGTTCCTCGGCCGCGCCCTCACGGCAAATTCCTCGAGCTGCTGCTGCTCCTCAAAATCCTCGGCAGCTCCTCCAAGTCCTCAACCCTGTGCATCTTGCTACATGTCAAAGGACTCAAGGTTTCTCGATTATACGGTGTCTCGGCAAGTTCCTCGGCTGCACCAATGTCCTCATCAGGCCCCACTCTGCTGAAGACAAAAGCAACTGCTGGACGCGGTCCTCGGCCAAGTCCTCGAAAGAAACAGGTTGCCTTCAACGTGCCCTCTGATGATGAAGCTTCTGATGAAGAACTTGCAGAAATCATCAGAGACAGACTGACAAAGGCCGCTAGAGCCAAAGGAACAACTGTGCCTCTGCTTTTGGATCCAAAGAAGATCCTTGACTTCATCGACCTATGGCATCAAGATCCAAACACTCCCATTCTGATCTGCCTTGCGACTCTGGTCAAAGTCATATCTTGAGCCATTTCATCGTTGAAGAGAAATGGAAATTTGAAAAGGCTCGTGAGATAAAGAGAACACAAGCGAAAGGAGAAGCTTACGAGGAAGAACATCGTCAGCGTGACTCTGAAGAACTTCTCAAAGCTCAATCTGAAATCAAGCCCTCGGCAAGATTTCGATGCCTAATCTTGATTGGCAAGGAGCCAAGGTGAGATTAAATCAATTTGACGAAGAAAATGACAACTATTGCAGCCCCATCGCAACAAGAAAATCCTCGGTGAAGACTCTGCTCAGCTGTTTGAAAAACTGTCACCATCTGCTGATGACTTTCAACCTGCCTTGATGAGAATACAAGTTCGGGGCTGATGACTCTATTCCAGCCGGCTGAAGAAATTCCAGGGGCATCCACTAGCGGTGCGCTGTAAGCCCGAAGAGATCGAGAACAAGCTGCACCGGTTGTGCTGAAGAAACTGAATCACAGTCCTCGGCTCCTCTGCGCCAACACCAACTCAATTCTTCCTTACGCTTGAAGTGAAGAAGACAAAAACTCTGAGAGCGAGCTGCGAGTGAAGAAGAGGAAGGCATCTGCGGCGTCAAATTCTTGACTCTGAAGAAAATGAAACCAATGACCAGCTCGATTGAAAATCCCATTGATGCGTTCCCATTTCCTCCATGTCGTCTAAGGAAATTGTTCCTTATGGAGAAGACTACAAGATCCCAAGCGGATCTGATTAAGAAAATCAATCTGTTGCTACCTCAGAACAGCTTGATGAAGAAATTGAAGTGGAAACATTCCCTTCACCACGGTCGTTTCCTCACCCATGCCTCGGTTCACGGTGAAGAGGCTGGTGTTGAGAAATGAAAAAGAAGATGAAGGCGTGGATATTGGATGCACTACACGGTGATGAGCGATGACTTTTGGGAAAGTCGGCATCCCAATACTCCTCTCTTCACTCGATTCAACAAATTCCTCGGTCCCGGCTACAAGCTGTTCAATTGGGCTCTGAAGAAACTCATCCCACATCGATGCATTCATGAGGAAATTCCAGCCGCTAGTCTTTGAAGAACCTCTTGTTGATCCCAGTTGCACAAGAAGAGGAACGAGAAAATCCTCGGCTGAAGCACACGAGATCGCGATTCTGAGGTTGTCTTGCCAATCACGATATTCCTCTGGCCAAACCGAAGAATCCGTTCTCGAGCAAGCAAAAATTCAAGGCTGAAGACTTCTTTTCTGAGCATGTGTTCTTCACTGCTTACAATCCAAGTGACTCTGCTCGCATAAGGAAAAGATGCTTCTGGACTGCTACTCAAGCCAACTACTATTCCTCAGTGCTCTTTGACAAGGACAAGATCTTCGACCATGAGCATATTCCTCATGTGGATATGGAATCTCTGCCGTGCTTGAGCGATTACTCGAGTTATTCATGATGCGGGACTCCTAAATTTCTGCGATATACGTGATTGGAATGAAGAACTCATTCTTGAGTTCTCGCCACTTTGCATATCACGGAGATCTTGAAGATGTCAATTCATGGGTGTTGGATTGGATGACGAAAACACTCACTACAAGGCACCAGAACTGAATTGCTTCGTGTCCTTCCTCTTGATCCTCCCCATGAAGGTGCGTTGCATCTACAATGACCATAAGGTGACCGATCATTTTATGCAAGTGCTCATGAAGCCTTTGAAGCCGAGGCAGGCCCTCGAACCAAATTCCTCGTCAAGGAACTGCTGTATGTGCCTCGGATGTCTATCGAATTCAGCGAAGACAATGAGTCCTATCAAAGGCCACGACTCAAATGAAGAAGATGTCGTTGGCATCATGAAGAACATGCTTTTCAACATCATTCATGGCGTTCCGTCAACTTTCATGATTTCTTCATGAGGACTCGGCTAATGTTGCAATGTCAGCCTTTTGAGCTGAAGCCATATCGCCTTGGATTATGAGATTCATAAGGGCAAGATCTTCCTTTGAATTACAAAGTGACACTCTGAACCATGGCAGCTACTTGCTGCCCATTGAAGTCCTCAGCGACCGGTTTCATCATCGATGATAAGGGCAAGGCAGCGATTGTGATTGATGAAGGCACTCGTCCATTGGATGGTCAATTTAGTCTCGCTACATCTTACTCCACCAATGGCGATTACGCAACACATGACAACATGCATAAATACCTCGACCAAGCAAAAGCCTCAGCGGCGGCACCGAGGTGATAGTGACCGTGAGTTACTCCTCGGTCTTCATCGGAAGGTTGACATAATTAGAAATGGGTGAAGCGTCAATTTGCTGCAATTCTTCACAACATGACCTCAACACATAATGCGGTGAAGAAAAATCAGTACTACCTTCATGAAACCCTCAATCGCTTTGGGCTGTTCTCAATCATGTATATTCATGAAAAATTGAAAACTATGGGTCTCGGGAAGCATTTGGTAGTCGCACCACCTCAAGAAGAAATTCAAGAGAGTCAAAGTTCCGATCTGGTGGCGGTTCTTATTCTTCATCGCGAAACCGATGAACATGAAGATTTGGGCGACAACTGCGGCAGGCCCTACTTCAACAACCAACCCCGATAACGCTGGCGCTCCTCCATCAACTTGAAAAACTTCAGGGGCGTTAGTCCTCAGTTTCGATCCTTTTGGTCATTTGATGACAAAGGGGGAGAAATCTGAGTTAGTCTTCAAGCGGGTTTATATTATGGGCGTTTTTATTAAGTTACAACTCTCGTTCTTCCGAATATTTTTATTGGATCGAGTTGTAATCTCAAATCCGATGGTGCTTTGATACTTTTAGTCGTGCTCTGATGCTTTTGATGCATTGAGCTCTGAAACTTTTGATGTGCTATTCCGCATGCTTATTCCTTGTCAATATTATTGCACGCATCTTTGAATCTCATCGAGCACCATATTCATCATGCATTTCAAATTCTTCATATTATATGTCAAATCGTGTATGAATTACAAGATATAGGGGAGATCTCCATGATTCTATTCTTCAAATGTGCAATGCCTCAAAAGCAAATTCCTCACTATACACATATTAGGGGAGTTCTTCTATATCTTGCAATCAAATTCCTCAATATCAGTATTTACACTTCATATGTTTATCCCGTTGAAAACTTAACCTATGTTGTCATCAATCACCAAAAGGGGAGATTGTAAGTGCATCTAGTGCCCTTAGTGATTTTGGTGTATTGAAGACTTATAGGTTAAATAATGATCGTTTGTGAGTGTACACAGGTCTATAAGTGTATGAGGAGTTTGATATTTCTGAGAAAATCGACCCCTAAAAATGAAGTTCTTCAAATTAAGACTTTGATATTACGAAGACTTTTGAAGACTTTGAAAGTGAAGAAATTGGTGTGACCTTGAAGACTTGATATTCATTGAGGATTATGAGCGTGAAGACTTTTGTTTTCGTAGTTTCATTTTCTCTTTCTTGAGTCATAGGAAACACCGTCTTTGTTAAAGGGGTTAGAAATACTAAGGAAAAATTTCCATGTGATGCTCAACTCAAAATCCTACACCTACCAATCCCTTGAGTGAAGCCATTGTAAATCTCATACTGATTCAGTCAAATTAAATCGATGGCAGAGCAGTTCTTACATTCCTTGAGGACTTTACTCTAGCGAGAGTTAGGAATTCGCCAGTCTGAATTGCCTACCTGATGAGAACATGATAGCCCCGAGGAATTTGAGAGTCAAATTTCCGACCGTTCTTTGTGCTCTCTGCGGCTGTCCCAAAATATCTTATCCACCTAACGGTCATATCATTGAAGGGCATTTATGTCTTACCATGTCGGGCTGCTCCTAGGCTATAAATAGCCGCCCCTACAACCACTAGCTGGTTGGCTGCTCGAGAGAACTTGACACTTGTCATCGAGAGCAACCCATCCTCAGGGACTTTGGCGAAAATCATCAAGTGAGGAAAATCCCAAAACCAAACCCCACAAACCCAAAGTGATTGAGCATCCTTGAAGAAATTGATCTGCATGGATCCGGCGCTTATTACCTTTGAAGGCGTGCTTCTTCCAGACGGTTAGGCGTCAAGGTCTAGAAACATCAAGAGGAATTGTGGATCGCAGAGTGACCAAGTCTGTGAAGGTTTGGAAGTCACTGAAGACATACCACGAGTGATTGGGCCGAGGCCTGCGTGGTCTTAGTTCAAGGAGAATCGGTGAGGACTGGGTGTCCTAAGTTGCGGCTCGAGAGGCTGGGTGTCGGGACTGTGTGTCCTCGAGTTTAAATACTCAGCGGCTCCAACAGACGTACTGGCCGAGACAGCAGTTGGAACTGGTTTACCAAGTCATTGTCTTCACCAACCGTGGTTCTATTTCCTCAACTCTTTCATTTCCTCATTCTTGTGTTGAATGTTGTTCATATGTGTGCTTGAAGACTTTGACTGAAGACTTTCACAAATTCCTCGGTTCAATTTCTTCAGTCTGTTTGTCTTCATCTTGCTATCCTGTGTTTACACTTTCCGTACTCTGTTTTTAGTCTTCATTTCATCATGCTGACTATGTGTGTATCTGTTATGTTTACTTCGAGTACATATTCCTCTGCAAGTAGTTCTTTGCTAAGGAATTTCCTCACCAGCAAATTCCTCAGTGAAGAATTCATAAAAATCGCCTATTCACCCCCCCCTCTAGTCGATATAACGCACTTTCACTTGCAGCAAGGAACCTGCGGAGAAAAAGTAATCATGATTTTTATAAGCATGGTTTTTTTTAATTCTTAATAACATAATCAATTTCACATCAAAAGAAAGCATGCTTTTTTCTATACAAGTGGTTACACAAAGCTGAAACCTCTCTACTGGATGACAAGGCACACATATCATCTGCACAAGATAAATCGAGCATGGAAAGGTCCAAATTGTTATGGACATCAGCGATCTACCTACAGTTCAACCCAACCTTTTTAGATTAGAGCTGTAACTGCATATTAATTAACATAACCAAATGGTGGCAATGGACTCATGTAAGTTAGCAAATAAAGCATCACTAGGCAGACTTTTTGGCACAATAGGCAAGGTAGGTTTTCCACTACAGAATGTAGAATTATACTTTATAAAGACCGAGAAAAAATTACATTGATACTATGTACGACCTTTAATCTGCTGCAGTGGTAACAGAACATGCATCTCCAATAAAGGGATTAACAAGAAGTAGTACCTGCATATGCATGAGATTGTACCTCTCCTACAGTTGGCTATAAAAAAATCAAATCGAATAGCGCTCCTTCTGAAAGAACGGCCGCCTCCCAAGCCGCCCCCCGCGTGGGCGACCGGGAGGCCCCAGATCCCATCACCGCTGAACCTCCCCCACTCCTCCTCCTCCCTCGCCACCGCCCAAGGGCGTGGCCAGGCGAAGCCTAGCCGTCGCCGGCGGCGGCGGGGACTCGGGCCCTCTTGCTTGGGTGGGGCTGGCGCGGGCCAGCGTCGCCGGGCCGGGCGTGGCGGCGGACGATCGCCACGGTGGTGGTGGCGGCGCCTCGGCGTTGATTCCCAGCGGAGGCCTTGCGATCTGTGCGTTCGCGGCGGCGAGGCGGCGGCGTGACCAGATCGGTTCGCGGCGGCGACCGGATTGATCGCTGGTCGGCCGTCGGCGCGGTGGTGGGTGCGACTCGCCGGCAGTGGGCGAGATCCGGGATTCTACCCTTATGCGGCCCTTGTTGCTGCGAAGGCGACTACGGAAACCCTAGATCTCCTTGGGATCGGCGATGGCGGCGCTTTTGCATCGTAGTCCCTCTTTAGGGCATTGTTTTGGAGTTGCTCGGTTGAAGGACCAGCCACGTCGGCGCTGCGTGCAGGTGGAGCAACTGCCGATGAAAATCGCGCCGACTACGGTCATGGCGGACGATGGCGGCGTCTTAGATGTCGTTCCTTGTCGAGGCATCGTCGTTGCGATCTGCGTCATCGAGCTCGGGATGCTGCAGGGGAACCCTAGATCTGGTCTTCGGATCGGACGATGATGGCGTTTATCGCTTTCCCTCCGGGGCATCGTTTTGGAGTAAGTCTTGGCTGGGGATGGTGGGCGGCGCTTCATCTCACACATCGATGGCGGCGGATATCGGCGGCATGGCGCTATGGAGGCTAAGCGTCCGATGCGGAGATGGACTTCGCGCGAGGAGGAGGTTCTTGTCTGGCGTCATGGTGATGGCGAGTGGCGGACAAGGTAGAAGCATCAATATGATCTGAAGAGCGGACTGTGGAAGATGGCGGCGATGACAAGCGAGTCGTCGACGGATTGTGCCCCGAACCTTTGTATGTGGCTCGGTGGGAGCTTCAAATATGTTTGACTTCGGCTTTTGATGTTAGGCTTAGGTGAGTGGTTTGGGTAGTGACCCAGCTAGCACCCCTTCATCATTTTGGATAGGAGTAGCGGCATGTGTTGCCAAGATGGTGGATTCAGGCACATTGTTGTAATACTTTGTAAGGTCCCCGAGAATAATCAATAAAGTGGCCGTATGCATCTCCCAGATGCAGAGGTCGGGGGTCATCCTCCTTTTCTAAAAAAATAAGAAAACCAATCAGCTCCAAATTAGTCAAGCAATCAAGCAACAAGTTCAATTTCATTTCCATAGGTAAGGAAAATGATGCAATCTGGGATAAACTTAGGCAGTCAAAGAAGAAGAAAAGATAGGGAGGCATTTGGTCAGCAGAACAGAACAAAAAACATATTACAAGATGAATATGATATTACTACTGCTACTATGTGACAATGATCACGAGGAGCATATATATACACTATATTATTATTATGACAAACCTTGACTATATATTTTGGAAGAAGCTATATAGGTTTTTTTGTTAGGCATAAGTTAGAAGAGAACCTCAATTGCACATTAATGCTGCCAAGGCCTCCACATATTTCTACAGGTATTTTCACTCCTTTGTCAAGAAACACACCTTACCTCTCATGCATGTAGTAGCAACATTGTTTGTCTCAATCTTCAGTGCAAGCTTCACTGCCCTTTGGACCATTTATTTAATAAAGCAAACAGAGGAATATATATTAGGTTAATAATCAAGTCTGAAATTTGAGTGAGGATCAAGTCTTTAAGCCCATTACAAAACCATGTTTGGTTGAGCTTCACTACCAAAACTAACAAAACAACAGCGGCTTAATCGGTTGAAGTCTGAAAATGCAGGACACATACACAAGAAACAGAGCAAGCTTCTTTAGTGGCTTCCCTGGACAAGGAAACTATCACCTTTGATGAACTGAACAATCAAAGAAATCAAACTAGAAGACTAGATTAGCCAGCTCACAGGATTATCTGGTTGGACTGAAGATTATCTTAAATAATTAAAATTTGTAAGATACATCCCATAGCTACATGACCAATAACCAAACTTGCATCCAGATATAAAAAAGGGTAGCAAACTTAGTAAGTTACATGAAAAATATCATCAAACTGCATGCTCTAATCAAGAATTTGTATTTTTACTATGTAGGCTGGTTCCTCACAATTCAATGTCACTTGATACACTAGCAATGTAGTTTTGATCTGAATTTAGTGCATAGCGGTAGTTTGAGTGCTAGCCCACAAACACCGGCCTTTTTCTCTAGCCTGTCCTGGAAATATATTTCTGCCCTAAATTTTCTTTAATGGTAATTCTGTTAAATAATGCAGGGCTGGAACATCTTTGAATACAGAGTCTTATGCAAGTTATTACAATCAGTATGATGTTGTCAAGGTCATCCAAGTACTTGCCCTTTCAAATGCATATACAGCCATATGTAGGAGAATAACAGAGTACTGGCTGCACCTGCTAGATGTACTTCAGAACGAGATGTCAAAAATAAGTAAAATTACTGATGCAAGCTTTGCTCTACAACAAGTGCATAGCAACTACACAAGAAAAATACATGCTCCTATGGAATTGGTGGTTCAAGATCAGGGATGGTGAAGGCATAGACTAAAGAAAAATGTATGGGGGGGGGGGCTAACCCTTGATCAGATGAGATGAATACGTCCGCAAAACCGTCGTCGTCGCCGTCGCCGGAGGGGAATGAAGCTTGGAGGCGGAGGGGAGATGCGGAGAAGCAGAACGGTTACGGCCGCTGACAAGACCTCAACACATCAACAACACAGCAATTACTCGAACTAGCCCCGCTTGATATTATCTCAAAGTTCAGAGCTACAGATACGGGGGTTCAGATCGAGGATCTGCCCAATTTCTACCAAGTACTCGAGGGTTCTAAGGGTAGCTAGCTATTACACTTGGAGAAAGGGGAAAACATAATCTTCGGCTCGGCGAGCGGGTCCCTTATAGCTGTGAGCAGGTGGCGATGACTTGAGATGGAAGGATCCATTGCCGTCACTGTTACAGCTAGGCTGGTGGCGGCAATGGGTGATGGTGAACAGGACACTGGAGAGCCGTCGATCTTCACTTACTGGGTTGATCCCAACCGTCCGATTCCCATAGACTGAACTCTGTTTCGTTAGTGCAGGTGTTCTGTTCTTCAGTTAACCAGAACAAGCTGCCAGGGTCCTGACAACTGCCCCCTCTGGAGAAGATCCTTGTCCCCGAGGATCATTTGTCGGAAACCAGGAGCGAATGGTGTGGTTGAAGAACTCCAGAAAGGTGACTTTGATGAAATCAGCGTCTTCCCAAGTGGCTTCGTCAGGTGACATGTTCAGCCACTGTACCAACCACTGTGTGACCAAGTGAGGATGTCTTGGGACAGCTCTTGTTTCCAGCACTGCGATTGGAGCTACTTTGATCTTGCTAGATGCATCCACCAAAGGCAAATCTCGGTCAGGAACTGCATATGGTCCCAAGTGTCTTTTGAGTTGGCTCACATGAAACACATTATGTATATGTACCTTAGCAGGGAGCTGTAGCTTGTATGAGGAATTGCCTATCTTCTGTAGTATTCTGTAGGGACCATAAAATTTTGTGGCTAGTTTAAGCCCTGTTCTGATGCTGAATGCAGCAGGTCTATATGGTTGCATTTTTAAGTACACCATATCACCTTCTTGAAATTATCACATGCATTACTGTTTCTATCTGCATATTTCTTCATTCTTTCTTATGCCACTTGTAAGTTATGTTTGAGTTGTTGCTATACATGTTCTCTTTGCTCCAAAAATGGTTGGACCTCGGCGCCTGCAGGGCTAGGGATAGATATCTCTCCAATTTGAGGAGGAGGGAACCCATATAAACACTGGAATGGTGTAAACTTTGTAGCTGTGTGGTATGATGTGTTGAACCACCACTCTGCCAAAGATAACAAAGAACACCACCTTTTTGGTTCAGTAAAAGCCATGCTTCCGAGATAAGCTTCTAGACATTGGTTAACACGCTCTGTTTGGCCATCTGACTGAGGATGGTGGGAAGTGCTCATATTAAGTTTGACCCCGAGAGTTTTGAACAGTGCTTGCCAAAAATTGCTGGTGAATATGGTATCTCATGCATTACCATGAATCTTGGCATGCCATGCAGTTTGAAAATGTTGTCTATAAGCGCTTGTAGGGTGTGGTGACGGAGAAGGGGTGTGAGAGGGCTATGAAATGGGAATATTTAGTGAATCTGTCCACGACCACTAAGATCACATCTTTGCCCTGTGACTTTGGCAGGCCCTCCACAAAATCCATTGAAATATGTCTCCAGGCCATGTCAGGAATGGGGAGAGGGTCAAGCAGACCAGGATAGTGGCAATGTTCTCCCTTGGCTCTCTGACAAATGGGACATTACTGAATAAATTGCTCTACTGCCTTTTTCAGGTTCGACCAATAGAATATGTTCTTGATTTTGTGATATGTGGCTCTAATGCCAGATTGTCCTCCAATTGGTGATGAATGAAATGTTGTGAGCAGTAGTTGTCTGAAGTTCTCATCTGTACCCACATATATTCTGCTTTTGTACCTCAATATCCCAGCTGTATAACTGTACAAAGGAAGATCAGTTGCTCCAGCAGTTAGTTGAGCTATCAAGGACTTGCATCTGTCATCGGAAGTATAAGAAAGTTCTAGTTGTTCAGTCCAACTAGGTACCACAGTAGAGATTGTCATGAGTTGAGGTTTCCTGGAGAGAGCATCAGCAGCTTTGTTTCCTTTGCCCTTTTATACTCAATGGTATAAGTGAATTCCAACAATTTCAACATAAGCTTGTGTTGTATTCCTTCAGATATCCTCTGCTCTGTGATGAACTTGAGGCTTAGGTGATCTGTTTTAATGATCAAGGATGATCCTAGGAAATAATGTCTCCACTTCCTTAGTGACTCCAAGATAGCTATTGCTTCTTTTTCATAGGTAGACAAGGCAGCAGCTTTGGGACCAAGGGACTGACTGTCGTAAGCAATGGGCTTGTGTTTTTGCATGAGGACAACACCAATTGCAGCTCCAGAAGCATCACATTCAAGTTCAAAAAGGAGAGAGAAATCAGGAAGTGCCAGCACTGGGGCATGTGTCAGACTGTACTTTAGTTTCTCAAATGCTGTTGTTTGTAGTGGAGTCCAGAGGAATGAATCCTTTTTGAGCAGGTCATGAAGTGACCTACAAATCACACCATAGTCTTTAATGAATCTTCTGTAGTAACCTGCCAGACCAAGGAAACTTCTCAGTTATGTTGCTGTTACTGGTATGGGCCACTGTTTAATAGCTGAGATCTTGCCTGGATCTGTTGCCACTCCTTGTGCGGATAGCACATGTCCCGAGTATTCTACAGTAGGTGACCCAAAGGTGCACTTTGCTTGGTTTAAGAGGAGGTTGTGTTTCTTAAGCAATTCCAGCACTAGGGCCAAGTGTTCCTTGTGTTCCTCTGGTGTCTTACTGAATATTAAGATATCATTGAAGAATACTAGCACAAACTTCCTCAGATAAGGAGCAAATATTTTGTCCATCAATGCTTGGAAAGTGGCAGGGGCATTTGTGAGACCAAATGGCATGACTAAGAACTCAAAGTGGCCAAAGTAAGTTCTGAATGCAGTCTTGTGAATATCTTCAGGCTTCATCTTGATTAGGTGATATCCTGATTTGAGACCAAGCTTACTAAATATAGTTGCTCCATGTAGCTCATCTAAGAGATCCTCTATGATAGGTATAGGGAACTTGTTTTTGACTGTTTGGGCATTTAATTTCCTATAGTCAATGCATAACCTCCAAGTGCCACCCTTCTTTCTCACTAAAATGGCAGGTGAAGCATATGGGCAATTGATGTGTTGGATGATATGTCTGGAGAGCAACACTTTAATTTGCTGTTCCATTTCATTCTTTTGCAAGTGAGGAACTCTGTATGGTCTCACATTGGGTGGTGTAGAATTTTCTTTGAGAGGTATGCTATGATCACAATCTCTAGTTGGTGGTAATTTTGTTGGTTCTGTAAAAAGTTCCTTGTACTTTTCCAAGACTCGCAAAAGTTCCTTTGTTGTTTTCTGCTCAGCTTGATCAGCAACACAACTGTAACTACTAATAGTTGTCATAAATTGAATGCTCATGGCAAAACCCACTGCTCCCTGAGAGCACAATTTCTCTGCTTTGTCAGCAAAAACGAGTTTAGGAGCTGTTGTAGCTGTACAATCTGTGAAAGTTACAGCAAACTGTCTGTCTTTGTTGATAGTCACAGTTCTTGCATGAAATCCATGGATAAAGGGATATGCTTCTTCAGAAAATCACAGCCCAAAACAATATCATATCCTTGTAGTTCCAGGACAGTGAGATCATTTGAGAAATCCTCATTGTATATTCTAAAGTTTGTGTTGGGAGCAATAGCACCTGAGTTCAGTGAACCACCCCCAGCTACTGTCACTTCCTGTTTAGGTGTATTGATCAGTTGACAATTTGTTTTTAGAGCAAATTTGAGATCAATGAATGTGTTTGTGCTTCCTGTTTCAATAAGGGCTACTCCTTTTCTTCCTCCAAGGGAAACGCTCACTGCTATAGTGGACTCAGAAGAATTACCAGATACTCCTTGGGCAGAAATGTGCATGCATTTACCTGTTGCTTCTGTAAATTGCCCTTCAGTAGTTAGAACTACTATTTGTTCTTCTTCTTCAGGTGAAATATCTTCAGGGTCATTTTCACTTGCGATAGCATGTAAAGCAGGAGATTGTTTGCATTTGTGACCAGGGATCCAGGACCCATTACATCTCAACACACCTGGTTTCCTTGTTCTTTGGAGCTGGTGGAGGGATTTGCAAGTTAGAAGCAGGTGGAGGAGTAGCTTTAGGCTGTCGAGAGAGAGCTTGAGGCTGTTTTTCTTGGTGGTGAGATATGATTGGTACTTTGCTTGCAAACCACTTTCATAATCTCTAGCTAACCAATATGCTGATTGAGGGTTGTGGGTCTTTGTGGTGCGAGGTTACACGATGCTTGGTTTTAAGCCATTGACAAAACTTACTATGTAATAATTTTCTTGCAAGTATGGGTGCTCATCACGACAGCAGCCATTACTTCTTCAAACTTATCGGTGTAGGCAGCTCTTGTGAGTGTTACATTTGAGATTGTGGAATTTTTCGATTACCTCATAAATCTTTGGATTCAGCAAACTGTCACACAATGCTCTGCAAAAAATCTGGCTAGGGCAATCTGTTTGTTTTCCATTAAGGCGCCGACCCGATTATCAGCTCTCCCACAATATAGGTCAATGCTAGATCCACTTTGCACTCGTCAGGAACTTGAGCAAGCTAAAAGTATTTGTTGACCTGTCTGATCCACCCAAGGGGGTTATCTCCATTGAAGGTAGGAAAATCTATCTTAGGGCCTTTGGAAATGCTCTTGAGGTTGCATTGCTTTGTCGGTTTGTTGTTGTGTTGTAGTACTAAGTGCTGGTTGTGTTTCTTGGCTAGCACTTCCTCCTATCAAGCTGTTTTGCGATTCGTTTGCTGTCCTTGTGGTGTGATCGGTGTTTCTCCGTGGCCTTAGCTGCGTTTGCGCCTAGATTCTCTTGGTTACGTGGTTGTAGGCTGGGTTGAACAACCAAGGAAGCGGATGCTTGAGAAACGAGGGAGGGAGGTTGGGGTTCTCTGCTTTCGCATTTGGCGCAAGATGGCGAAGATGTCTTGTTGAACCTTGGAGTTGTTCTCGACCAAGAGCTCTACCTTTCCCAAGCTGTTTTCCAAGGATTCGGTATGCATGGCGTGTGTTCACTGATTGATCGATCTTGCATCTTGTCTGCTTCAAACCCAGTAGCAGTCGAGTTCGATGCTGCATCGCCTCGAGCTCTTCCGAGATTTCATCCATGTGCTTGGTTCGGGTGGGCATGGTGACCCGCTTGCAGCTCTGGGATTTCTGTGAGCGAATCGAAACCTTCGCCGGTGACCTCCTTCTACCGCCGTCAAAGCTCCACGTCTTGCCCGCCGCCGATGCTGCACGAACCAGGGATACGCTAAGGAATTAGATTCGATTCGCCTCTGAAGATTCACTGGCTCATGATACCAGTTGACAAGACCTCAACACATCAACAACACAGCAATTACTTGAACTAGCCCCGCTTGATATTATCTCAAAGTTCAGAGCTACAGATACGGGGGTTCAGATAGAGGATCTGCCCAATTTATACCAAGTACTCTAGGGTTCTAAGGGTACTAGCTCTTACACTTGGAGAAAGGGGAAAATATAATCTTCGGCTCGGCGAGCGGGTCCCTTATAGCTGTGAGCAGGTGGCGATGACTTGAGACGGAAGGATCCATTGCCGTCACTGTTACAGTCAGGCTGGTGGTGGCAACGGGTGACGGTGAACAGGACACTGGAGAACCGTCGATCTTCACTTACTGGGTTGATCCCAACCGCCCGATTCCCATAGACTAAACTCTATTTGACGGTGCGAGGTGTTACATTCTTGATTAACGAGAACAAGCTGTCGAGAGTCTGACAACCATGATCCGTCGCCGTCCTTGGAGGCGGAGCTTGGATCCTCGGCACGGAGGAGAGGGGTCGGGGCATCGCTTCTATCGGCCGTGAGGAGCTCGGAGGTCGGGGCGCTGGATCTTGGTCGGCCAGCGCAGCCGTTCGCTCGTCTCGCTCGAGCCGTGGGTTTCCTCCCGAGCTGCAGGGTCGTTTCTTTCCTTCTGTGGAAAGGGCGTGGGTCGAGCAGGGTTACCCGAGCGATGCAGTCAAATGGCGTGGTGGATCTCCACAGGCCAACTCAGCCCGTGGCTCTTGACCCGGAAAATAGTGGGGATCCCGGGATCCCTTGAATCAAAGCGAGCAATGGTACAAGAACTATAAGAGATGGCGTGCACAACCAGCACATAGCTGCTACTATGTAACAGTCATGGTCAATTGATAGTGAACCTGGATAGGTTACCTTTACACTGATTTTATTATACAACTCTTGCAGTCCATTTTATAGTTTCACATATAGGCTTGAAACCGATTAAATGGGTCCAGCGGATTTTAGGTCACGAAATTAATCGGTTTACTATCAAAATTACTTTCTTGGATAAATCCGGAGATGTCATTTTGTTAAACTTGTTGCTTTGATGGTTGCTTTATTGTTTATCTCGTGGATCTTTTTGGCATGTGCTAGTTGTAGAATGAAAGATCACTGACTCTAATTATGTATGCTTATATGTATCAAAGACTTTGCAAGTTGTGAGCAGTTATAAGGCGAAAATACTATCTCATGACATTATCTGCCTAGAAGGACAACCAAATTCGAAGGACTTCATAAGTTGAATAGTTGATCATGTAGCATCTGCTCATTTATGACAGGCTTTGTTAGAAATTACTACTACCATTCTATTGTCAAAATAGACAGCGTGTATGTAGCGCCTTCAATGATTTAGTGTATTTATATGATTAGTTTGGATATGGGGCTAGCTAGGAAGTGTTCCTTTGGTTAGTTAACTGTAAAGGTTGATGTTGCAAGCATGACAAAAATATGCAATTTGCAAGCGGTCAATGGATAGTCGTCGCCCGTGCTTGAAGTTTTGCAAGCATGGCATGTCGAGCTCAATGCTTTTGTTGGTCCCCAACCCTGATTGTTAAACTTAAAGGTGGTGGCGGCTTGGGCGGTCTGGCGACAAACGATCGACGATGCTCATGTAGTCGGGGTAAGAAAAAAATTCAGGGAGCTGATATGCATGCTTTTGAGGCTCGGAGCGGCGCGAATGAAGTCCTCGAGATCCTGCATCAAGGACAAGCACTTGTGAAGGCAAAGCACGATGAGGCGAGGAAGGAGGAAGGTGCCCCTCGGCCGTGGCATTGTGATCCTTGTGCATCGTTTCTCTAGGAAATATCTCAATGTATTTAGCTTCGGCTGGGTTAGTAAATGTTCTCCGTCATTATGCTTTCCCCCCTGGGTTCTCTGATCACCGAGCGGTAGAAGCTTAGCGGTGCTGAATAATGAACACATGTAGGCCATTGTTTTACTCGTGTTTACTGTCGGTGAAGCTTGGTCATCTCAATGATGAACCAACATGGGTTCCTAAATAGTGTGTTCCTTAATCTGGTACATTCGGCGATGGTAGGATGCATGCGAGCCTAGTCGCTACTAGGAGTAGGAGGCAAAGTAATTTTCATCTAAATAAATGTTCCTTGAAAATCCTTTTATCAAATATCGAAGCCAAAACCCCATTTTTTTTGACATTTCTCGGTACTTCACTATCTGGGAGAGGATACAAATCTTTGAGGTTTACACGATCAACTTATCTCGTGTGACGTGTTACAAAGGATATATATTGTAGTGGTGACCTTGGTAAATCTTGATCCATATTGTGGGAGGAGGTGTTGTGGTTCTAAGTCGGCGGTAGAGTGGGGGTAGGTTTGGAGAGGCAAGGTCCTAGCTATGGAGCGATTGTAAACACAAGAGATGTCGAGTTCAGGCCCTTCTCGGAGAAGTAACAGCCCTCGTCTCGGGCCGGAGGCGTCAGTGGATTATGTGTATTTGGATTACTGAGTGCGAACCCTTTACCTTTGAGGAGGGTGGCTTATATAGTACACTGCGGACCCTCCGGCCCTCGATGTCTGGGGTTTAAAGTACATTAAGTCTAGGCGTTACTGGTAACGCCTCACATAAAGTGCCTTAAATACCATAAAGTCTACTTAACTACAGACCATTGCGGTACAGAGTGCTTCTTGACCTTCTGGTGGTCGAGTGAGTCTTCATGGTCGAGTCCTTCGTGTCCGTCGAGTGAAGTCTCTCTTGGTCGACTGGAAGGTAGTTTCTTCTGAGGGTGTCCTTGGGTAGGGTACTTAGATCAGGTCTATGACTCTACCCTAGGTACATGACTTCATCATTAGCCCCCGAATGGATTGAGGTTTGAGTGAGGAAGGAGTTGGTATTATTTCCGACCTGCTTTTGCGTTTTGGATATGTATCGTCTTGGACCAATAATCTCTTCGTTGATAATCAGCAACTTTTCTTCAGTCGCCTTGATCCATTCTTTTCTTTCGTCGAGTGAACTTTTGAACTTAACAATCCCCGAGCGACGGATCGCAGGAAATCTCGCGCCTGACAGATCGATCTGCCGTTCGCGGATTTTGTGGGATACGAAATTTGGGGAAGCGCGTGAAGCGGGGCGGACTGCGACGCTCGGATGGGATAGGGCATAGACACCTCGATCCACGCGCCACCTTTTTCGCCACATATCGCGTACGCGCAACTGTTTCGGGATGTGATTGGATCGCCCGGGCCCGCCTGTCATCCACTCGGAAGTGTTCTTATAAAGGCGCCCGGTGAGGGCTTCTGTACAGTAACTCTCCATTCTCCCTTCGCCCTCTCTGCCTCCGCCCACTGCGCCCGCTCTCACCTCCGTGCAATCGCTCCTCGCACGCTTCACCGGCAGCCATGGTGAAGGAGAAGACGGCGGCGCTGGAACGCGCGAAGAAGGCGTCGGCGACGGGGAAGGCTAAAGGGAGAACAACCAGTCGGGGTGGGTCTTCGTCCAGATCTCGTCTGCCGCACGGCTGGGTCCAAGGAGATTGGATCCGGTCGACTATCACTGAGAAGGATCTCACCGACATAGCCCATGACGGTCGATCCCCCAGGCAGCAGCCAGGGCTCCGAGGAGCAGTGGCAACCCCAGCGGAAGAGGGTGAGTGTGTTCTTACGGCTACCCACGTCGACCGTGGGTTTTCTTTGCCGCCGAGTGTTTTCTTCCGTGGTTTCTTGAACTTCTTTGGGGCACAACTCCACCACTTCAATCCGAACTCTATCGCCTACCTTGCTGCCTTTGTATCCATGTGTGAGAACTTTCTGGGTTGCCGACCGCACTGGGGTCTGTTCAAGCATATATTCACGTGTCGCTCTCAAACCGTGAAGAAGGAGAGTCGGATAGCGATAAAACCAAGGTTATTCAGATGTGTGGAAATGCAGGGATCGGATGAGGAACAAACACCTTCCCAACCATGACCCTTCTGAGTCGGTCGAGAGGCTGGCGATCGACTTGGTTCTCTGCGGAGCGAGTCGGCCGGGGGCTGTCGAGTGGTCTCCCTCCGTTTACCATGGACCGAGCCAACAAACCCTCCTCTCTGAAGGTGATCCCGGAGGACAAAGCCGACGTGAAGATGTTGATGGAGTGCGTAGTCCAGTTGGTTCGGGAAGGAGTAGCGGTATGGATCTCTGGAGGTTTTTCTTAGGCGGCGTATCCAGCCTCTTGATCAGGGGCCATTGCATGTGGCTGTCTGCGGGACGAAGATGAGACCGAATCAATCGAAGCGATCGGCGATGCCCGCTTTGGAAGGTGGATGGCGCGGTCACTTTGGGAACAAGGATAACCCTCGTGGAGCAGGAGGATTCCTCCACTCGACCATTCGGCATTCGGACAAGGTATGCCCACTTTACCTCAATTGTGTTCTTGCCATACTTATTCCGTTTTCTCCATAAATTGGTCGATTGATCTTTGTCTTGATGTTTGTGAGGCCCTCACCGAACTGTACTCAATGCCCAATGGGCCTTGAGACTCCGGCGAGGAGGAAGTGAGTGGGGGCGAAAGCCAGGAGGAGTGGGACTCGGATGCTGCTGAAGATGATGATGATGATGATGAGGAGGAGGAGGAAGAAGAGGAGGAGGAGGAGGAAGTCGCACCGCCTCGCACGGAGAGGCGGTCGAAGCTCATCCACGACCCTGCGACTGAACGTGGTAAGGGGGTTGCGACTGTCGCGCAATCGACCAAGCGCCCTCGGACCACTTCTCCGGCACCGACTGAGAAGGCTCCGAAGCAATCTCGAACGGTGCCGACGAAACCAGCGAAGATCTTGCCGAAGATGAAGGTGTCGATTCCCACCATATCAGGGTAAAAGTGTTATCTGAGTCCCCTTGCTCTATACGAGGTTATTTTTGGTCGACTCATGAGTTAACCGACTGATTTTTGGAATTGCAGGGCTGCTACTTCCGATACCTCAGCCAGGGCCGACGAACATGAGATGGAGGATGCTGCAACCTCAAAACCTGGTACCACTCTCTTAATTCCGTTTTTTATTTGATTGGCTCTTGGTCTCTAATTCGATTCTTCTCTCTGCTCCATCAATGTCGTTTATCACCCTTCACGGCGGCAGCGCGACGAGAACCAGAAGCACAGGGAGGAGCAGGAAGCGTCTGCGGCGGCGGGTGGCTCGAGATGTGGCGGCACCGAGACTCGATCGCGGAGGAGGTGAGCGCCACTCGGCACCGTATCTTCAGCGGTGCGGTGAGAGTGCTCACCCAGCGTCGTCGAGTGCTGCATAGCCATCCCTTTTCTCGACACACTCGTCCCGAAGGACCAAGCCGGTCTTTGCAAAAGGCGTCGCCCGGCGAGAGTCATGATGGAGCGGTGAAGGCCATCCGGGAGGCTAGCCAGGCAGCCTATGACGCCAGTTCTGCTCTTCAAAGCAACGTTCAGGTCAGTCGGTCATCGCCTGTTCTATTAGGATATGTTTTCCGGAATCCATAGTAGTCACCCACTGGGTGTGTCAATTGAAACTCCGGTTTTTAGCGGGGGCACTCTGAGTGCACCCGCTGGGTGTAGTCCCCAAGGCTATGGTCGACTACTGGCAATCGACCATAGGCTTTATAAGTTAAGTTTTTCCGTCATTCGACTAGGTCGGATGGATTTCTCAAACCGGTGGGGGCACGCTGAGTGCACCCAGCAGGTGTAATCCCGAGGCGTGGTCATTGCTTGGCGATCGATTCTGATCTGAAGAATCACGATCTGTTGTTGTTGTTTTTTGGTGTTGGTCAACTCTATCTTAATAGAAATAGTGGGGGCAGCTGAGTGCACCCAGGGTGTAATCCCGAGACTACGGTCGAATGTTTGTATTGGTGTAGTCTTAAAGCATATGATTTTCTCTTATCCACTCGGAAGTGAATTATCTTTGACATTTTGTCGATTGGTTCTTTGCAGAAATCCTACGACCTTGCGGCTCGTTATACCGAGCTGGAGAACAAGCATATTCAGCTCGAGCTTGATCTGAAGCTGGTCCAGGAGAATCTGGCAAAGGCGAAGGAGGAGGGCAAAGGTACGTTCGGTGAGGTCTCGTCGATTGCTTTTGTCCCTCATTTGTTACAAAATCTGATCTTGTTGTGACTTTGCAGGCAAAGTGAAGGAGGCCCAGAAGAAGAAAGACCTTGAGCTAGCTGAGAAGACCAAGCTCGCTGACGGGAAGTTAGCTTCCGTCACCAGGCTTGAAGAAGAAAACACTAATCTGAAAGCTGCTCTTGCAATTGCCAACAAGGAGGTCGGTCGGTGGCGACAAAGCTGCTCACGAATGACAAGGCGGTCAATTGGCTGGGAAGAAGAATGATCTGGAGGCCTATCTGGCGGACTCGCCAAGTTGTTCCTCATGCTCGAAGGTAATCCTTTGTGCCAAACAATCATTTTCGGTGATCTTTCCATTCGACCATTGCCTTGACTTCGGCAATTGTACTTGCAAATTTTGCCAAAACTTGAAGAGAAACCGGTCATTTGGAACCAAACACTGGACCCGTCAACTCTCCGTGAACAATGAAGTTGCCATGAGCGTGTTCGGCTTGAGTCTCGCGTTGCGGCTGTCGTTGACTATCTTGCAAGGTTGAAGGTCGCCACTTCCGCATTGACTGGCAGCTCTTGCCCGGGAGGCGGCTCCAAAATGACCTCGAGTCTTTGATGACTCGACTAAACCGATCCTGGTCAAGTGCGAGGAGTGGAAGAAGTCTTCCGCTAGGTGTGGTGCAGATGTCGCTACGTATGCGGCCGAGTCCATTGCAAAGATGCGAGAAGACAAGCTGGCGGCTCTTGGTGTGACACCAAGAAACATGACTTCCGGT
Source organism: Aegilops speltoides (assembly GCA_021437245.1). Classification (NCBI taxonomy): domain Eukaryota; kingdom Viridiplantae; phylum Streptophyta; class Magnoliopsida; order Poales; family Poaceae; genus Aegilops; species Aegilops speltoides. The sequence goes on from CM038142.1 coordinate 50,413,651, forward strand.
CTTTCATGGAGACTTTCATCACTTGCTGCCACTCGGATCGCGGGCCGGAATTGATCTTGATGAGTTTGTTGCGCCTTCGGCCCTCCACGGGAGGGTAAAAACTTCTTGAGCTCGATACTTTAAATTTGCCTCGGTATGCGAGTGATTTTATAACCGATAAACCTTAACGAACTTAACGCTGAGCACTTTCGGTTCCTTTAGGTATCCATCTGAACTTGGATTCGACGTTTGAATATGCTTGCATTTGGCTTGAAATGTCTTTTGCAGGTTTAAAGCGAGATGCTCACTGCTGTCGACTTATTCTTAGGCAGGCACTCGGCTGCAGCTAAGCCTCCGAGTGGGAGTTCTGCTCATCACTCGGTAGGGATTTTAAAACTTAGGCGAACACTGGGCTGCAGCTAAGCCTCCGAGTGGGAGGTCTACTCCTCACTCGGTAGGATTTTTATAACTTAGGCGAGCACTGGGTTACAGCTAAGCCCTCGAGTGGGAGGTCTGCTCCTCACTCGGTAGGATTTTTATAACTTAGGCGAGCACTGGGCTGCAGCTAAGCCCCCGAGTGGGAGGTCTGCTCCTCACTCGGTAGGATTTTTATAACTTAGGCGAGCACTATGCTGCAGCTAAGCCCCCGAGTGGGAGGACTGCTCCTCACTCGGTAGGATTTTTATAACTTAGGCGAGCACTGGGCTGCAGCTAAGCCCCCGAGTGGGAGGTTTGCTCTCCCCTCGGTAGGATTTTCACGTTGTACTTGTGGCGTAGCTCAGAGGAGAGGATCGCAGTCGACCTGCACCTCGTCCTCCTTACAACCGCACATTGTACTTGTGGTGTAGCTCAGAGGAGAGGGTCGTAGTCGACCTGCACCTCGTCCTCCTTGCAACCGCACATTGTACTTGTGGCGTAGCTCAGAGGAGAGGGTCACAGTCGACCTACACCTCGTCATCCTTGCGAGCGCACATTGTATTTGTGGCGTAGCTCAGAGGAGAGGGTCGCAGTCGACCTGCACCTCGTCCTCCTTGCGACCGCACATTGTACTTGTACTTAGGCGAGTGCTTAGACTGCAGCTAAGCCCCCGAGTGAAAGTCGGCTTATCACTCGGTGGGATTTTATTGAAACTTAGGCGAGTACTTGGACTGGCTAAGCCCCAGTGAAAGTCGGCTTATCACTCGGTAGGATTTTATTGAAACTTAGGCGAGTACTTGGACTGCAGCTAAGCCCCAGTGAAAGTCGGCTTATCACTCGGTAGGATTTATTGAAACTTAGGCGAGTGCTTGGACTGCAGCTAAGCCCCAGTGGGAGTCGGCTCACCACTCGGCGGGATTTATTGAAACTTAGGCGAGTACTTGGACTGCAGCTAAGCCCCAGTGGGAGTCTGGCTCACCACTTGGTAGGATTTTATTGAAACTTAAGTGAAAGCGGATTCGCAGCTAAGCCCCAGTGGGAGGCTGGCTCACCACTCGGTAAGGATTTTTTTACAAACTTAGTGAAAGCGGATTCGGCTAAGTCACTGCTTGAGGGAAATTTTTACTGAACGAAATAAAAGTGACAAAAATCATTGGGGAAATTATGACACTATTATCTTGCAGAACATGGACTACAAAAGTACTTTTATTACAACTCATCCGAGTGAAAACTTTAAGTGTAAAATGGACGGAGTAGTTCCGCGTTCCAAGCTTGGGGCTCGTCGATATTGTGCTTGACGTTGTAGAGACGGTACGCCCCGTTGTGGAGGACCTTGGTGACGACGAAGGGTTGTCGGTGTACTAAGGTAGGGGTACCTCAGTACCCCAACTTGTGCACGGGCAGTCGCAGCTCCCCGCGGCAGGGTTTACCATGTGCTTGCCGGAGATCACTCCTGCTCCATATCAAGCCATTCAAGAACAAAGTATACCAGACAGCAGATCGAGACCCCGGCAAGAGGAGCTTGCCGGGAAGGCCGTCCCAGGCTTGAGCTTACATCACTCACGCAAGGCCCTGGCAAGAGGAGCTTGCCAGGAAGACTAGGAGATCACATCATAGAAGACCGCCTCGGCATTGCAGCGTCAGCGAGGCCGAGGCGGCAAGTTCTGAGCCCGACAAGCTCCGGGCCCGGCAAGATCAAGACCCGGCAAGGTACTTGCCGGAAAATCTGTTGTGTGCCCGCCTCCGGCTCATCTGCCCAGCGTCGCCTTGAGCCCTCTCGAGAGGCAGCGTGGCGGATGGCTGTGCAACTGAAGTGCGGTGGCACTCCGCGGTGGTGGATCCATCGCCCGTGGCGAGCGGAGGCAAAGGCGGGAGCTTTTGGGGTCGGCGGCGGCGGCGTTAAATGCCTTTGTCCCCCTTGTCAAAGTAGGTAGAAACCCTTTGTTCAAGCCTTTGTAGCTCCTTTGTTCCCTTGTTCCAACTACCACCTCTTTTACATTTTACCCTTTCTCCTCGTTGGCACCTGTTGGTGACCCCTTTGCACTATAAAGGAGGCCCATGCTGCGTAGAGAGGGTTCGGCTGATTCGATTCACTCGACACAACACCACCATCGCTTCGCATTCTTGAGCAAGATCAAATACAAACACAAAGCAGCGGTGAGGGTTTCTGCGACCATCGCGGCCCGAAGCTGGGTAAAAGATCGCCAGCGTGCTGCTTCTCGATCTGCTCTCTGTGCTCCCTCCGCCCTCGTACCGCCTGCAGACGAAGGGCCCCGGCCCCATAGGTGCTTTCATGGCCAGGCGGAACCGATCGCCCCGACATCTTTGGCGCGCCCGGTAAAGGCGTCGAGGTTGTCGCGGACCTGATCCGGCGTCAGCGCGGCGCGTTCTTCATCAACCTCTCCAAGTTTAATCGGCAACTTCATCAACAAGCTGCGCCATGGCCCGAAGGCGAGGGCCTCGAGGTTCACGAACCCGTCGCATCTCAACCCGCCGCCACGGAGCCAGCGGTGGGCGGAGAAACGCCAGCGGAAGGTGGACACCGGCGAGGGCACTTTGGCGCCACAGATCGAGGGCGGGGCGGATGGCGCGCCTCGGTCTCCGCGGACCGCGCGTCCATCTCGGCCACGACAACCCAGCAGCGCCGTACCACGGGAGGTGGTATCCGCATCTTTGGGAAAAAGAACTATACCGAGGCTCGCGGGATGCTCCGGACGCTGTCCGTGCATGAGCAAAGCGAAAAGGTCGGCGAGATTACGCTCCTCCTAACTTGTTAGGAGTCCGAGCATATCCAGCTCCTCACACCGCTCGCTCCCGCTCCCCTCCACTCCGGCAAGCGCATCTCCCTGGAGCGCTACGCTGTCGTCGAGGACGCGCCATCGAGCTCTAGGTCCAGCAAGGACGGCTCTGGTGCACACTCCGACAAGCGCCGCTCCTCGGAGCGCTCTAAGCCCGGCGAGGGCAGCTCTGGTGCTCGCTCCGGCAAGCGCATCTCCCTGGAGCGCTACGCTGTCATCGAGGACGCGCCATCGAGCTCTAGGTCCAGCAAGGACGGCTCTGGTGCACACTCCGACAAGCGCCCGCTCCTCGGGCGCTCTAAGCCAGCGAGGCAGCTCACAGTGCTCGTTCCGGCAGCGCATCTCCCGGGCGCTGCTTGCTGCCGTCGAGGAGCCAGCCATCGAGCTCCACCGGCGGCGAAAACAAAAAGCAGAAAAGCTAAGTTGCTCGAGCTTTTGTGCGAGCACTCTTTAGTTCCATGCTTTTTATGTTATATCCCTCGTGCGTTAAGTCCTTTGTGCATAAAACACATGTCTTGTGAGGAGCCTGCCGTGGATAGCCGCACCCTTATCTTGCTTGAGCACACTCAGCGAGTTAAAAGTGAGCTGCGACCAACAGCGCCCTTGTTTACGTTTGAGTCTGCTCAGCAAGTTAAGTCTTGTCGCGACTAAACAGCGACAAGGTTGCTTAGCGGAAGCAACACCAGCCAGCGGGCTCTGATGTTCCGCTTTCAGCAAGTGTGTTGGCGCGGCAAGTTCCCTAAAGCATAGGGTAAAAGCGCACAAAGGGTGTAAGGTAGAGGGTATAGCGTGGCAAGCCCTGCCGTGAGATGCTTTTCGTATGAAAGACTGCGTCTTGAGAGAGGCGAGTCGTGGCCCGATTACATCCTTGGTTTGTTTCGAGTCCGCTCAACAAACACAAGCGCTCTGCAGCTGGCCCGGCAAGGTGGCTTGCGGAAGCAACACCGCCCGGAACTCTGCTGATGTTCCGCACTCAGCAAGTGTGTTTCTTGCCGGCAAGCTCCCGGGCGTGAAGTACAAACATCTGAAGGGCAAGGCACGGCATCGTATTTGAGTCAAGACTTATATACATAAGCATTAAATAATGAAGCTGTTGCAGATCTATCTCAGCTATTTTATGGCTGAAATGCAGCAACAAGGAGAAACCAAAAAGCGCACCAGCACACAGGGCCCGGCAAGCGAGTCGCGGGGGCTGCGAGTCTCAAGATTCTTCCTCGGCAAGCCAGGGTTCTTTGGGGGCTCTGCATACTAAGAATGCGTCTCCGGCAAGCGAGTTCTTTGGGGCTGCAATATCGAGATAAGTTTTCATCCCTCGTCATGCATCCTCTTATGGACCGGAAAAAAGCGGGGCTGCGTCTTTGAGCGGCGTGTCTTGTAAAACCCGTGCTTGGGGAGGAACCAAGTCGTGGCCCGATTCGCCCTTGGTTTGTTTCGAAACACGCTCAACGAGTTAAAGTGAGCTGCGACAAGCTTGCGCCCTTGTTTCATTCGAGCATGCTCAACAAACACAAGTCTTGTTGCAAGCGGCCCGACAAGGTTGCTTGCGGAAGCAACACCAACCAGCCAGACTCTTGATGTTCACTTTTCGACAAGCGTGTTACGCACCGGCAAGCTCCCGAGGCGTGGGGTAGGAACATACAAGGCACGTAGTCAAGTAAAAGACTCGGTCGGCAAGCTTTCCCTTCTTTTCATTAAAAACATCCTAGCATAGTACAAGTCCATAGAGGATGAAAAACATGAGAGAGGATTACAAGTTTTAAATGCAGCTAATGCAGGGGCTTACAAGTTAAAAAGATAAGGTGCCGTGATCCCTCTCTGTTTCTCTGTTCGGGAGTTCGGGAGGTAGGTCAAGAGCCCCGGCAGAAAAGCTTGCGGGGAGGCCAGGCGCCTAGGAGGCTACGGGTGCGAAGACACCAAGAGAACCCCGGGGCCGGCCGGGAGCTTGGCGAGGCAGGCGTCGATGGCGAGCTTGAAGGCAGGGGTGGTGGGGCGTCGGCCTGCTGGCGAGGCACCTCGCCACAGTACTCCGACATGGCGGCCTTGCCGCCACCCCTCTTCCTCTTCCAGCCTCCCTCGCCCACCGCCCAAGGAGGCGGCCCGGGGAGTTCGAGGCCCGGCACCCGAGGCAGGGTCGCCCGGTGGCCTTGTGAGGCGTCGTCGGCGCCTGGTCGGGCCCGCCATCCCCCTCGTCGTCGCTGTCGCTCCCTCCTCGTCACTCTCGCTCGAGGAGGGACCTTCGCTATCGGAGGAGCTGTCCACACATCTCACCCGCGTCCGTAGTCCCGAAGACCTTGGCGGCGAAAAGGTGGCCCTCCATTAACAAAATGGAGGTAAACCCGCCGTCAAGCTATGGATCGAGGCGAGCGTCTTCCACCCTCGGTCGAAGAACATCACGCCCGGGGCCGGGGACCTGACACTCACCCAGTGCCGCTGATCCGCAGACCCCTCATGCGCAACTCCATCACCTCGGGCGGATCGGTCCCATTGCGCTCATGAGCAGGGCCGGCAGCCGGGGCGGCAAGGCGCTCGGCGAAGCAGATGAAGAACTCCCGAGGATCGTCTCGGTGTGGACCGCCTCGAGGGCAGAGAGCCGCCCGGAGGAGGCAGGGGAGGCTCATCGCCCGACCGCCTCTCCCGGCCGCCTCGACCACGCCCTCGGCCTCGTCCGCAGCCGCCCTCTCCCTCTCCCCTCGTGGCGGCTCCGGCGCCCAGGGTGCGAGGTAGGGAGAGTCGCTACTGGAGGCAACCCTCGCTGCCAGATTGAAGAACTGAGATTCCCTCCTTCCATGGCGGAAAGAAGAGCGAAGATGAAGGCGAAGGAAGAGAGGATGAGTGTAACCATTGTGCTCCCCTTCCGCCCCTTTTAAAGGGGCGAGGTGAAACTCAACCGCCCTTTCTTCCAATCGGGAAGCGAGGAGGCGGAGGCGGCGGGCCGACTCGCCTTCTCCGCCCGTGGCGGCTCGGTCTCCCACCTTCACGCCCGACCCCGTGCATGAGGCAGCGTGGCGAAAAGGCGGAGCGGAGGCGGCAGGTGAAGCGACCTCGCTCTGCACCACGATCAGGGGTGGGCCTTTAAAAACTGCATCGCCGCCCGTCTCCACGCGCCTTGCAATCGGCGCGTGCCGTTCACGAGGCGGCGAATCTGAAGTGGATTCGGCGCCGTGGGCCTCGTGTGCCCGTGCCTTTTTTGGGCCTGGCCCAACAGCGCTCGGCACCGTGTGTAACCCGAGCCGGGGCTCTGTCGGTGTACTAAGGTAGGGTACCTCAGTACCCCAACTTGTGCCTGGCGATCGCAGCTCCAGCGGCGGGGTTTACCATGTGCTTGCGGAGATCACTCTGCTCCATATCAAGCCATTCAAGAACAAAGTATACGGACAATGGTCGAGACCCGGCAAGAGGAGCTTGCCGGGAAACCGTCGAGGCTTGAGCTTACATCACTCACGCAAGGCCACGGCAAGAGGAGCTTGCCGGGAAGACTAGGAGATCACATCATAGAAGACCGCCTCGGCGGCTGTCAGGCGTCGGCGAGGGCCGGGGGCGGCAAGTTCTGAGCCGACAAGCTCCGGGCCGGCAAGATCAAGACCCGGCAAGGTACTTGCCGGAAAGCTGTTGTGTGCCGCCTCCAGCTCATCTGCCCGCGTCGCCTTGAGCCCTCTCCGAGGCAGCGTGGCGGATGGCTGTGCAACTTTGGGGTGCGGTGGCACTCCACAGTGGTGGATCCATCGCCGTGGCGAGACGGAGCGCAAGGGCGGGAGCTTTTGGGGTCGGCGGCGGAGGCGTTAATGCCTTTGTCCCCCACTGTCAAAGTAGGTAGAAACCCTTGTTCAAGCCTTGTAGCTCCACTTGTTCCCCTTGTTCCAACTACCACCTCTTTTACATTTTACCCCTTTCTCCTCGTTGGCTTTGTTGGTGACCCCTTTGCACTATAAAAGGAGGCCCATGCACAACGTAGAGAAGGGTTCGGCTGGTTCGATTCACTCGACACAACACCACCATCGCTTTCGCATTCTTGAGCAAGATCAAATACAAACACAAAGCAGCGATAGGGTTTCTGCGACCATCGCGGCCCGAAGCTGGGTAAAAGATCGCCAGCGTGCTGCCTCGATCTGCTCTCTGTGCTCCCTCCGCCCTCGTACCGCCTGAGACAAAGGGCCCGGCCCCATAGGTGCTTCATGGCCAGGCGGAACGAGTCGCCCCCGACAAGGTCCTTCCCAGAAGGAGCAAGCTTGTGTTGTTCTGCTGATCCACTCGGAGAACCAAATCTCCTTCTGGAAGGCTCGACTCTTCACGTTTACGGCATGGGCGGCGCAAGTCTTGTTGGTAGATGGTTGGCGGATCGAGCCATCTCCTTTCTTCCTCTAAAAGTTCATTGCGTCTGCGCGCTGTTCAGCTTCAGCCTCGTTGTAAAGTTCAACTCGAGGAGCATTGTGGAGAAGATCACTTTCGGCAAGACTGCTTCAGCTCAATAGACCAAGAAGAATGGAGTTCTCGGTCGACCCGATTAGGCGTGGTCATGATCCCCAAAGCAACGAGGAAGTTAAATGACCCATGCTCCAGCTGCATGCTTGAGATCACGCATCAGTCGGGGTTTCAACCCTTTGAGGATCAAGCCATTGGCTCGCTCTTCTTGTCCATTCGACTGCGGATGGGCGACCGAAGCGTAGTCGACTCGTGTGCCTTGAGAGGTGCAGAAATCCCTGAATTCCTCCAAGTCGAAGTTCGACCCATTATCTGTAATGATGCTGCGCGGGACTCCATATCTGAATATCAGTTCCCTGATGAAGCTAACAGCAGTACCGGCGTCAAGGTTCTTGATGGGTTTAGCCTCAATCCACTTGGTGAACTTGTCGACCGCCACCGGTACATCGTGAAACCGCTTGACCTGTTCTCAAGGGCCACCATATCCATCCCCCATACCGTGAAGGGCCAAGCAGTGGTATGGTCTTGAGCTAGCGCGAGCTTGTGTGACATATTGGGTAGAAGCCGACATCCTTAGCACTTGTCCACTATTTCTTTTACCATCTCATTTGCCTTTGGCGATAAAATCCGGCTCGGTATACTTTGGCCACGATGGTCGGAAGGGCGCATGATGGCGAGGTCCCCAGTGGATATCATCAGGATGATTCGACCTTCTTACGGCGTTATGCGCCGACCAACTCGATCGCACTCTCTCGTACAAGCTGTCCTTTGATTACGGTAAGGGCCTTGGATCGACAGACGATCTGTCGAGCCTCTTCCTCATCCTCCGGGAGCTCTTTTCTCGGGATATCGTGATATATGGAACTGTCGATCGGGAGTGACTACTAAGACCTCCATGACCAAGTCGACCCTCTTTGGGACTTCTACTTGATCGGATCTATGGCACTCTTGGGTTGCGGAGCTTCTTGGTGAAAGGATCTTCTTTAGCGGCGGAGTATGAATATGCTCCAAGAACACACCACTCGGAATGGCTTCTCACTTGGAACCTATCTTTGCTAGATCATCGGTGCTTGATTTTTCGATCGGGGTATATGATGGAGCTCTAACCCCTCAAACTTGTTTTCCGGCTTCCTCAACTGCATTCTGATACCCAGTCATGGTTGGGCTTCTAACGTCCTCCTTCATCACTTGGTTGACCACCAAATCCAGTCGCCATAAACCATAAAGCGGACGGACGCCAGAGTGAAATGGCCATCATAACCCATACAAAAGGGCCTCGTACTCTGCCTCATTGTTGGAGGAATCAAAGTGAATCTGGAGCACATATCTGAGCTTATCTCCTCAGGGGACACGGGACAACCCGACACGGAGCCATTCAACATCTTAGAGCCATCAAAGAACATGGTCCAATGCTCGAGTGAACTTGATCATTTCTTTGTTGTTCAATCCACTCGGCGAAAATCTGCTATTGCACAGGACTTAATGGCTTTCCTTGCCTCAAACTTGATATCAAGGGAAGAAGCTCAATCGCCCATTTAGCCACTCGACCAGTTGCATCTCTGTTGTGCAAAATCTCTAAAAGTGGGCGTCGGCGGCATTGTGATGGAATGATCGGAGAAATAATGAGCAACCTTCTTCGTGGTCATGTATATCCCATACACAAGCTTGATAATGAGGTATCTCTGCTTGGATGGAGTCAAAACTTTAGACAGATAATACCTTTGGTATTGAACTTTGATGGCTTTCCTTCTTCTTCCGCTCGACCGTAAATCTTGTCTTGACGACTTGTCTGTGGCTGTGATATAAAAGCAGAGGCTCTTTGCTGATTGGAGCAGCAAGCACCGGCTGGGTGGAAGCGAGCTTTTAGCTCGGCAAGCGCTGCATCGACTTCCGAGTCCACTCGAACTTATGCGCCTTCTTCATCGATCGGTAAAGAGGCAATGCCTTTTCACAGTCGTGATATGAATCGACTTAATGCGGCCAAGCATCGATGGCTCTGGACATGGTGTACTCGCGCAGGCGTTTCATTGGATATAGTGCCCATCTTTTTTACGGATTAGCGTCGATTCCTCGTTGGAAATGAGAAAACCGAGTAACTTGCCACGGGAACTCGAATGTGCGCCGATGGATTGAGCTTGATATCATACCTCCTGAGGTTGGCAAATGTTTGGCGAGGTCAGTGAGCAGGTCGGAACCTCTTCGCGGCTTGACAACGATATCATCCATATACGCTTCCACATTCCGACTGATTTGTGTGAGCAAACACTTCTGAATCATTCGCATAAGCGTGGCTCCGGCATTCTTGAGGCTGAATGGCATGGTGATATAGTAGAAGCACACGAATGGAGTGATGAAAGCTGTTTTTATCTCATCGGGTCGTCTGAGCGGATCGATGGTACCGGAATAAGCGTCTAGAAAAGACAACCTCTCGCATCCAGCGGTCGAGTCAACAATTTCATCAATGCGAGGAGAGAAAATGATCTTTCGGGAAGGCCGATTGATGTGCTTGAAATCAATGCACATTCGGGTGAGTTGTCCTTCTTAGGAACCATGGCGACATTGGCGAGCCACTCGGAGTGGTATATTTCTCGAATAAATCCTGCCGCCAATAGTCGAGCCACCTCCTCACCAATAGCTTTTCTCTTACGGGCGGACCGCCGAGATGCTCTTTAACTGGTTTTTGATGAGTCGACTCTGGGGCGATGCTCAGCCAGATCACTGGGAACACCGGCATGTCGGTGGCTTCCATGCAAAAATGTCCCAGATTCTCACGGAGGAACTGGATGGCGCTTCTTCCTATTTAGGGTCAAGTGTCGTGGAGATGTGAGTCGGAGCTGCATTAGGGTCGATCGGGTGAATGTGGGCGGGTTTTGTCTCACGGATGGTGAAATCTGACTACTGTGGCGGGCTTCTTGGCTCGCAGACAAATCACTCGGATCCGCATTTTGCTTATACTCTTCAAACTCGACCGCTGTCACAGGAATCAGCAATCTTTGAGCCTTTGGAAACACTCTTACGCCTTTTTGATCGCGATGGCGGTGATCACTCCTTTGGGGCGGGCATCTTGAGTTTGAGGTACCGCGTAACATGGTCGAGCCATGAACCGTGCGTAAGCTGGTCTCCCCAAAATAGTGTGATGCAGCGCTCACGAAAATCCACGACCTCAAGCGTCAACTTCTCCTTGCGAAAATGCTTTGAATCACCAAACACCACGTCGAGCTATTTGGCGAGTGACTCGGCTTTCTTTCTGGTATAACTCCATGAAAACTCATATTCTTTGGTGCTCGGTCGGGACATCGGAATGCCCATTCCTTTCGCGTGTCCGCATACAATAAGTTCGATCCGCTACCACCGTCCATCAGCTCCTTTGTCAGCCAAGTGCAGCCGACAACGAATTACGACCACCAAAGCTTGCCTCGAGGGGTGGCTATATGGTCGGGTGATCGGTGGTCGAATGTGATGGGTGTTTGGGACCATCTCGAGATAACTTGGTTTCGTGGGGCAACCATGTTCACCTCACGGTTAATAACCTTGATCGGCTCTTGCTTTCCACATCCATAAAGATCATCAGTGGAGTTAACATGAGGATATCCTCCCTCCTTTGTCGTCCTTGTCTTGGCTTTATCAAACTCCTTTTCATTTGAGAAATCCTCATTGTATATTCGAAGTTTGTGTTGGGAGCAACATTTTGAGTTGATGAACCACCCCAACTCTTGTCACTTTACGTGTAGGTGTATTGATCGAGTTGACAATTTGTTTTTAGAGCAAATTTGAGATCAATGATATGTATGCATGCTTCTGTGTCAATAAGGGCTACTCCTTTTCTTCATCCAAGGGAAGCGCTCACTTTGCTATAGTGGACTCGGAAGAATCACGGATACTCCTTGGGCAGAAATGTGCATGCATTTATCTGTTATACGTAAATTGCCCTTGACGATTAGAACTGCTATTTGTGCTTCTTCTTGGTGAAATATCTTGAGGTCATTTTCACTTGCAATAGCATGTAAGCGGAGATTGTTTGCATTTGTGACCAGGGATCAGGACCCATTACATCTCAACACACCTGGTTTCCTTATTCTGGAGCTGGTGGAGGGATTTGCAAGTTGGAAGCGGGTGGAGGAGTAGCTTTAGACTGTCGAGAGAGAGCTTGAGACTGTTTTCTTGGTGATTGAGATATGATTGGTACATTGCTTGCAAACCACTTTCATAATCTCTAGCTAACCAATATGCTGATTGAGGTTGTGGGTCTTTGTGATGCGAGGTTACACGATGCTTGGTTTTAAGCCATTGACAAAACTTACTATGTAATAATTTTCTTGCAAGTATGGGTGCTCATCCCTGACAACAGCCATTACTTCTTCAAACTTATCAGTGTAGGCAGCTACTGACTAAGTGTTCTGTTTGAGATTGTGGAATTTTTCCAGTACCTCATAAATGTTGGATTCAGCAAACCTGTCACACAATGCTCTGCAAAAATCTGGCTAGGGCAATCTGTTTGTTTTCCATTCGGGCACTTCTGACCCAGTTATCAGCTCTCCCAACAATATAGGTCAATGCTAGATCCACTTTGCACTCGTCAGGAACTTGAGCAAGCTGAAAGTATTTGTTGACCTGTCTGATCCACCCAAGGGGGTTATCTCTATTGAAGGTAGGAAAATCTATCTTAGGGCCTTTGGAAATGCTCTTCAGGAATTGCATTGCTTTGTTAGTTTGTTGTTGTGTTGTAGTACTAAGTGCTGGTTGTGTTTGCTGGCTAGCACTTCCTCCTGTCAAGCTGTTTTGCAGTTGCGTTTGCTGTCCTTGTGGTGTGATCAGTGTTTCTCCCGTGGCCTTAGCTACGTTTGCGCCTAGATTCTGCTGGTTCTGTGGTTGTAGGCTGGGTTGAACAACCAAGGAAGCAGATGCTTGGAGAACAGGGGAGGGAGGGTTGGGGTTCTCTGCTCGCATTTCGCGCAAGATGGCGAAGATGTCTTGTTGAACCTTGGAGTTGTTCTCGACCAAGAGCTCTACCTTTCGAACTGTTTTTCCAAGGATTCATTATGCATGGCGTGTGTTCACTGATTGATCGATCTTGCATCTTGTCTGCTTCAAACCCAGCGCGGTCAGTTCGGTCTGCATCGCCTCGAGCTCTTCCGAGATTTCATCCATGTGCTTGGTTCGGTGGGCATGGTGACCCACATGGCTCTGGGATTTTGTGGAGCGAATCCGAAACATTTGCGGTGACCTCCTTCTACCGCCGCCAAAGCTCCACGTCTTGCCGCCTCCGATCTTTGCACGAACCGGGATCGCTAAGGAATTTTACCACGGCGGAATTGTTCCAACATAACCTAGTTTCTCCCCAATTTGCAGCGAGCGATGCCTACTCGAGGCCGCCTCTGATCCGAAGAACTGCACCGCCGCCGGGACCCGACAATGAATTTGGGGGATTTTACGAGAGATCCCAACCCCAGTTCATGGTTAGATCCGATTCGCCTCCGAAGATTCACTGGCTCATGATACCAATTGACAAGACCTCAACACATCAACAACACGCAATTACTCGAACTAGCCCGCTTGATATTATCTCAAAGTTGAGCTACGAATCTGGGGTTGAGATAGAGGATCTGCCCAATTTATACCAAGTACTCTAGGGTTCTAAGGGTAGCTAGCTATTACACTTGGAGAAAGGGAAAAGATAATCTTCAGCTCGTGGCGGGTCCCTTATAGCTGTGAGCAGGTGGCGATGACTTGAGGCGGAAGGATCCGTTGCCGTCCTTTATTCTGATCGAGGCTCTTTGGCGGAAGCGGGTGGCGGTGAACAGGACCTTTGGAGAGCCGTCGATCTTCACTTACTGGGTTGATCCCAACCGTCCGATTCCCATAGACTAAACTCTGTTTCGTCAGTGCGGGCGTTCTGTTCTTCAGTTAACCAGAACAAGCTGTCGAGTCTGACAGCGCGATCCGTCGCCGTCCTTTGGAGGCGGAGCTTGGATCCTCGGCACAGACGGAGGGTGAGGCATCGCTTCTACTCGCCCGGCGGGGAGCTCGGAGGTCGGGGACGCTGGATATTGGTCGACGGCGCAGCCGTTCGCTCGTCTCGCTCGAGCCGTGGGTTTCCTCCCCGAGCTCTGGGGTCGTGTCTTTCCTTCCCGTGGAAAGGACGTGGGTCAGGCAGGGTTACCCCGAGAACGATGCAGTCCAAATGACGTGGTGGATCTCCTGGGCCAACTCAGCCCGTGGCTCTTCGACCCCGGAAAATAGTGGGGATCCCCAGGATCCCTTGAATCCAAACGAGGCAATGGTACAAGAACTATAAGAGATGGCGTGCACAACCAGCACATAGCTGCTACTACGTAACAGTCATGGTCAATTGATAGTGAACCTGGATAGGTTACATTTACGCTGATTTTACTGTACAACTCTTGCAGTCCATTTTATAGTTTCGCATATAGGCTTGAAACCGATTAAATGGGTTCAAAGCGGATTTTAGGTCACAGAAATCAATCGGTTTACTATCAAAAATTACTTTCTTTGGATAAATCCAGAGATGTCATTTTGTTAAATTTGCTGCTTTGATGGTTGCTTTATTGTTTATCTCGTGGATCTTTTTGGCATGTGCTAGTTGTAGAATGAAAGATCACTGACTCTAATTATGTATGCTTATATGTATCACAGACTTTGCAAGTTGTGAGCAGTTATAAAAGGCGAAAATACTATCTCGCAGCATTATCTGCCTAGAAGGACAACCAAATTCTAAGGACTTCATAAGTTGAATAGTTGATCATGTAGCATCTGCTCATTTATGACAGGCTTTGTTAGAAATAACTGCTACCATTCTATTGTCAAAATAGGCGACCCATAACCAGCGCCTTCAATGATTTAGTGCATTTATATGATTAGTTTGGATATGGGGCTAGCTAGGAAGTGTTCACTGGTCAGTTAACCTGTAAAGGTTGATGTTGCAAGTATGACAAAAAATATGCAATTTGCAAGCCTGTCAATGGATAGTCGTGCAGATACTTGAAGTTTTGCAAGCATGGCATGTCGAGCTCAATGCTTTTGTTGGTCCCCAACCCTGATTGTTAAACTTAAGGGTGGTGGCGCTTGGGCAGTCTGGCGTAAGCGATCGGCGATGCTCATGTTGTCGGGGTAAGAAAAGAATTCAGGAGCTGATATGCATGCTTTTGAGGCTCGGGCGGTAGCGGATGAAGTCCTCGAGATCCTGCATCGAGGACAAGCACTTGTGAAGGCAAAGCACGATGAGGCGAGGAAGGAGGAAGGTGCCCCTCGGCCGTGGCATTGTGATCCTTGTGCATCGTTTCTCTAGGAAATATCTCAATGTATTTAGCTTCGGCTGGGTTAGTAAATGTTCTCCGTCATTATGCTTTCCCCCCTGGGTTCTCTGATCACCAGGCAGTAGATCTTGGCGGTCTGAATAATGAACCTGTAGGCCATTGTTTTACTCGTGTTTCTGTCAGTAGAGCTTGGTCATCTCAATGATGAACCAGCATGGGTTCCTAAACAGTGTGTTCCTTAATCTGGTACATTCGGCGATGTAGGATGCATGCGAGCCTAGTCTGCTACTAGGAGTAGGAGGCAAAGTAATTTTCATCTAAATAAATGTTCCACGCGAAAATTCCCTTTTATCAAATATCAGAAGACAAAACCCCATTTTTGCTGACATTTCTCGGTACTTCACTATACGGGAGAGGATACAAATGCTGAGGGATTTACACCTGATCAACTTATCTCGTGTGGCGTGTTACAAAGGATATATATTGTAGTGGTGACCTTGGTGCGATACTGATCCATATTGTGGGAGGAGGGCATCGCCCATCCCTAACCCACTCCACTCGGCCCAAGCCTTTTGGCGACAGGCCCTATGGCTAGGGAGAATAAAGCAGAGCAGGCTGGCTTCTCGATCATGAGCTCGAGCTTGAGTGCTCTGTGCACCGACCACCCACAGCTTGACAACCACGGAAGTTGGCTTCTCTGATCATGAGCTCGAACTTAAGTGCTCTCTTTGCACCGACCACCACAGAAGCTGGCTTGACCTCAGAACTTGGGAGCTATGAAAACGTCAAGTGTCGTATAAAAGCACACTCACTCTCACAGGAGGAGCTGCCCACCCATCCATTCAAATCCCAGCGACGCAGCAGCCATGAAGCTCCCTCCAGCGAGAGAAGACCGGCGCAGAAGCTCCCTCCACCGAGAAGACCGGCGCAGGTGGTCTTTTTGGACACAAGAAGTGGTCCTTTTGTCAATTCGTCTCGGCAGGTGGTCTTTTTGGACAAAAAATCTGTTAGGGGAGGGGCATTGCCCCCTCCTCCCCCTCGATCTGGCCTAAGCCTTTAGGAGTGAGTCCTAATGTACCACCAAGAAGAGGAAGAAAAAGGACCCGCATCCCACCGACAAGGTAACCAACCTATGACTGGATATGTGACTTTGTGCGCTTGTTGCTCCACCCTGAGTAGTTTGTTGTTTGCGTCGTGCCTCTATATTGTCCGTGTTATATACTAGTAGTACTCTTCTTGGTTGATGGCATATGCCAATGAATGTAAATATGGTTTTGCTGCCAATCAAAGTATAAAGCATTAATAATGGGTGGGTGAACATTGATCGTGCCGACCATCTGAGCGTACATGACGGCGTCACTAGGGGAGTAGGGGTCATGCTCATAATCATGCTCTCCGAGGACTGCTCCATCTGGGTGATAAGTACCGGAGCATTGACGGCTAGTCAATCACTCTATGTGCATATGTGCATGACAAGTGTTAAACGGAATGCACCAAGCAAAAGTAAGTTTTACTCCGTTGTATTTAGGGGATCGGCTAGGTCCTGCCAAAACTTAGTGGAGTAAATATACTCCACTAAGGGTTTACTGAACGGATACTCCACGTTAAGCTGGATGGACTTAGTGATGAATATGTTTGCTTGTTTAATAGTAGTAGAGATCTCTCAAAAATCTGTTTTATGTCAACTTCATTTCTTCTTTCTGTTTCATTAAATATATTGTACCATGTCTGTACCAAAATATAAGGCGTTATGGCAGCTCAATTTTGCCAAAACGTCTTATATAACAAACTGAGCTCCCAAAAAATCTTTAAAGGGACTACCTTTCTAAAAAGTATATGAATATTCCTTTTTTTATATGTGGGAATTTTTTCAAATATGAGATGAAGCTTTTTCGAATCATGTAGGAGAGTTGCATTGTGGTCATAACAGAAGAAGGAAAACAAAAGTGCAAAGTCTGAGGGGTACAAGGGCTACAACCCAACAACAAACAACACCCCACAAGTGCAAGCAAAAAAAAACTCGACTCAGGACACTTAGCCCCAACCGTGTATACTAGGTAAATAGCACCACACTTTACCCGGTCTGTAACAAGATTCAGCTAGTTGAACCTATTCTCAAACACTCTAACGTTGTGTAGGATGACCATATCGTTCAGTTTGTTTTTCGACGATCAGGACGCCAATTCTGGCCAAGGACTACCAATCCGAGAGAGTGCGTTAATGGCAAAGGAGACATGCCCTCCCGAACGATTTGCTTCAGATGGTGTTCGAGATTGAGCATCCGACTAGCAGGGTGTGTTCAGCATCTGCATCATGACAGAGCAAAGGATGTGGCGCTCGTTATGAGGAAGTCCGCGTTTGGTGAAACGATCGGCAGTCAAACCCTCTTGCACACACAGATAAACTTTTTGTTTAGTGCATCGACCTTTATATTCATGTATGTACCTATATGATTATTTTGGATATGGGGCTATCTAGGAAGTGTTCATTGGTCAGGTAACCTGTAAAGATTGATGTTGCAAGCATGGCGAAAAATATGCAATTTGCAAGCCGGTCAATGGATAGTCGCCGTTACCAATCTCTGTGCAATCCAGGGCCACTTCTATATTTTTTTTTCGAGAATGGCGGAGGCGGGAGCTCACGGGTGTTATATTACTCGAAGCGGCGAGGCGTCATACAGTGTTTTCCATCGAGGATAAAAAACAACAAGATAAAGAGGCAGGGAGAGGAAATCTAAGCGCCCGAGAGGAAGGAGGCGGAACAGGAGGAGCTGTTCCCTCGGTCCAGTCTCAAAGCGGTTGGACCAAAGTAGCGTATCATCGACGCTTGCGCGAGTCGTCGCCAGCCCCGCAGCTGATGGAGTTGAAGACCACATTGTTTCTGGCTTTCCACATTCCAGAGCAGGATGAAGAGGCCATCCGGCCAGGCAGCACTGTCGAACTGCGCCCGCAGGCATCGCGGAAGAATCTCTAGCGGAGAAAGGGTCCCAGCCGAGACCTGCCCAGACCGGTGTTACGAGGACAGGCCGCGAAGAGATGGTCCGCCGTCTCCTCCGCCTGGCAGGGCCTTTACGAAGATGAGGGCGCAGTTTTTGGCGTACAGGTTAGCCAGTGCTAAGCCGATCGCCAACCAGGAGCGAGCAAAAATCTTGATTTTGCTAGGGGCAGGAGCCCCAAATGTCGATGGAGACTTGGTCGAGAACGCCGTGAAGCGACAGGGCCTTGAGAAAGCAGCCAGCGAGCTGAAAACAACGTCGTCGCCCACGCCATGAAAGCGGCGATCGTGCACTCCCAGGGGCGTACACCCGCAGGAGGCGTGTCGTCGGCTAGCTGGCGCCCGCCACGCGGAAAGCCTCGGCTGAAGCGAGCCGTCCTCCATGACCGCAGCAGCGGAAGCATTGGGCAGCGTCGAGTGGGAGAAAAAGCGCCTCGTGGGTGAAGCAGGCGCCCGCGCAGGAGCCACCGATCCTGCGAAAGAGGTAGTGCACCCATCACCAAAGCGCACCAGTGATGGATCTATATGTCGGGGCGCCGCTGGATGATCGTCTGGAGGAATGAAGGCGCCCGGCAGGGTCTAACGTCACCCCTAAGGCAGCGGAGGAACGAGAGCTTCGAGGCGGGGAGCCGGGCGATCAATCTGCTCAATCACTCGAGGGCAGCATATAGGAGCACATGAAATAAGTGGCAAGGTTATTAAGAACAGCGTTGCGGAGGACAAGTCTACCACGAGGAAAGGAGAAAGAAGCGCCACCGGACAAATAGCGGTCAAAAGACCTAAGGAGAATTAAATGGCAGAGATGGGGAGTTTGAGAGGAGAGAGGAAGACCGAGGTAGGGTTGGGGAAAGGTGGAGATAGGGCATCCGGGATCGAAGCCATTTCGATGACAACCTGAGCGCAATGCATGAGGGACGAACCGGACTTATGGAAATGTAATAGCGAGCCGGTCGCGAGCGAAAACATCGAGTTTTTGAGGAGGGTGTGGAGGAATGTCGGTAGCGACAAAGGATAAGGTGTCGTCTGCGTATTGCAGGACAGGGCAAGGAGGGCGTCGATAGGGTGCGCCCGACTGCCGGTGTGGCCAAATCTGATCGGTATTGAAGGGCGTCGGCCACAATAATAAAGAGATAAGGAGAAAGAGCGTCGCCTTGGCGAGAGGCCGTTGCGACAAGATCCAGTCCCGGGAGTATTGTTAGAAGAACCGGCGTGTGCCGGTTAAGAGGATGGCATGGATCCATCCACACCAACGATCGTCAAACCCGCGAGACAAAATCGTGAGAAGGCTTGACCAGTTAGCGAGTCAAAGGCTTTCGGAAGTCGATTTTAAACACTCGGTGGGGACCTTACGCACATAGCGAGCGCGGAGGAGGTCCATGGCGTACGATGTTCTCGAGATCGCCTTCCGGGAAGGAAACCATGCGGTCGGGGTCCACCGAGTGGATGTGCTCTTTGGGCGAGTCGAGAGGGCTCTCGTGATGGATTTCATGATGCAGTTTGCGGCGAGATGGGCGGAAATCCGAGGGGCGAGCGTTTCCGTTTAGGAAGGAGGACCAGGAAGGCGCGGTTGATCCTAGTGAGGTCGATAGTGCGGCAAAGAAATCATGGAAACGCAGCCTGCACATCGGCGAAAGGATATCCCAAAGGAGACATAGAAAGATGGGCCAAAACCGTCAGGGCCGGGGCTTGACAGGCGGTTCATGTCAAAAAAGGCGTTTCGAATCTCGTCCGCGGTGAAGGGGGCCGAGAGGGAGGCTGGGAGAGGGGTTGCGTCGGGTACAAATCGGAAGCGGAAAAAGTCCGAGCCTGAAGTCGTGGTGCGAGAAGGTTTTAGTAGTCCGGAGGCGGCGCCTTGTCCTCATGGGAAGAGACCTCGTGCCCCCGAGGAGAGGGGCAGGGATGTAGTTCTGCAGCGGCGGAAGGCGAGGCATGAAAAAAACCCGTATTTTCGTCACCGTCAATGGCATAAGCGGAATTTTGCCCTAAGCTTCCAATAGGTGACCGCTCCTTAACGAGAGACATGCGAGCTTGACGGTGAGAGTGCGAAGGGGCCTCAAGGGAAGAGATGGCGGCTCTCCTCAATCACGGTCTAGGATGTCAATAAGCCGCGACAGTCGCTCTCGCGGCCAGAGCAGCAGCGCCAACTTCGCCTAACCCAGCGTTTACAGCTGGCGGCCTTGGCAAACCTAGCCACAAAGCGGCGCATCGTCAGCCGGAGCAGCGGAGAGCCATGCTGAGCGGATGGAATAATGAAAGAGGCGGGTGAAGCGCCCAAGACTTCTCGAACCGAAAAATCTGGCGTCTTAGGGGCGCCGAGGAGATGGATGCGAGCAGGGGACATGGTCGAGAGGTGGGCGTGTAAGCGAAGAGCATGGAGGTGGGAAAGCACTATCGGGTAGTGTGCGAGAACCGGTCGGCGAGCAAGAATCGGGGAGGTTTGTGGCTAGACCCACGTAAACCGGCGGTCCGGAGAGGAAGGTCGATGGCGCGAGATCGTTAATGAAGTCATTGAACCATTTGGCCTCAGGCGGGAGAAGTTATCGTTGCTCGATCTTCAGGTGACCTAATGAGATTAAAATCACCTAAAATAGCCCAAGGCAGGGGGAAGGGCGTGGCGGCCAGCTCGATGAAAGGCTTCTTTAGCCTTTGTGGGCCTTGAGGGGGCATACGTTGGTGATCGAAGGGAGAGCCATCTTGGCAAAGAGGTCCACGGAGAGCGTGGGAGGTGGCAGCGTGGTGAGAGAGGAGAAAACATTTGCGTTCGGGCTGAACAAATCCTCGAGGCTCCAACCGAGTCGATGTAGAAAATTACAGAGAGGAGGGAGGAACAAATCCGTTTTAGTAGAAGAGGCGCTCAAGTTTGGTTTCTTGGATCGCAACAAAGGAGGTTGCATGGCCTCGATATTATACGGACATCACGGCACTTGCATGCATCACCAAGTCCACGGACATTCCAGGTACACAGCGAAAACAGCCTAGTCATGGGGGATTGGGTAAAGCAGGGAAGAAAACCAAGGGTAAAAAACACGGGGAGTGATGAGAGGCACAAAGCGGGCCTAAGGCCATTACACACCCAGAGAAAAGAAAAAAGGGAAAAGATAAGGTGCTCCGGCAGCCATGCAAGGCCCGCAGACAGGGAACACGAACCACTCGAGCGATCTAGGCGAGGAAGGAAGGAGTCGGGGAACAAGCTTGACCCACGGGGCCTTACAAGGGAGGTGGATCATGGAGCACCATAAGCCATCTCAGTGAGCCCAGCAGCCAGTAGCGTCAGGTCGGCGCCACATGGCTCCCGAGCTCGGAGCTGGCGGAGAGAGAGGGGCAACCGCCGTCGTCGACACCGATGCGGCAGCTCGCCTGGCAACTGCAGGCGAGGGCCCTTGGAGAAGTCGAGCCGCGCCCGCCTGCCGCCTTGGCGGTCAAGCATCTTAGCGTACCCAGCAGCTCCTTCCCGGCCAGGCGGGAGCTGCGGCGCCAGTGTGGTTGGCGTCCACCTCGCGCTTGCGGCGCCCACGTCTCTTCAAGCGGCATGCTCATGGTCCTCGTCCGCCAGGCTCGGGCGGGAGCATAACGGAGAAGCAGCATGCATGGCCGCCATCGGAGGAAGGGAGCGAGAGGTGGTGGAGTCGCTGCCATCCTCACAGGAGCAAAGGTGTCGCGGGAGGAAGATGGCGCACCAGCTTGGCGGGAAGGGCTCGGAAACAACCCGCCATCTGGCGACCAGAAGCGCGTCAGCAGCCATGGGCGCTCTGCGGCCGCCGAGGAAATCGTCAAGGCGCGGCGCAGCTGGGCGGGAGCTCGATGGAGAGGTCGAAGCGCGCGCTATGCGTGTCGATGTCGTCCATCTTGGAGGATCGAGGCCTGGTGGCGGCGAGGAGCCACCCTCCTCTCGAAGTGGAAGGAGGAGGCGGAGGAGCCATCCTCGGCGATGGACGAAGCGAAGCGGCGGATCACGGACCTCCGTCGAAAAGTCACCATCATAATTCGCGGACGAGGAGGCGTGGGTGCGTCGTCCTCGTGCTCGAGGCGGATGACAAGCGGACGGAGGAAATCGAGATCGTTGAGGCGAGAGAAGTCGTCAGCGAGCGTTGCCGATGGGCGGAAGCGTCACGGATGCCCCTTTCATGCGATGCTCGAGGAAGCGGTGGCGGAGAGCTGCATAAGCAGGTGTACTCCCGGCCGAACAGGTTCTCTCCGCTCTCCGGGCGCTCGAGGTGACAGCGTGCCCCTCGAGCAGGAGGAAGTGTCCCATGGCGTGCTCCCGCGCCCCCTCCGGAGGCTGACCATCATGGCGCCCGTAGTGGGAGGCGGCGCGCGCTGGAGGTGCGGCGTGCAGCTCGAGCCGGCGAAGGAGGTCGCCCGGGGCTGGGGGCCTTGGTCGATGAGAGCATAGTGGCAGGCGTGAGTCATGTGTCCACCACCAGGGCATGAAGACCTCCAGCGTACTCCAGGCGATGGTGGCCAGCCGCACCCGGCAGGGAGGCGAAGGGGAGGCTGCTGCTCGAACGCCGCGGCAGCAGCGTCTTGGCGGAGGAGGACCCACAGTGGCGCCCGAGGCAGCGTGGGGCGCACGAGAAGAAGCGAGTCGTTCGCCTCAACCTCCCGTAGTGCCGCCCATCCGATCCTCGCGGAGGGGGCACGGGCGCGAGGCCGAGGTCGGCGGGAGGCGGGCGAGGCTGACGCAGGCGTCGGAAAGCTGCGAGGCGGAGAAAGCGGGTGAGGCGAAGGGAAGGAGAGGAAGGAATGAGGAGGAGGGCTCAAACTTACATCTGAGTGATGTGGCGGGCGCCCATGATCCACAGCCCTGAGGGTCGGCAGTCAGCGGGCGAGATGGTCGGTGAGTAGCACTTATGGCGCAGGGGCTTCTGGGCGAGGAGGCATGAGGAACCGTGGCAGGAGGGTTGGGAGCAGCGGAGAGAAGCAAGGCATCCTTATAGGACCTTGGCGGCGTGGCGCGCCGTCCCATGTGAAATCCCGAGGAAGCGGGGATGGGCAATCGGCGCTGCAGAGCATCGTTCTTGATAGAATCCATGAGGCGGGGAGGGTTGTGGCGGGATTAGGGCGCCCGATGGCAAGTGAAGGAGAGATGGGGCGAGAAGATGGAGGCGGAGGTAGGAGAAAGGCAGGGACGGGGAGGGAGGGATGGGGGCGCCCTTGAGTCCGTCGAAGTCAGTCGAGGGCCCACCGCCAGCGACGATAAGGCGCTGCATCTTGTGTGGAAAAGCGGCGTTAGAGACGCAGCGCGCAGGAGATAGAATCCGGCAAATCCGCCTGCATGCCGCGAGGATCATGGCGGCAAGCGAGAACGCAGCAGACGCCCGAGAGAGAGTGGGTCCTCGATGGGGCCCCGGCATGCACCGAGGTCAGCCAAACGCATGCTTGTGGCAGCCCAGCCATGGCGTCCGCCCTACAGCAATGGAGGCGAGCTTCGTTCGGCCAAAGGCGAGAGGGCGCGATTCTGACGATGAAGCTTCGCCACATTGAGGGAAGCGAAGAGCAAAAAGACATCGGGGCATCAAGAAAACCGAGCAGCGTCCGGGCGTCGGTGAGGAGAAATTAAGCGCATTCGACAAAAGCGTTGATCCTAGGGGCGGGACAGCGGCGTGATCGAAGCGGCAAGGAGTAACAGCAGACGTCTGAGCTAAGGGGGCCACCATGGGTGAAAGTTAAGCATGATTGAGTCGAGCGCGCACTTTGGCTTTTTAGGCAGCGGCGGGTTTCCCCAGCGAGTCCCTTGATGGTCGTCGCTGTCGTCCTTCGCGGGGCAGGCGGCGTCGAGGCTTCAGGCTCGGGCGCCGGAGGTCGAGGTGGCAGTTCCGCTTGGGCGCCGGAGCAGCGACCACAGCCTTGAGGAGGAGGCGTGAGTAGTCGAACCGGCAGCAAGGAGGCTCCCAAAGCGGCGCGAGTGGGGGCGAGGCATCTTGGGGCGGCGTTGGGGTTCGCCCGCCCGGCGAGTCGCCGAGCTGCATAAGCATGCCTCTCCTCTCTCTTCTAATTTTGTGTGCTTTGATACGAATGAGATGTTTGTGACCTTGTCCAACTGTTGTATCAGGGGTGTTGGTGTTTGAAAAGCCATATGCAATATGGCAAAAATTCAGGGCCACTTCTATATAACACTCCAATATTCCAAACGGCTGAAACGAGGGAGAAAAGGATGTCCAATTTCCACCAATAATGTACAAATTCTATTCTACTGCACAGATGAACACACTAATTGAACACAATAATTAAATGAAGAGAGTCTTCTAGCTAGCTAGCTAGCTAGGCTTTGTGACGGCAGTGGTCTCTGTGCACCGGTGCCGCCGACATGACCGGCGATCTGGACGACGTCGTGGTCAAGGAGGAGGTGGTTGGGTGCAGGAGGAGCTCGAGGGCTGGGAGGACATCCTCGGCCATGGAAGGGCGGGTCTTGGGGTCGTTCTGGAGGCATCGGGCGCGAGGGCAGCCATGTCCTGCGCCTGCCTCTTGGGGTACTGCCCGCCGAGCCTGGTGTCCATGACCCGTATCACCTTGCGCCGCTCCCCTGCAGCATCGGCATGGCCCAGTCGACCAGCAGCTCCGACGCCACGCCTCGGGCCTCGTCGAGCGCGCGGCGCCCGTCATGAGCTCAGGGCACCACCCGAAGCCGTAGACGTCGCTCTTGGCGGAGAGGTGGCCCGTGGCGACGTGCTCGGGCGCGGCGTAGCCGCCTGCGTGCCACGACGCGGGTGGACACGTGGGTCTTGCCGCCGGTGGGGCCGGCGCAGGCGAACCGAAGTCGGAGAGCTTGGCGCGGTGGTCGGGGCCGAGGAGCACGTTGGAGGACTTGAGGTCCCGGAAGATGACGTCGCGGGAGTGGAGAGGCGAGCCCGCGGGCGACGTCGACGGCAACGGACACGCGCGTGGACCACGGCAGCGGCGGCTGGCTGCCCCGCCGGAACAGGTTGTTCTCCAGGCTGCCGCGCGGCATGTACTCGTACACCAGCAGCTTGTTGCTGTTGGAGTCAGAGCAGTAGCCGACGAGCTTGACCAGGTTGTCGTGGTGGACCGTGGAGGTCGCCGAGGTAGGTAACCTCGGTGAGCCACTCCTGGTGGCCCTGGAAGCTCTCCTTCTTGAGCTTCTTGATGGCCACCATCATGGCGTTAGTGGCCGCCCGCAGGTCCGCCATGCTGAACGACTTGAGCGACGCCGGCGGATCCGTCTCCCCGCGCCGTCGGCACCTCCGCCGGCTGCGGCGGCTTCTCGAGCCGGAGCTGCTCCGGCGCGACGGCTGAGTTGGAGTTGGAGTTGGAGGTGCTGCTCCTCGGGTTCACCTCTGGAAGGAAACACAATCCACACATCCACATGATTAGTTCCTTCCTTGATAGATATGATCTCTAGACAAGAAATCAAGAAACAAAGAGATCGAGGACGGTGGCGAGCAAGGCATGTCGAGCTCAATGCTTTATCGGTCCCCAACCCTAACCGGCAAGCTTAAGGGTTGGTGACGCTTGGGCGGTGCAGCGCCAAATGATCGGCGATGCTCATGTTGTCGGGGTAAGAAAAAAATTCAGGAGCCGATATGCATGCTTTTGAGGCTCGGGCGGTGAGGATGAAGCCCTCGAGATCCTTCATCGAGGACAAGCACTTGTGAAGGCAGAGCCACGATGAGGCGAAGAAGGAGGAAGGTGCCCAGTGGTCGTAGCATCGTGATCCTTGTGCATTGTTTCTATGGGAAATATCTCACTGTATTTAGCTTTGGCTGGGTTAGTAAATGTTCTTCATCATTATGCTTCCCCGGGTTCTCTTATCACCGGGCGTGAAGCTTCGTGGTCTGGATGATGAACCTGCAGGCAGCTGTTTTACTCGCATTCCTGTTAGTAGAGCTTGGTCATCTCAATGATGAACCAGCAGGGATTCCTAAAGGTGTGTTCATGTCGGGTCCATTCAGCGATGGTAGGATGCATGCGAGCTTGGTCTTCTACTAGGAGTAGGAGGCAAAGTACTTTTCATCTAAATAAATGTTCCACTTGAGAATCCTTTTATCAAATATCGAAGCCAAAACCCTTTTTTTTGCTAACATTTGTCGGTGCTTCACTATACCGGGAGAGGATACAAATCTTTGAGGGATTTACACCTGATCAACTTATCTCGTGTGACGGGTTACAAAGGATATATATTGTAGTGGTGACCTTGGTGAATCTTGATCCATATTGTGGGAGGAGGGGGCCATGCCCCCTCATCCCCCCACTCCTTTATGGCCCAAGCCTTTTGGCGACAGGCCCTATGGCTAGGGAGGATAAGAAGGAGAGAGCGAGTTGGCTTCTCGATCATGAGCATGAACTTGAGTGCTCTTTGTGCACCGACCACCCACAACTTGACAACTCTGGAAGCTGCCTTCTATGATCATGAGCTCGAACTTGAATTCTCTCGTGCACCGACCACCCGGCTTAACAACCACGAAGCTGGCTTGCTAACCTCGAACTTGGGAGCTATGAAAATGTCAGGCGTCATATAAAAGCACACTCACTCTCACATGAGGCTGCCCACCCATCCATTCAAATCCCGTGGCGCAGCAGGAAGAAAGCTCCCTCGGTGAGAAGACCTGCCGTAAAGCTCCCTCCAGCGAGAAGACCAGCGCGAAGCTCCCTCCACCGAGAAGACCGGCACAACACAAAGGGATCCTCTGGCGACCGCATCCACGCCAATGTAGCCCTACAACTAGATCTATGAATTGTTGTTCCTCCTCGATAATTTGTTGTTTGCGTTTTCTCATTCTCACGTAGTAGTTTGTTTTGCTTGAGATGCATGCCCAAGGAGGAGGCCAAGGGAAGAAACAAGGAGAAGGAGACCAAGGGAAGAGTAAGGAGGAGAAGGAGATGGCGGTGGAGGAGGCGCCTCACCCACCCACTGCGGTGAGTTTATCAATGAAGCCCACGACCACTCTTAGCCACATTCGGAGGAGCAAGAAGATGAAGGCCAAGCGGGTCGAGGCGAGGTAGGCATATGTGGTAATCATTAGGATAATAGCATGTTAGTATTATGCGTGCCCCTATATATTGTTAAGTGTTTAATAGCGTTTGTGCCATATACTAGTTGGTAGTCTTCTCGGTTGTGGCATATGCCAATGAATGTAAATATGGTTTTGCTGCCAATCCAGTATATAAGCATTAATGGCTGAGGTACCACTTCAGCAGTCTGGTGGCCGTCGGACACAAAGTGGTCCTTTGTCAACTCATCTTGGCGGGTGGTCTTTTGGACAAAAAATCTGTTAGGGGAGGGCATAGCCCCACTACTACTATGCCCAAGCCTTCGGCAACATGCCCTATAGCTAGGGAGGATAAGAAGCGGGCATGCAAGATCTGCCACTAGAGTGTATCCAAATGTACCACCAAGAGAGAGAAAGAAAAAAAATGGCCAGCTAATGCCTAGATGACCTCTCCCTTCATCAAGCGGACCTGGGCGTCATAGGGAAAACGATCTCTGACTACTTAATGGTTGCTCCTTGGTCTTTTGGGTCATCATCATGGCTTATCTTACCACTTTGGTTTGGGTGGTGTCAATTATGCGCATTCAAGGTGTTCTCATTGGGTATTTCTTTGCGATGTAGATGCACTAGTAGAAAAAGGGTCAAGCGTGCAGCACATTAGTGCGGTTTGTATTAGAGCGGCACTAATGTATACATTAGTGCCGGTTCAATGGCTAGCTGGGCGCTCTCATTAGTACCAGTTAAGTGGCTAACCTTTAGCACGGTTAGTGCCACGAACGGTACTAATGAGTGTGGTGGCAGGATGTTGTCGATCTGGGCCCCTCCGGCACCTTTAGTACGGTTAGTGCCACGAACGGTACTATAGTCGGCGTACATAAACCCTTCATCCACCGAGCCACTCTGTTCTTCCCTTTCCCTCACTTCTCCTCTGTTCTTCCCCTTTCCCCTCGAGCTCCTCACAAATTTTGCCCAAAATTTGTCAAGATTGAAGGCCCCATCCATTCAAATGATCACAAAGGTTAGCAACTTTGTCCTTTCAACTCTCATTGCTAGATTAGCTCTTCCCATGCTTTGTATAGTTACTAATTTGTGAGTTTAGTAATTTGGGAGGAAATATATATATGTGCTAGTATTTGATTTATATGCAATTTGAGGTCAAAAATAACACTTAGTTTGCATATGTAGGTGTGGTTTACTTAGTGCCTTCTAAATCTCCGTCGTAACCACCGTCGATCGCCCTTGCCGTCCGTCACGGCACCACCTTGTGGTGAGCCTCTTGTTCATGAAATTTTATATAAAAATTGATGTTTGTGTGATTTGGATATATAGTTAATCATGTAATAATTATCTTACCCGTCGTTGTTTGTTATACATAGTGCCATGGTTTTGATATCCGTCCCGTCGGCCCTCGTCCTTGTTATGATTCGGATGTGGTATATTCTGTTTTAAAACTATTAGTTGCATTTAGTGTTTATGACAAATTATGCCCATCAAGTTGACATAGATATTTTTATCTAGGAGGTATGTGAACGGAAATTCCAACCGACCCTATTAGCCGAGAGGTTAAATTTAGTTGAAAGAAAGCGAGTACTTGAAAGAAAAATTGAAAAGAATTGAGGGGAGAAGATGGAATTGGAGTTGCATGTTGCCGATGTAAATCGATGATCACAAGATCAAGATGGAGAAAATGCGCTTGAAGAATAGAAAGATTAGAAAATATGCCATCGATAGTGAGGCTTGGTATCATTATGCTGTTGGATCAATTGTTACCTTAGTTGCGATCTTGATCGCATTTGTTGTTACATTTAAATGCTTTAGCTAGAGTTATTTGTTTGTTGCATTTAAGAGTTGTATGAACTTTATGTATGAACTTGTATTAATTTGTTCTATTCGATTGTTGTGTAATTAAGATGAGGCGGCAAAGGATGTCGATGACCGATGTTCTCCCGGTTCGTTGAGGCGTGCATACTTTTACGCTTGCGGGTGAGGCAAACAAGCGAAGCGGATGGTTTTATGCCTTGTCCATGTCTTTATCTGTAGAATGGTCGCAATTACTCTCGTCAAGAACCATTCACGTCCACTGTTTGAGTCGGTTTCATGCCCCACTATAATGTTTGGACCAAGCACGGAGAAAGAGGGGTTATGATGGAAGACAATGAAGAAGAAGAGGATGGCGGCAGCTATCACGGCCATGGGTTCCCTGAATACGATGATACAACAATGGGGAAGAAGTTGAGCGGTGTCTGGGGAAGAAGCTGAGCGGCAATGCGGGGAAGAAGGTGAAGAAGAGGCATCGGATGAGCCCGTTGATGATCTAGGTCGGGTCATTGCCGATGCAAAGGGAAAGCTAGCATAAGTGATTTGGAGAAGAAGTTGCAGCGCATGTTAGAGGATCACAAAAATTGTTGTACCCAGTGCGTAGGTGACAAGAAAAAGCTGGGCACCACTTTGGAATTGCTGCAATGGAAGGCGAAGAATGGTGTATCGACAAAGGGATTTGGAAAGTTCTTGGTAATGATAAAGGATATGCTTCAAGGACAACGAATTGCCGAGGAATGCGTCTGAAGCAAAGAAGGCTGTCGCCCTCTAGGGTTAGAGTGCGCGAAGATCGTGCATTCCTAATGATTGCATCCTCTACGCGGTGAGTCTGAGGATTTGAGCAGCTTGCGGTATGTGGTGCATTGCGCTATAAGATCAGCCGCGATGAGCTGGTGATGTCGAGGAGAGCGCCCGGAAGAAGATTCTGCCAAGGTGATGTGGTATTCTCCTATAATACCACGGTTAAACGTTGTTCCAAAACAAAGAGCATGCCAAGGAGATCACGATGGCAGAAGACCGTGAAAAGGCGGATAGTTGAGTACCGGCCGGGTCGCGATGGAAAAATCGAAAGAAATGCGGGAAGGAGTTTGCGGATGGCGCAAGGGCGTATGGTTTGGTCTAAGCGCGGATGGCATTAATCCTTTTGGGGAAGCGAAGCAGCAACCATAGCACGGCACATGTGACTCTATGTTTGTATAACCTTCCTCCTTGGTTGTGCATGAAGCGGAAGTTCATTATGATGCGGTGCTCATCCATGGCCCTAAACAACCACCAGCGACATTGATGTGTACCTAAGGCTATTAGTTGAAGAACTCTTACAAGCTGTGGAATGGAGCAGGTATGCGTGCGTGGGATGAGCACATGGGGAAGAATTTGACCTCAAAGGCGTTGCTGTTACGTGACCATCAATGATTGGCCTGCTCTCGGTAACCTTCGGGAGCGGACAAACAAGGGATACAGCGGATGCACGCCTGTTTGGATGATCACCGACAGCATATATTTGAATAGTTGTAAGAAGAATGTGTACAGGACATCGTCGATTTCTTCCGATCGGGCATCCGTAAGAAAGAAAGGCAAGCATTTCAAAGGTGAGGCGGATCACGGATGAAGCCTCGCCACCGTCTTGGTCTTGATGTACATGATATGGTCAAGGATTTGAAGGTGATATTTGGAAAAGTCTGGCGGACAACTTTGTTCGAAGGGCAGACGAACCGCACCATGTGGAAGAAGAAATCTATATTTTGGGACTGCCATATTGGAAAGACCTAGAGGTCCGCTCCGCAATCGGCGTGATGCTGCGTGGCGAAGAATCTTTGCGTGACCTGCTTGGCTTCTTGGGCGTGTATGGGAAGACAAAAGATACACGAGGCCGCGGAGGACCAACAAGCGTATGCACGGAGAAGGCGGCATACATCGAGGGTCATGCAAGCTATGCTCTTACCAAAGAAGAAGAAATCTTCTTTGAATGCACCTTTCGATATTAAGGTACCGTCTAGCTTCTAAATCGAATATAAAGGAATAATAAACATGGCAGAGAAAAAGTTCGAGAACCTAAAGTCTCATGATTGCCACGTGATTATGGCGCAAGCTTACATTTGCATTGAGGGGCTTCTACGGAAAAGCGTTCGATTAGCCATTGTGAAGCTATGTGCATTTCTCAATGCAATCTCTCGGAAAATGTCGATCCAGAAATCATACCAAGGATTCTGAGAATGATTTGGTGCAATGTCTTGTCGAGTTTGAGTTGGTGTTCCCACCATCCTTCTTCAACATCATGGCCTTACGTCCTAGTTCACCTATCTTGAAGAGATTAACGTTTTGGGTCTGTATTTCTACATAATATGTTCCCCTTTGAGAGGTTCATGGGAGTCTTAAAGAAATATGTTCATAACCGTGCTAGGCGAAGGAAGCATCTCCAAGGGCCATCAAAATGAGGAGGTCATTGAGTTTTGTATTGACTTTATTCGACCTTAAGCCGATTGGTGTTCTGAATCGCGGCATAAGGCGAATTTGGATGGAAAAACCGCTAGGAGGAACAAATAATATGTATGGGCGGACATTCTCTCCTTTGAAGCACACTACAGTTCTCTGAGAATTCCACCTTGGTAGCTCCGTATATGGATGAACACAAGAATTTGCTATGCTCCAAACACCCGGGCGGATCGATGAGTGGATTACCGTGAACAAACCAGGAGTTTTGCCAAGCTGGTTGCGAGACCGTACCATGCATGACACCTCTATTGAAGATGACTGTACTTGTTGTCGATTACCATCTTGAATATAATGACTTTCAAAGGGTATGAGATAAATGGTAATACATTTTACGATCGCCCAAGATAAGAAGGGCACCAACCAAAAGCAGTGGTGTCGCTTTGATCTGAAAACCAAGGCGGAAAGAAACATATTATGGTTATATCTACAGGGACATATAGGAACTTGACTATCGGCGTGGTTTAAAGGTCCCTTTGTTTGGTGCAAATGGGTCGATATGACCGCGAGGCGGGAGTAGCGGAAGACCAGCGATGAGAAATGACAGTGGATCTCAACAATCTTGCGTATCTTGAGACGAACCATTCGTCCTAGCCAATGATGTGGCACAGGTTTTCTATGTGAAGGACATGTCTACCAAGCCAAGAAAAAGAAAAGATAAGGAAGCGAATGCATCGTATGATGAGCCAAAGCGGCACATAGTTCTTTACGGGAAGAAACATCGTGGGAGTGGATGACAAGGCAGACAAGTCGGAAGATTATGAAAAGTTTGATGAAATTGCTCCATTCACGGTGAATATTGACCGAGCATCCCGTTAAATGATGAAGATTTTCCATGGTTCTGCGCAAAGGGACACAGCGAAGAAAAAGTTTCACACCAAAGATGCAGGATGTGATCGGCTTCACTATCATCACTTTCTTACATGTTTCACACCGGGAGGGAATGTCTGTAATAGTTAGGGTAGTTATGTGTTTTGGCATTTGAAGCGTGAAGAAATTTTATGTGCAAACAAATTCTTTTCATGCATTCTTGATTTTTTTCGGCTAGCTAAATGACCTGAAATTGAAAAGCAATTCAAATGAACTCGAGAAAAGGTTGAAAGTTGGCATGGTATCATAATTTCATACAAATAGCATGTGCAAAAAGAAAGTAGAGAGTTACGGACAAAAAGCTGGATGCGCCGTGTACAAAATGGACAATCTCTTTGAAATGTCGGGGTTTCAAGCGAGCTGAACGATTACAAAAGGCATTTCATTTTTAAATAACCTAAGCATTACTAAATTGAATATAATGATAAAACACACTAATATTAAACATAAGAAAAAAGAATCCTTTGAAAAACTTTTTCAAAGTTAAGTTATTCACAAACTAGTGATTCACACAAATTTCAAATAATTCAAAATTTAAACTATTCAAATTTGAAATCTCTGGCACTAACGAGAAAGTTTGTAATTTTTTGTACCTAAAGCAAAAATATTCACAAAGAAACTCTAAATACAGCAAAAAAAACTCAAAAATAAATAAAACAAAAATAAATAAATAAAATAAGAAAATAAAAAAGCCCGCCTCTCTGCCATAGCGGCTGACATCGACTAGAAACCCAACTTTGTAGTTGGGCGAGGATCTGAGCCATGACTGATGGGCCCTGAGCAAGTAGGAGAGTAGGCCGAGAAGGCACGCTATTGAGGAGTTCAATCATGCCCGGCGGGGGTTATAAACCTGGTCAAGGCGCTCCTAAACTAGCGAGGACTAAACTTCTCGCCCTCGCTGGCGGCGCCCCCTTTAATACGGGTTGTGGCTCAATCGGTCTTGAAGAGGGCCTTTAGTACGGTTTGTGCCACCACCGGTACTAAAGGGGTAACACTCCAGCCGCTTTGGCCAACAGACCTTTAGTACGGTTGGTGGCTCCAGCAAGTACTAAAATACCTTCTATAAAAGAAAACACTTGAAATTTAAATCGGTTTTCATCTCTCCTCTGCTTCTTCTCCTCACTCATTGCACGTCGCCCGCCGCCCCGTCTCCATATCCCATCGGCCCGCCAGCGTCCGTCCCGCCCATCGCTCAGTGACCGTCGTCGCTGGCCCGTCAAATCCCGTCCGTCGTCGCCGTCCCGTCCCGTCGCGGCGTCGTCACCCCACGTCATCATCGCCGCCCACCCGTCGTCCCGTCCCGTCGTCGGCCTTAATCTTAGTCCACATAGCCATATGGCCCCGTCGTCTCTCGCCTACATGACGGTGTTGGCATACACCTACACACATACATTTTTAGTTATAGATTTTTGTTTTTAAGAAATTGTTAGACATTTTTACATTTTTAGAAATAGTTAGAAATGTTAGAATTGTTAGAAATGTTAGAAATAGTTAGAAATTTTTCTGTTTTTAGTTATAGAAATAGTTATAAAAAGTTAGAATTGTTAGAAATTTTTCATTTTTTAGTTATAGAAATAGTTATAAAAATGTTAGTTATATATATAGAAATGTTATAATTTTTTCTGTTTTTAGTTATAGAAATATTAGAAATGTTATAGAAATGTTAGTTATATATAGCATTGTTAGAAATGTTATAGAAATGTTAGAAATTTTAGTTATCAAAATCAATCATTAAAAAATGTTACTTTTTGCGGGCATATAGCTAGTATTGTTCTCGGCGATGCCGGCCGCATCCTCGCCGTCGACCCGTCAGCGACGATGTCCAGCCGACCATGTCAAGGACTGGGCTCCTTGAACTGCAGCAGGAGAAATGCTGCTTGGAGGCGCGCGCCCGCTTGCGAGAACCGACCGCGGGTCCGTCGTCGACCACGATCTCGTTTGGTGGCGTTCGCGTGGGCGGTTTGGTCTTGGAGGACCCGGCCCGCTTGGTGATGCGTCGCCCGTGTCGAGGAGGAAGGGCAAACACGTCCATCGCTACATGGTTGCGTTAGAGGCGGCGAGGTTCTCAATACGTGGCGATATCTTGAGGATCTCACTTCAGCTATGATC
Organism: Aegilops speltoides; assembly: GCA_021437245.1. Taxonomy (NCBI): domain Eukaryota; kingdom Viridiplantae; phylum Streptophyta; class Magnoliopsida; order Poales; family Poaceae; genus Aegilops; species Aegilops speltoides. The sequence goes on from CM038142.1 coordinate 50,447,767, forward strand.
TGTGAGGTTCTTTCTCTTTGGGTGTCCGCCCTTGGAGGAACATGAGTGTCCTAGATTCTTACATAGTATTCGATCTTTATTAGCTAATAGCGGATGATGTACTATTCAATATTATATATTATTAAAGAGGCGATGTATTGAGATTATATCTATTATTACGGGCGATGTATTGAGATTATATCTATTATTGAGATTTGAATACTAAATTGTTTTATATTTCTTTTGGATTAGTTAAACAAAAGCTATGGCGGAACAATACCGGCAGAGAGGAGAACAGACCATGTTCGATATGATCTGTGAGGCGGAGATGATAATCGAGAATGAAGAAGATTATAGCGGCTCGAATTTCTAAACAACACGGAGAGGTGATATGATATTCGATCGCGACGAAGTCATGAACTATGATTATGGCGATGACGAAGAACATGTTGATCTGAAATAACAAACACCGGCGAGGTATATATATTTATATAAGAAGGCATCTGGTGATCATCACATGTTTTAAATGACTTGAAGATATATTACGAATCGATCTTTGTTCTTTCAGCCATCGGATCGAGCAAATCTTGGGAAAAAGGAGGCTTGAGGCCGAACAAAAGTTGAAGCAGGCGTAAAGTACAATATCGAGGCATGCGGCCCTCTTGGCAAATCATTAGCGCCCTAAGAAGATTGCGGACAAGTTAGTTCGTCGGTCTGGAGTTCTTGTGAAGGACCAACTCGATCAAACTTCAAGAATGGAAGCGCCCGGCAAAGCCCGTCGGATGTTACTTATGTGCGACAAGAATCAAAAGATATGCTTTGGGATACTCTCATGGAACATTTCATCCTACGGATCATTTCCACGAAGCGGATGTCGCGAGAAAGTCAAAGAGGCTGCTCTTAGGATGATGGCGACTGCATTCAGAACTACAAGAATGGTGAATGGAACAAATGCGTCAACGGAGGAAGGAAGACTCCGGTATTCAAGGGAACCTTTGGAGAACCAATGTGATCATTGGGACGATTTAAGTGAAATTCAAGGATTGAATTAGCTAAGGGCGATTCGAGAATAAACAAGAAGAATGCGAAAAAGGATAAGTTCCATAAAATTGGGGCGGTTGGCTATCTTGGTGGCAATGCCTAAGTGGGATAAGTCGAGAAAGAGATGGAGGATGCAGGTGTCCTCCGGCTACTAAGAGCTGGCCCCAGTCGGGACTTAGTTCTATCGCATGGGGGGAGTTGGACGGGAGGCGAGCAATGTTTCGGCGAGGCCAAGTCTGAAGGGGCCGACGATCGATACTTGTTGCAATAGAAGAGCCTGAGCAGGGGTGTTCCATCCCAGCGGAGAAAAGCAGCGAGCTTCTGGCGTGCCGGAAATCTGAACACGGGAAGAACACGAGCAAGAAGCGCTATGCGTGGTATGAGGGTTTGAGGTGGAACAACGACTCTGAGAACCCGTGCGAGAAGAAGATTGCGGAGGAGAAGAAGAGGAAGATGGAGGAGGAAGGAGAGGCGGGACTATGAGCGCCTTCAAGGACTAGAAGCAAGTCAAGTGGAATTGGCGGTCAAATTCCGCGGCGGCAGAGGCGAATCGACTCACTTACCCATCAAAGGGTCTCGGCGGATTGCGGCAGCTAGTGGATGATCCGGCATTGGATATGCACCGGCCCATCCATGCAGAAGCGGCGTGGGTTCCGTCGAGACGACGCAATGCTGGGTAGATACCCGTGAATGACATCACGGAGAACACTAGCTGCGAGCTACACGTCAAAATGAAGAACATATCCATGAAGGTGGCGGACGGCTGTGCTTTCACAAATCCCCTAGGCAACCTTCCATTGCAACCCGATTCCAGCGGGCTATGCTCGTGTCTTGGTTGATGAGTGGTGGACCCACCATATTCGGGCTCTGACTTGACATTCTTTGGAGGTGGCGGCGCTTTCTCGGAGAGGCCAAACATCGTATCATCCTATGGAAAAGGATTGCATCATCTTTCCAAGGCCACCCGACACCGCGTCACCCAGAGTCCTCGTCGAAGTCCGCCACGAGTCGTGAGACTCCGCTCCTCCAAGTCCGGCAAAGTGTCGGGACAATCCTCCTCCTCCAAGTCCGCCACGGCGTCGGGACGTCCCTCCTCCTCAAGTCCGGCACAATCTCAGGCCACTCCTCCTCGTCCAACTCAGCCCGTCGGCCGTCTCCGCCGCCTCGGCAATCGCGAAGAGACACCCAGCTATGGTGCGTGGAGTCTGACTCAAGCTAGTGCAGGGGAAATGCAGGCGGAGGCAAGCGATATAAATATGGTCCAAGCCTCAAGCCTCTTCCTTGAGAGGTCTTATGACAGGTCAGGAGGAAATCACAGCCATATCGAAGGCCGGGTGGAAGCCCATTTTGCACCAAAACCGCCACCGCCGCCAAGGGAGAAAGTGCACGAGGAAGCGATTGATCACTTCATTCGTATCTCAACCACCAGCTCCCAAGCACTGTTGACACAGACTATGGCGCCACATCGGGAGTTAAATCGAGCCGTCTACAAAGGGAGGCGAGCACGTCTACTCGGGATCGAGCAAACAAGAAGCAGCTGCCAAAAATCTTGGAAAACCATTCCCAATTTGGGAGAACAGTGGCGCAATCGATCCCTAAACATTGTGCCAACAACGTTGTGATACTGGCCCAATATTATTGTGGGCAAGCGGTGCATGTTCGAGGTGGGCAATGTGGTAATAGCGGAGGAGCATATAATGCGGTGAAGTTCTCAACATCAACTTTGGACAACTCCTCGAGATCGAGCCCATGCCTTTGCTTAGAGGATGAAGTAAAGCGGAAATATGTCAGGGCCAACCTTTGGTCGCGCGGACAAGGTCAAGAACCTCCCAGCGAGAATGTATGAATTGCATCAATGGTACATGAACATTACCAAGATTCAGATCGATTGTCCCTCATGGTGAATGTCAAGCGGGACCATTACTACCATGAGAAAATGTGTCCGTTGAGTATCTTGAACTGTTTGAGTTATACAATCAAGGCCTTTTCGACAAATCTATAAATCGGTTGCTATTATACGTAAGTGATTTCTTTCTATAATTTAAGTCTCAAGCTAGTTGTAGTGATCCTTTTGATCAATCATTACCTGTAATTATCCTCACTATATTCTTTTACGTGGTATTATGCGGGATGAAGATATATGAAATGAGAAAAGGTGGGCGCTTTGGCATTGGGTTCATTGACCCAAACACCATTAATGAATACACATGGAAGATAAATGAACATCATGCAAAGGAAGTAGAGGACAGCATGCTAGAGTTCTTGAGCGCCTCAAATACAATGAAGATATACTACTTCCTTACCACTTTGGGTGAGTCACCTTTGTCTTGTACTACAAATTCTCTGTTTTTGCCTACTAGCTAGCTACATGTTTTTGCTTACATATGCCCGCTTAATTAAGACATGTAGCGTGTGTGCATGCAGATTTCACTTTGGGTCTTGTGTATCATTAAAGTTGGCCTGGAGCAGTTGAAATCTTGACTCACTAATCTCAAAAACACTTGACTTTAACATCTTGTATCGGATAGTCAGCAGGTAATTTCAATCATTATTAACTATATATCTCGGCCTATTTAGTTCGTCATTTCATGATATGAACTATTTAATAACCCTTTATTCATTTTCTTTAATAAACGGGCGGGGCTTGGGCAAGATTCATCGGCGTCACGGAAGGTGAATGGAAACAAAAGCTTCAATGGTTTCGACCAAGGTAAGTAATTATTAAGTAGTACTAGCTAGCTAGCTAGCTGCCATCTC